>RRZL01000084.1:770932-798931 GCA_006782975.1 Chlorella sp. Dachan | reverse complement strand
CTTCCAAACAAGCCCCCCCACCATTCCCCCTCCCCTCCCCCTCCCACTCTCAACAGGTCCAGGTTATGGACTTCCGCAGCGCAGGCGGCTGGCTGCGCCTCGTCATTGGCACCACCGGCGGCCGCGCCGCCGTCAAGAGCGTGGCGGTGAGCGTGTGGAGCGGGCGGGCGGACATGCTTTCCATGGGCACTGCCTGGCAGGCCTGCATCTGCGATTGAGCGGCTTGGGGCAGACGTGCTTGACTTAAGGTCGAGAAGCTTCCCAACCTGCCCGCCCTCCCGCCTCCTGGCCCCCGCGACTCCCTTCCCTGCTGCTCCCGGCTCGCCTTTCCCCCGGGGTCAAGGCCTCCCATCTCCGCCCAACCCCACTCCAACTGACTCCCGCCCAACTCCACTCTGCCGTGTTGCTGCGACCCACATGTGCGTCCACCTCGCCGTCTGTGTGTGTTTCCTGCAGGTCAAGGGCTCCAACTCCGACTGGCAGCCGCTGACCAACTCGTGGGGAGCCACCTGGGAGATGGCCTCAGCCCCCCAGCCGCCCCTCTCCTTCAAGGTGGATGGGCTGCTGTTTAAGTGTGGTGTGGTTGTGACCTGCCCTGCCACTCGGCTGCTGCGCGGCGGCATCCGCTGCCGAGGGCACTCAGGGGCCTGCTCACCATGCCTGCAACCCGTCACTGGCTGCTCTTCCGCTCTGCCACCCCCCCACCCGCCAACCCGCAGATTGTGGGCGACGACGGCGAGGAGGTGGTTGCACAGGACGTGATCAAGCAGTCGGGCGGCATCGAAAACGGCGCCAACGGCCCGCGCACCACCTTTGCCGCGGGCGTGCAGTTCTCCATCTCCGACCCCGCCTTTGGCAGGGTGAGTGGCGTGGCTGCTTCTTTCTGCATGCTGCAGAGAGGGTGGGGCAGAGGGAGGTCAGCGAGCGGGGCTGAAGGAACGGCTGTGCGCTGAGTAGGCGCTGCATGATAACCAGTGATGTGCGTCGCATCTGTGCGTGTGGCATCTCACCCCGACTTCCTTCACTTCATGACCTGCGCAGGTCACCGCGTTTGACGGCCAGTCCGACCCCATGCTCATCACTTCCGACACCCCCGGCGCTGATGACAGCGGCAGTGGAGACAGCAGCGACGGCAGCGACGGCAGCAACGGCGCATCTGCCTCCAGCAGCGCCACCGCCAACTCCACCTCTGCCTCGCCTGCCCCTGCCGGCCAGCAGCAGCAGGGCGAGTGCAAAGACGTACCTGCCCCCGGAAGCTACTCGTGCCAGCAGCAGAAGGGTGAGCGGCGCCGCTGGCTGGGCAGCAGCTGGACTAGGCGGGGGGAACAGGCGCTGCCAACCGGCCTGCCCCGACGGTTTCAGACCGCCTTATCTGCCATGCAACTCATCCACTGCCGCATGCCCTTGCTCCCCTGCCCCCCGCAGATTGGGGCAAGTGCTACGAGGGCTGGTTCGAGCCCTACTGCCAGAAGACATGGCGAGCGAACGGGGGTGGGCACGGTCTTTGGAGTTGGTGCTTGATTGTGGTGGGTGGGCGATGCCTTTGGAGGTGGGTGCTCATGAGCTGTTGGGTGTCTCCTACCCGCTGGCTGCACCCACCCTCCCAGCCCTCTCAACCGCCCCTGCCCTCCCCCTTGCCCCTCCGCAGCGGCCGCTGCGGCCCCAACGCCAGCAACCCCCAGCCGGGCTGCTCCGATGTGCCCACCCCCGACGGCTACACCTGCCAGCAGCAGAAGGGTGAGCAGGTGGCGGCAGGCGCTGAGCAGTGACTGAGCTGTGGGCCGAGCCTTTGGGTTTGGGAGTGTGGTTTGCCTGACGGACCTGCTTTCAGCCATCCCCTGTGAGGTTGCGGAGGGATTCGCTGGAGCCAGCCATGGGCCGTTATGCCCACTCCACTCCGCCCACCAGTTAACAGCCTGCCTGTGTATCTTTCTGTATGCAGACTGGGGCAAGTGCGACCAGTCCATCATCAAGGATAACGGTGAGCGCCCCGGGTTGGTTTCATGGGACGTAGGCTGGTCCTCCACGGGCGGCTGCCATGCCTTTCCAAGCGAGCGGCTGCCATGCGCAAGCCGCTGGGACCGGTGTGGCCACGTGGCCTGCCCTTGGCCTGCCCTGCTGTTGCTGCCCGCCTGGACCTTGAACACGCCCACCGACCCTCCTTCCCCCGTTTGCCATCCTGCTCACCCTGCAGGTTACTGCAAGGCCACCTGCGGTGCTTGCTCCAGTGGTACACCCTCTGTCCAGGCCTACAGCGGCCCCTCTGATTCTTCGCCCTCCCCCTCCCCCGGTGGCCGGCGGCTGCGGTCCGGCGGCCGCCGCCTGCTGCGGTGAGGGCGGGTGGGCTGGCAGCGCTTGCGTCCCGGTGCAGCGCTCCCCTGTTGTCCCATGCTATCGCCTCTTCTGACGCGGCGTGTGCCACCGCCGCCCCGTTAACCCACCCCTCTACCCACCTTGCTAGCCCTTTGAGCCCACTCTTCACCTCTCCTGGAAAGCCTCATGCGAGTCCCACCGCACCCCTCAATTCAGTGCCAAAATCTGCCTGTCGTGTGTCGCCTAGCGCTGCGTACTGTCCCGTGCCCTGTCCTGCATTCGCCTGCCGTAGTTTCAGCAGTGTCCCGTCTTGCTGTGCCCAACCCCTAAAGCCACCGATGCTTCTGCCTGTGCACGGATGGCTTTGGCGGTTGCCTGCCCCGTCCCTCCAACCCAAGCACTTGCCACCAAAACCTTGACAGTACCCTGCGCTGAGCCGTGTCGCTTGCCACCGACGAGTGTAAGCCTTGCGACAACACCTGAAGCGTTTGCTGGGCAAGTTACAGGGCAGCTACACGGCAAAAAAAAGAGAGTGTAGAGGGAGAAATGCTAACCATCCTGCAAGGTATTACGGAACAGAAGTTCAAGAAGCAGTGCCAGCCATGCAGTACAAAGGGAGGCAGAAATGGAGGAAAAGAAGAAGAAGAAGAAGTTCACAGCCAAAACGCTACTGGGATCATTCTCTTATGATTCAAGGCTTACGAGCGCGCGAAGAACAGTGTGTGGGAGGGGAAAAGGGGAATCAGCCGGGCCCGGGCCCGTAGCCACGAGGCGAGGGCCAACCGCCGGCAGGGTACACCCCCGGCCACGCCACCGCTCCCCAGGCCGCTGCGCCTGGCGGCATGCCCGGCGGCCCTGGCGATCCCGGCGGGTACGGCGCAAACACCACCGCCGCGGGGTAGGCGGGCCCGGGGAAGGCCTGCTGTGTGGGGAAGGCCGCCTGGCCCGCCGGCGGGGCGTGGGGGTGGAAGGTGAGCGCCGAGTTGGCGTGGCTGCTGCTGCCGCCGTCGCAGCTGGGGCGGGCACCCACCCCCCTCCTGTACTCGGCTGCAATCAGGCCCCTGGGGTTGAGCTCCGAGCACAGGGTGCCGTCCACCGCCTGCAGCGCCGCCACCGCGGCCTCGGGGTCGGCATAGGTGACGAATGCAAACTGTGGGGGGTGGGGTGGGTGGAGGGCGGGAGGGTTGTTGTCAAGAGAGGGGGAGGCGGGTTGCGAGGAGGAGGAGGAGGAGGGGCAGGGCGAAAGGAGGAGGCGAGAGGCAGGCGGGCTGTCACAGCAAACGCAGGTTGCAGGCCCGGCGTGTCCCGTGTCGAGGCCAGCCACGTGACTAACGCCCAGACCCCAAGGCTCACCCGCGTCTGCGGCTGGCGGTAGCACGACTGCACCTTGCCAAACCTGCGCAGGGCAGGTCAGTGAACACAGCACTGCTTCAGCGCAGCCGCCAGCCATGCTGGTTAGGACGACCCGCCAGGCTGCTCCAAGTGCCGGCGGGGCAGGCACCTGCCACACAACCGGCAGGCAAGCGCGCCGGGAGGCGCCACCTCGCAGACGCAGCAGCACCTTGAGCAACAACGCACCGGGCAAAGAAGGCACGCACGGCCTTGTACGGCACCCCCGGGTCTAGGTTCGTCACCACTAACGCCTGGCCGCCGCCGTCTGCTACCGAACCCTCGAGGCTGCCGCCGTCGCTGCTGTTGCGCTCGGTGGCGGTGGTGGGTGCCCGCCCCATGCTGCTGCGGCTGCTGGGCAGCTGCTTGCCAAACTGGATGGACAGCGCCTCATTGGGGTTGAGCTGAGGCACCTGCGGGGGGCGCAGCAGGCACGGAGGCGGTAGACATGTGGGCTCATCACATGCATAACAGCCCCACCCTGCATGCATGGATGCGTGCCGCGAGCCCGCGGCCAACAGCAGAGGAATGTGGCAGCATCCTGCCGTTCTCCGGCAGCAGGCAGCGTGCTCAGCAACATAGCTACGCACTCCACACCAAATTGGAGTTTGCAGCCAACACACGTGTGGCAACCGTACGCACCAGCTTGTAGTGTACCGCGTCCTTGGCGCGCACCGCCCCCGCCGCATCCAGGTACTGCACGAATGCAAAGGCCGCGCCCTGCGGCTTGTGGCACTCTGCAACCTCGCCAAACCTGGGGGCACAGGGGAGGGAGGCGCAGGCAGAAGGGTCACAAGGTGGCGAGGGGTGGCACCCGCCCTGCGCCTTGTGAGGGAGGGTGGGCGTGGGAGTGGGGCCTCGTCAAGCCTGCAGGATGCGTTGAGGGTACAGAGTGAAGGCGGCGCTGCCATTTGCGGCACGTGTCCAACCTGCGGGTGGCTGGGCACGTGGCCGCAGCCTGTTCCCGCACCGCTGCTGTGCCCAGCACCGCGGCGCCGCCGACCCGCCCATCCATCGCCCTCCCTTCCGGATGCTAGCCCTCCTTCTAGGATGCTAGCCCGCCCGCAAACCGCCGCACACTCACTGCATGAAGAACTCCCCGATTTCGCGGGCGCTCAGGAAGGTGGGTAGGTTGTGCACCACAATGGTGCAGTCGGTGGTCGACCCATCGCTGCCCACGCTCCCCGCTAGGCTGCCGGCGCTGCCGCCTCGGCGCCGCAGGTGCGCGGCGTGGGGGCTGGGGCTGCCGCTGCGTGCCGCCAAGTGCCGGAGGTCAGGCGGGAGGCACTCCAGGGTGCTGATGCTGGGCTGCTCCTCCAGCGGACCTTCTAGCTCGGAGGGCTGCTCTTCTAGCGTGCTCTCCAGCTGCGCCGGATGGCTGCTGCACACCGGTGCGCAGCTGGGGCAGAGGGCGCCGCCGGGCCGGCTGCTAGGGCGCTCGTCGGGTGCGCCCTCTACTTGCGGCGTGCTGCCGCCGCTGCGACACGCACGCTCGGCGGGCGTGTGCTGGGCCTGCTGTGCTGGGCCGGCCAGCTCCGAGCTGCCCCCGGCCAGCAACTGCAGGTGGGTGGACGGAGCAGCTGCCCAGTCTGTCCAGAGAGGGGGGCGCAGCTGCACTAGCAATCATGTGCCTCCCTGGCGTGGACAGCCCCATTGTATTGCCCCCTCACCTGCAGGCCCAGCGCACGCTGCAGCCAGGCTGCCGGGCTGCTGCACACGCGCACGGCCAGGCTGCCGCCACCCAGCTGGTGGCCGTCCAGCGCTTTGGCTGCCGCAAGCGCAGAGGCGTCGCCTGCGTCCGAGCCCTTCAGCAGTAAGAGCGCGCTTCCGGAGCCGCTGCAGCTGGCGGCGCCGGCGTGCTCAAACACGCAGACCGCCTTGTCAATTGCGCAGAACGGGCCGAAAATGGCCGCCAGGTCGGCATTGGTGGTGCCTGGAGGGATGCAGGTCACCTCTAGCGCGACAGGAGGCTCAGAGGCGGCAGCCGCGCGGGGTGTGGTAGCCGCCGCCGGCGGCGGGGCCGTCATGCCTCCCACGCTGCAGCCGGCGCCTCCGGCTGGGCTGGCAGACGCTCCTAAAGGTGCTGCGGTGCCATGCGGGCCGGCGGCGCTGCGGGGGCCAGGCCGCCGGAGGCACAGGAGCGGGGTGGAGGGCAACCGGGGCCGTGCAGTGGCCGTGCAAGGCGGCGTGTGGCCGGAGAGAGTCAGGTTTTCAGCCGGGCTGGGCATCCGCCGGCCGCTGTTGACATGATGATGACCCCACGCCGTGGATGCTCGCCACTGCACGCAGCGTGCCGGGGGCACTTAATCATCTCCCCTCCCCTGCCAAGAAGGCATCACAGTTGTACATGCAACACCATGCCATGGCATGCAAGGTGAAGCCAGGCCGAGCGTCCCATGTGTTGCATGCTCATTCTACAGTTTTATAGGGCGGCTCACCGCGGGGCGCTAGCTCACCTCCCCACCAGCTCCCAGCTGCAGACTACACCCCCAACCCAACACCTCCAAGCCCTGTGGGTGGCAGTCTGCTGGCACAGGCCAACCCCATCAATAATATATCTATCGATGCCCATATGCTCGCAGCTCCCCGAGTCACCTGCCGTCCCGACGCCTAATGGCAAGCAGCCCTCGAGCCCCAACTGCCCCCCTCGCTCGAGCCTGCTGTTACATGCTTGCTACGCCAATTCATCAACTCAGCAACTGCCATGCTGGCAACAAGAATGCAGGTCCGGTTGCTCGCCTAGCGCCCTACCACTCTCCTGCATCCCCGACGCCGCCCACCACGCTGGTGCTGTTCTCCCAACCGCCACCCACGCCGTTGGTGCCGGCAGTATGGCCGCGCCGCGCCCTGCGACCCCTAGCGTTGCCGCTGTCGCCGCCCCACTTCCTGGCTCCCGGCTGCTGGCTGGCTGACCACTGAACCTTTATGGGCCACTTGGTGTTCAGTTCTGGCACCGAGAGGCCGTTGGCGTGCTCCAGTGCAAACGCGGCATCTGCTGCCTGGTCATACGTGACAAACGCGTACTGCACGCAAATAGGGGCCACCCAATTGTTTCCGCTGTCAACCGGCCTAACACATGCGAATTGCAGGCGCAGGTGCAGCCGGCAAGGCAACCGGGCCCTGCTTGCTCAACTCCAGCCCACCAGCTGGTGCCACGCCCCAGCCTGCCGAGTCCCAGTGCCGGTACAAATGCTCACGAAAATGCCGGCCCCCTCACCTGCCAGCTGTCCATCTTCCGCACGCTCTCCAGAGAGCCGTACCTGAAAGTAGGCAGGGAGCGGGCGGGGGCAACCATATTCAGGCACAGGCTTATGCTTAAGTGAACGCCGGCCTGCTCGCCACTGGGCCGGCATGCCGTGGTGCGATGGCGCCAGAGCCTCACCCGCGCTGCGGCAGGCGGCAGGCATCCATCGCACAGGCGCGCGGCCAAGCAGCACAGCAGCATCGTACAGGCAGCAACGTGCTGTGCAGCTGAGGTGGCAAGCAGTGCGGGCGGCAGGGCATGCCGCCACGCGGCAGCACCGAGGCACCATCTGCTGCTGCGCTTACTGCTGGAAGTGCTTCCCGACCGCATCACGGCTGATGGAGAGGCCGAGGTTGTACACAAACAGCTCCCGCCTGCTGCTGTCGCCCTGCTGCTGCGCCTGCTTGCTGCTGCTGCTGCCCGACTGCTTGCGAGGGTACAATTGCACTGGCCCCATGGGGTTGAGCTGTGGCACCTGCAAAGGCAGCCAGGGAGGATTTTAGGTGAATGGGTTGGCACGGCAGCCGCCGACGCAAGGGGCTGCAAGGGATTGCAGGCAAGTGGGGATGTGGCACCAGCACAGCGCGTGCATGCGTGCAGCACCAGCTTGCGAGTAAATGAGTGGTTGAAGCAGATCTAAGATACCAGCTGCAAACCGTCCATGGCAGACAGATTCACGTCCCAGCCACGCACCAAAGTTTCGTGCATCTGCTGCCTGGCGCGCGCCGCGGCCGCTGCATCCGCAAAGAACACAAACGCGTAGTGCATGCCTTGCGGCTTGCGGCACTCATCCACCTCTCCAAACCTGGGGGTTATGCAAGTGGGTAAGCTTGGGTTTGATAGCGCACAAAGCGGGGCAAGCCGCGCACGGCAGGCAGGCTAGCAGGCTGGGCAACCCCGGCCATCCTGCCGCTGCCGCTGCGTTTGCTCGGTGCTGTGCCACCGGCACAACCTCCCATGCAGTGCCTACAAAGCGGCACTTGCTGGGCCACAAAGCCCCGCACCCACTGCAGAAACTGCTCTCCAACATCTCGGGCGCTCAGGCTGGGGTCGAGGTTCATCACAACCACACATGTCTCGCTGGCCTGCTCGCCCGCAGCACCCCCAGACTCCCACACGCCGCTTCCGCCGCCAGTGCTTTGGGGGCTGAGGGCGCCGCCGCTGCTGTCCCCAGCTTCTGAGGGCAGGTAGCCGCCCCATGCCTCCCCGCTGCTGTCCCCAGCTTCTGAGGGCAGGTAGACGCCCCATGCCTCCCCGCTGCCGCCGCTCGCAGGCCGCTCATCCGCCGGCCCCTGCTGCCCCGCCTGCTGCTGCTGCTGCTGCTGCTGCCCCTGCTGCTGTGCAGAAGCTGGCTGCGGCGGTGCAAACAGCTGCACCAGGCTGTCCAGCAGCTGCAACAGATATGAGAGGGCGGGGTAGGGCATGCAGAAGCTCTACAGCCCAGCATCCGAAATTGAAACGCGGCGCAAGTTCTGAAATCACCCCATCCCAACAGCCCTCACCTGTGGGTGCAGCGCACCGCGCAGCCACTCTGCAGGGCTGTCACACAGCTGCACGCCCAGCAGGCTGCCCTCCAGCGGGTAATCGTGCAGAATCTCAGCCGCCATTTCCGCCGAGTCGCGCGCCGCTGCCGCCGGCGGCAGCAGCACCAGGGCACTGCCGCCGCTGTCGCCGCTGCCGCCGTCTAAGCTGCTGCCATGCTTGAACACGGTGACCACCTCTTCCACCGCGCAGAACTGGCTGAAGATGCTGGCCAGCTCGCTGTGGGTGGTGCCAGGAGGGATGTGGCAGACCTCCAAGGCAACGAGCGGCTCTGGGGCGGCGGCAGCGGCGGCGGCAGGCGGTGGCGCCGCCATCGCCAGGGAGGGATAGGGCGCTGCCTGGATTGAACTGTGTGCGGTGTTGTGTCAGCAGCAGGAAGCCCGGCGGCGCCCCTCGGCGGAGGGCTGGTCGGGAGCGGAGCACACAAAGGGGTGGAGCCCCGATCGCGGCAGTGAGCAGATGTACAACGTGCCGAAGGTGCAATGGCGTGCGGTGATCTTGGTTTGGCGCACTTGTGCCAGGCGCACTTAGCCGCCGCCTGCAAGAAGACGGCACTCCGACAGGCATTTTGAAAACTCGGCTGGGCTCCCGCTCAGGCACAGGATGGCCTGCATCTATATTCAACCGTTTGTTAAACCTACTTTGCAATCGGCAGGCAGGTGCAACACTGAGAAAAATGAAATCCACATCACCATACGCGCAATGAGTGCACGATGGGGGGCATGCACTGTTCATCAGCCTGGAGGGCATCGCAGCGAGGCAATCAAACAGAATCTGTGTTATGTGTCATTCTGCGTACAGGTCTGCTGCAGAGATGTTGGTTGGCAACTGCCACCAGCTGCTGCTGGGTTGCAGTGCGGGGTGGCGCCAGCCCACAAATGGCCGGGCGCATTGTCCAGCCGCATTGTCCAGCTGCCCAGCTAGTCGGAGCACGGGTCGTGCATCAGAGGTGGAGTTGCAAGGTCCCAAGCGTCCACCTGCAAGGCGCGGTGGAATCAGCAGGCAATTATCAGCGCAGCATGTTGCAGAGCTGCGGGCGGGGTCCACCTGCAGTGCGCAAGTGCACCTGGCAAAGCATGCCCGTGGATCAAAGCAAGCAAACCCCTAAACCGGTCAGCGCCGCACCAGAATGCCCAGATGCGGGTCCATTACATAGATGGGGCTGCGCCGCTGCGGGCAAGATTGGGCAGGGAACCGGGGCCGGGGCGGTCAAGGGCCCGCGAGGCATGCCGTGAGCAGGTGCGGGGAAAATGCCAAAAGCCAGCAAAACTCGAAACCCGTGTCCAGAGCACAGGCCCACAATAAGCCATGCCGCAAGCGTGGCGCCACGCCCGCAACAATCCGGCGGGACCCTTCCATCGCCTCTTCAGCCCCCACCGCGCAGCGCGCACAGCAGTCAAACCTGGCGGCATTTGGCTCAGGCCTCTCGGTCCCGATCCACCTTTGTGTCGCCCAGGTGCAGCAGGCGGGGGCGCTGCTGGGCCGTGTTGTACAGTCCATGTGAGTAGATGTAGCGTGCCACGGCGTCGGGCAGCAGGTAGCGCACCGAGTGCCCGCGCTCCAGCTCGTGCCGCACCTGGCAAGTTTAGGAGGGGCGTGAGCGAGGGCTTTGGGGAACTGTCTAACAGCAGCCGGGCAGGCAGGTAGCGCAAGCGAGTGGCCACGGCCCAGCTCGTGCCGCACCTGCAGGGACAGGGCAGCTTGTTTGAGACAGTTGCGCAACCGGCAAGAAGCGAGTGGGGTGGACTGCGGCAGACCGCGGACTCGCGTCAGAAGCTGCGGCTGAGAAGTGTGCAGCCATGCCGCGGCTTCACCTGCCCAGAGCCTGCACTGTGACGCCCCAAGCTGCACCTGCCCAGAGCCTGCACTGCAACACCCCAAGCTGCACCTGCCCAGAGCCTGCACTGCAACACCCCAAGCTGCACCTGCCCAGAGCCTGCACTGCGACACCCCAAGCTGCACCCCCAGCTTACCCGCGAGGACGAAATCTCATTTGGCACCGGCTCCTCAACCACAGTCACGTTGCGCCTGCAGCAAAGAGCAGAACGGCAGCAGGCCTGGCACGCCGGCGGCGCAAACCCCTAGCACAGCGCACCTGCACGGACCAAGGCAGGCACAGTCCGGCTGTTGTGCAGGTGAGCACGCGGCATGGCCCATGCTCAGCACACTGAAGCAGGCCGGCTCAACCCAGCCTACACACCTGTACGTGTTGAGCAGCGTGCCGGGCTTGTCCAGCAAGCGGGCGGTGTCGGAGCCGGCGCGTGAGATGCACACCACGCCATGGTTGCGAAGCAGTGTCTGCAGCGGGCAGGTAGGTGGCAGAGCACCAGATCTACTGGTTGGTAGTCGGCCATGACTGTGCAACCTAGGCAGCGAGATGACGAGGCAGGCCACCGGGAAGGGGGATACGCTTGCAATGCTTCCCAGGCGACAGGGTCACAAAGCGCAACCAACCACAAAGCGCAACCAACCAGCCTCCATGAGGTATCGCTACAGCGCACCTCGAGCAAGTCCTGGCACAACGGTTTCATGAGGTCTTCGAAACCACACCTCTGATCGCGGCCAGTCGCCTTTCAACCAGGCCAGCAACGAGGCAAATCACCTCCAGCAGGTCCTGGCGGCACAGCGTGGGGCCCGCCACCCAAGGCGGTATCGTACACGCCATAACTAAGCAGGCCAGCATTGCAGCAACGCACCTCCAGCAGGTCCTGGCGCCACAGCGTGGGGTCTGCCATCGAGTGCAGCACATCCGCGCCACAAACAAGCACCACACGCGGCGGCGTGGGCGGGCAGGGCCCCGCCCCTGGCTGAACAAGTCAAAGTGGTGTAGGGGGCAGGGCGGGTGTGTTGGCAGGGGTGGGCGGAGTGATGGGGGCCGGGTGGTGATGTTGCAGCATTGCAGCATTGCAGCATTGCAGCATTGCTGCACACGCCCGACAGCTGAAGCTTGCAGGCCAGCACGCAACGGCAACAGAAACGCTGGCAGCGAATGTGCAGTGCAGAGCTGCTGAGCCTAGCCAACGGACAGGAACGCTCAGCACCGCAGCTGGGCCATGCCGTGACCAAACGCGGACGCAGTCGCAGCCCACCAGCCCACCTCTGCAGACGTGGGCCTGCTGCCTGCCTCAAACAACGCCCCTAGCTCCCGCTCAACTCGCTGCAGGTCGTGCCACAGCAGGGAGAGCGGCCAGGGATGGCTAAGGGTGCAGTCAAGGGGGGGCAGTCAAGGGGTGCAGTCAAGGGGGCATGGAACCCCCGTGCTCAGCAGCATGCCTGCCTCTTCACCGTATGCCACAGCTCGCTGCAAGCCGCCGCAGGCAGGCAGCAGGCTGGGGCGCGGGTCCACCCTTGGCTGAGCAGTGCCATTTGCAGCTGCTTGCCCGCAGCAACACGTTATTCACGGCAGTTGCCTGCCTGCTGCACACGCAGGGCGCGCGGCGTTTGCTTGCCTGCAGCACAAACAGTTGCTTGCCTGCAGCACAAACAGTTGCTTGCCTGCAGCACAAACAGTTGCTTGCCTGCAGCACGAACAGGGTGCGGGTGTACTGCCGCTGCTCCACCTCCCAGCTGTCCACCATGACGCTGTCTGCATGCGGGGGAGGAGCACAATCAAACAATGAAACAAAGCGTGCATTCAGCAGCAGTTGGTATGCGTCCCAGCTGTCCACCGTGATGCTGTCTGCATGCCGGGGAGCACAATCAAACAACGAAACAAAGCCTGCATTCAGCGCCAGTTGACATGCCTCTCAGCTGTTGGGAGGGCCCGGGCGGCGGGACAGTCATTCGCAAACACGGCTGTGCTCCAGAGCTCCGGAATAGGAGCGAGCCGCGCCAAGTGTGCCACGCTGCACCCAAGCTGACCCTGACCAGAGGGCAGGTCCCGTGCTGAGCTACCCAGCGGCAGGGGGACGTTTCGTTTTAGTTTCGTTTTAGGGTTTCATGCTCACCAGAGTCTGCGGTGGCCAGCTGGCACATGCGCACGCGGTGCCGCCCGGAGGCCAGCGCCGCCTTCCAGTAGGCATCATTCACTGGTGACATGTAGCAGCCCAGGACATCAAACCCGACCTGCATGGAGTTGGACGTTGAGCGGGGGTGAATAACCCTGGGGGCACGCTGCCATGGAGAGCGCGTAGCCGGGCCAGGGCGCGCCACTTCAGAGTGCGCCTTCCCATCCACGCTCCACGCCAGAGGGGCCCTTGGTCAGCACATCTGGCGCACAGGCCCCGGCATCCGCAGGCAAACCAACCCCAGGTGGAACAGCCCCGCAGGTGGAGCCGCTAGCCGCATGGGCTGCGCACCAAACACGACGCACCCGCACCTTTGCCAGCGCCTGCTGCGCCAGCTCCACCATGCGCAGGTATGCGCAGGTGCAGCAGCTCACAACCCTTGTGCTGCTTCAGTCAGTGAAGCCGCACCTTTGCCAGCGCCTGCTGCGCCAGCTCCAGCATGCGCAGGTGCATGTAGGTGGGGGGGTTGAAGGAGCCGCACAGCACCAGCACCGCGGGTTGGTAGTGCTCCAGAGAGTACCCTGCAGACACTGGATGTGCGGCTACGGTTGGCCGCAAGAGCTGGTGCTGCTGGGCAATGGCATAGAATCGGTGGCATGCAGCGAAGGGGTGGCCGCGCCCCAGCCAGTAGCCTGCACACACAGCACATGTGAGTGTGAGGGCGCACGGCTGGCTTGCATGGAAATGTGCAAAGTGATTCGCAGGCAGCAGGGCCGCAATTGCGGCTGTGGACCGTGAGGCCTCGTTTCCCAAGACCTCCCGGCACCATTCCCACGCCTTCCAACTGCAGGGGGGCATCAAGCCGGGCTGCCCCTGAAAACACCAGTAAACTCACACAGCCACCAACCAAAACATCGAGCCGGGCGGCCCCTGGAACCTGCAGCAATCTCGCACAGCCACCAAACAAAGCACCGCTTCCTGACCTCCCGGCTGCAGGTGGCACTTGAGCTTGTCCACTGGGAGAGGCACCTCTGCGGGGGCGGGGCCCTTGCGCCAGCCGCCCAGGAAGGCCTTGATGCTGGCCCACCTGCAGGACGGTTACAAAGACGGTGCCATGAGAGGTAGCTGTGCAACCAAGCTGTGCAACTGACACAGATGACTTGATGCTGGCCGGTCCACCTGCGTGCGCAACAAACAAACACACCCACAGTTTTGTTCTGCATCTTCAACGGGCAGTCCACTGCGGCCCTGCAGGCAGCCCGCTGCTGCCGCCCTGCAGCGTGAGGCTGCTGGCTGAGCTGCCCATCGCACAGGGCTCCGATGCAACTCGAGCCAGGGCATCCTGCCAGCCACATGCAAGCACCCACCTGTCCCACAGGTCTGGCTCCTTGGGCTCTGCCGTGCCACCTGCACCTGGGACAGCACCATCGCCGAGGGCCAGGTGAGGTGTGGGCAGCAGCGAGCTTGTGGGCACCAGCATGGCTCCCAGCGACAAACCGGCTGCGCCCCGCTGCATCCGCTACCACGCCACACGACAGCCTGCAACCAGGAGAAATGTAAGGTGCCTGCTGGCCCAACCCTGCCTCACCTTGCAGCGTGGCGGCGTCGTGTGGTGAGAGGCAGAGCGCCACACCGGCGGTGCCTGCCGACCCCACCAGCAGCAGGGCTGCGGCGAGGCTGGCGCGGCTGCGCCCGCCTGCTGCGCCGGCTGTGCTGGTTGATGACAGGTGCCTAAAGCGGGGCAGCACATGCAGGAGCAGGCGATCAGCCAGGCGGCGGTGGAACAAGCGCTTGGGTGGCGGCGGCGCGCCCGCCGCGGGTGGACCTGCCCCCTGGCACGTTGCGCGTGTCGGCGGCCGCCAGGACGCCTCGGTTTACCTGTTCAGTTGCAGACCCGCCGCCCGGGCGCCCCACGAGGCTCTGCACAGGCACTGCCGCAACATTGCGCTGTGCAGGTGCGCTCTCGTCTCCCCGGTGGATCGCGTACGTCCAATTGGGCACCACACCAGTGCACCCGACCGCCAGATCGCCGGGCTGGAGGCGTGCCACCTGGCTGCATGAGTTGGGCTGCTCGAAGCGGGGGCCCTCGGCCGCCTCCGGCGCAGATCGTGCGGCGTGGACGATGCTGAAGCAGGCTGGACGGGCGCTGACGCGCCTCGGGGCCTCTGGCCCCGCGCTGGTAAGCTCTCTGCCAACCGGGGCGGCGCGCCTGCCCGCCGGTGCCTCCCCCTGCTCACCCACTGCACCCCACTGCCTGCAGCTCTCCAAGCACAATGTGGGGCTGGAGGCGCGCCTCTTCAGGTAAGCTCCCACATGGCGCTGGAACCCGCCGAGCGCGCTGGACCCTAACCCAAACCCGCGGCGCGGTGGGCCAGCACCAGGTTGCAGCCTCCCGATTGCGCAGCCGGCGGGGATCGGCGCGGGGCCGCCTGCCGCCGCCGCCTGCCGCCGCCGCCTGCCGGAAGCCGCGCTTACGCCGGCCCGCTACCCCGCCCCGACCCACGCAGCTCTGGCGCCGCCCGGTTTGCGGCTGGCGGCAATGAGGTCATCGGTATCGATCTGGGTGAGCGGCGCCGCCATTGCACTATTGAGGTGCATGCGTGAAGGCACACACGGCAGCAGCACCCCTGGCACGTGTCGTGCCGTCAGCCGTACCTCATCCTGCGCTCATCAGTTGCTGGGTTCTGTGATGTGCAGGTACCACCAACAGCTGCGTGGCGGTGATGGGTGAGTGCGAGCGGCTGTGCAGGGATGCTGGGGCTGACGCGTTGCTGTTATCTCTCCTGGTCGGCCTGCGCTGCTCTGCACGCGGTGCTGCGTGGAGCCGCGGGCACAGTGCAAGCCTGCGTCTGCTGAGCAAGCCTTTGCTTGTTTCTGGCATCCTGCAGAGGGCAAGCAGCCAAAGGTCATTGAGAACGCGGAGGGCCAGCGCACCACCCCCTCGGTGGTGGCCTTTACCGACAAGGGCGAGCGGCTGGTGGGCCTGCCCGCCAAGCGCCAGGTGCGCACCGGCACCGGGGCTTTGCCTCCCATGAGAGCATGCTAGTATCGGGCACTGGCACCGGGGCTTTGCCTCCTGGCAGAGCATCTAGGAAGGGGCAAGCTTCGCTGTTGTGTGTGTGTGTGTTGGCTCTGCGTGCAGCGCAGTCAGAGGTGCGTGCAGCGCACTCGGATGGCACACGCAGCCGATGGCTGTTGGGGGGTGAAACCAGACGCATGCCTCGCAGCATTCCGCCCTCTGCTTGCCGCCTCGGACAGGACCAGCAGCACCAGCACCAGCCCGGTGTATACTACAGCCTGCCACTGAGCCGGTCGCGTGTTTGCTGCGGCCCTGCTTTTCACAGGCGGTGACCAACAGCAGCAACACAGTGTACGCCACCAAGCGCCTCATTGGCCGCATGTATGACGACCCGGAGGTGCAGAAGGAGTCTAAGGTGAGGAGGGGCAAGCTGATGGTGTAGCAGCCTTTCTCGACAGCTGATTGTGTCATGCGCTGCCTCGAATTGGCCGTGTGCACGATGCCCCGGAGTCGCATCCGGCTGACATGCTGCCGGCTCCTTACAATGCCCCTCCCCAACCCCTCCTGCCTGCAGATGGTTCCCTACAAGATTGTGCGGGCCGACAACGGCGACGCGTGGGTGGAGGCGGGCGGCAACCGCTACTCGCCCTCCCAGATGGGCGCATTCACCCTTATGAAGGTGCGATGAGGGGCTGCAAGCTCCGGAGCTGCTTGTTGTTGGCACAGTGGGAGGGGCGGGCGGCAACCGCTACTCCCCCTCCCAGATGGGAGCCTTCACTCTGATGAAGGTGCGATGAAGGGCTGCAAGCTGCGCTTCCTTGGCTGCTAATGTGTGTGTATGTGTCGCCTTGCTGTGGACTGACGCCGGTTTCTGGACTGTGCGGTGGCGTCAACTGCTAGGGCACATGATCTTCTTAATCTGCCACACTCAAGCTGCTGGGCCTGCCTCTTATCGTTTCAACCCTGCAGATGAAGGAGACGGCAGAGCGCTACCTGGGCCGCACTGTGACCCAGGCCGTCGTCACTGTGCCCGCTTACTTCAACGACCACCAGCGGCAGGCCACCAAGGTGCGCGGGGGGTTGCTGCTGCTAGGGCCGATGGGCTGCTGCTGCTGGGGCGAGTGTTGCAAGCCGCCTGCCGTGCTGCTGGCTTCAACGGCCATCTGCGGCAGGCCACCAGGGTGCAGCGATGGCTGGCTTGTGGCTGGGGGCTGGTGTTGCAAGCCACCCACCGTGCTGCTGCACGGCCGCTGACCTGGCAATCAGCCTCCCTCCGTCAAATCTGCAGGACGTGGGCCGCATCGCCGGCCTGGACGTGCTGCGCATGCTCGAGCCTGCACTTCTGCTGCTCAGCGAATCCAACCTTTGCAATCAACCCCCCTCCTTCAACTGCGCAGGACGCGGGCCGCATCGCTGGCCTGGACGTGCTGCGTATCATCAACGAGCCCACTGCTGCGGCGCTGTGCTACGGCAGCGACAAGAAGGAGGGCCTCGTGGCGGTGTACGATCTGGTGCGTTTTCTTGGGGATCAGCGTTGGGGATCCACTTTTTTGGGTCGCGCTGGGATGAACCGGCGTGGGGATGCTCCGGTGCCGACAGCCCGCTGCAGCCGCCCACGGCCCGTCGAGTGGCGCAAGTGCTGTGCACGCATCCACCCTCCACACGCCAACCCGCTGGCGTTTTAATCAATCGTCTGCAGGGCGGCGGCACCTTTGATATCTCCATCCTAGAGATTTCCGGCGGCGTGTTTGAGGTGCGTCCTTCCGGGAGCGGCAGCAGGGCAGGTGTGGCTGCTGCTGCTGTGGCGTGCCTGCCATGCGCCCAGCAGCCAGCCCGCATGCGCCATTTGCTGCTAGCCTGGGCACGCCTTGCTGCAACCTGCGGCGCCAGCTGCCTAAGCGACTCTGAAAGCACTTTGCCCGCACCGGCATTCGTCAACCCTGTGCAGGTCAAGGCCACAAACGGCGACACGTTCCTGGGTGGAGAGGACTTTGACAACACGCTGCTGCAGCACATGGTGGAGGAGTTCAAGAAGGACCAGGTGGGTGGTTTTCGCTCCTCATGACTGCAACTCGAGTCTCCAGCTGGGGCGGTTGCCCACTTGCTCTGGAGTCGTCAATTGGTGGGGTCGGTGCAGCGGGGGCTTGCTGTCAAACCGTGCTCGTGCACAGGAGGCGGCGTTGCCTAGCCTGCCACCACCAACCAGCACGGCCGACACTAGCCCCTTACCTCACACCCGCCCATCTTCCCCGCAGGGCATTGACCTGACCAAGGACAAGCTGGCGGTGCAGCGCCTGCGCGAGGCGGCTGAGAAGGCCAAGTGCGAGCTGTCGTCCATGATGCAGGTGGGGCAAGAGTTTGTGAAACTCTGTTCTGCTGTGAAGAGCCATAAAACTCTGTTCTGGGGCTCACTTTTGAGTGGGGTGGTTGGGAGGGTTGGCATGCCCAGCTGTCCATGATGCAGGTGTGGCACCTGCGCCTTCTGTTTAGGAACCCAGGGCGGTTATGGGGGTGGAGGACCAGGAGGGAGGTCAAGTGCCCGACACGCCCCTTTGCACCAAGCCTAGCTTGAACTACCTGCTCTTGTGATGCAGCCCAATGTCAGCTCGATCCTCCTCACGTCCCACTCCCCAAATAGGCCTCCCTGGCCTAACCAATCCCACCTTGCCCGCCCCCTCGGAATGCAGACCGACGTCAACCTGCCCTTCATTACCGCGGACGCCACCGGCGCCAAGCACCTGCAGATGACTCTCACCCGGTGAGCCGCTTGTGGTTGTGGAGCAGTTGGAGGTGAAGCAAAGCAGTACAACCCCTCCGCAGTACAACTTCGTAGTGCGCACCTGTGGAGGCGACCTGCCTGCTGTGAGCCCGCTGCCGAGCCCGCTGGTACTGAGCCTGCTGCCGAGCCCGCTGCTGAGCCTGCTGCTGCCGAGCCTGCAGCTGAGCCTGCAGCTGAGCCCGCTGGTACTGAGCCTGCTGCCGAGCCTGCTGCTGAGCCTGCTGCTGCTGAGCCTGCTGCTGAGCCTGCTGCTGCCGAGCCTGCTGCTGAGCCTGCTGCTGACCGTGCTGCCCTCTTCTCTTCTTGCAGCTCCAAGTTTGAGCAGCTGGTGAAGCCTCTGCTGGACCGCACTGTGCAGGTGTGGGCAGCACACATGCACCTGGGGAGCACACAAATGCACCGCATGGCTGCTGCTGCTGCTGCACAGCTGGCGGCTGTGCACGCTTCCCATGCATCTGTGGGCCGCGTCTGCTGCTTCTGGCACACGTCGCTCCGTGCGCACGCAGGGTGCGCTGCCAAGGCTGCCGGCCTGCTGACTGCCACTCCCTCTTCTCCCCCTGGCCTGCTCCTCCCCCTGGCCCGCTGACCGCCACTGCCTCTCCTGCTCCCCCTGGCCTCCCCATCTGCGCAGCCCTGCCACAACTGCATGAAGGATGCCGGCGTGCAGCCTGCCGACATTCAGGAGGTGCTCATGGTGGGCGGCATGTCCCGCATGCCCAAGGTGCGCTGGTGGGGCTGCCAGCTGCGTGTGTGGGTTTGTTTAGTTAGTGGGATCTGCTGGGTTGGTCGAGTTTGCAGCGGGCAGCATGCCCTGTCATTGCTAGCGTGCATGCAGCAGCGGCTGCTGGCGCACATTCTGCCGCCCCGCTGCATGGCCAGCACGCATGCAGGCTGCTGACGCATTCGCTGCCGCCCTGCAGCAGCGGCCGCTGAAGCACGCTCTGCCGCCCTGCTGCCTGCCCTGCCACACAGGTGAACGAGATGGTGCGGGAGATCTTCAAGAAGGAGCCCAACCGGTCCATGAACCCGGATGAGGCGAGCAGGGGCTGCTGTGTTTTGAGACACCAGGTTGCATGCTTTGAGACACCTTGCTGCATGCTGCCTTGCTATGCCTGCACTTGCTTGGGCTGGCCATGCCGCCCTGCCGTGTTGGCCCGCCCTCCATATCTCCTCGCCTCAGCTTGGACAGCTGCTGACGGCAGCGCCCCCCAACCGCCGCCTCACCTGCTCCCTGCGTCCATCCCCCTCTGCCCCTCAGGTGGTGGCCATGGGTGCGGCCATCCAGGGCGGCGTGCTGCGCGGCGACGTCAAGGACATCCTGCTGCTGGATGTGACCCCGCTGTCTCTGGTGAGCGCCTCTACAGTAAAGCTTTACAGCCTCTACAGTAAAGCTGGCTAACTGCAGTGGCCCATCTGCGGGCGGGGCTGGCGGGGTGGGGTGGGGTTTGGGGTTGGGCGGGGTGTAGGGAGGTTAGGCTGGGTGCGGCGACACCCAGGGCGTGCATGCCTGTTGCTGGATGTGCCCCGCTGTCTCTGGTGAGTGGCGCCGTGTTGGTGGCTGGCCGGGCACGCCGTGTTTCCGGGCATCACACCTCCTGCACGCATCATGCCCGTGCATGCTGCTGTCCTCACTCCAACTGGCTTTGCTGCACAATGCAACCAACACCGCACTGCTTGACAGGGCGCTGCTTTTTTCTGCTCAAGCTCGTTGATTCACATCTCTCGCTCCCCCCTGCCTGCCTCCCTCCCTGGCCAGGGCATTGAGACGCTGGGCGGCGTGATGACCAAGCTCATTTCCCGCAACACCACCATCCCCACCAAGAAGTCCCAGGTGTTCTCCACCGCCGCCGACAACCAGACCCAGGTGCGATTCTTGCGGCTTTGCATGGCTGTTGTTTGTTTGGCTGTTCGTTTAAAAGGGGTGGCGACAGAGAAGACTTCGGTCCACCGCCGACAACCAGACCCGTGCCAGGCTGGGAAGCAGGAGTGGCTGGTACGCATGCCGCTTGCCCTCAACCCCCAACGCCTGCCTGCACTTTGCTCACACCCCACCCTGCACACCGGTTGGTTGACTTGACTGGCTGCAGGTGGGCATCAAGGTGTTCCAGGGCGAGCGCAGAAAGCGCTGGCCCCCGAACCTAATGTCTGCTTGTCGCTCACACCCCACCCTGCATGCTGGCTGTCCTGGTGGGCAGGTGGGCATCAAGGTGTTCCAGGGCGAGCGCGAGATGGCGGCGGACAACAACATGCTGGGCCAGTTCGACCTGGTGAGCCAGGCACTCGGTTTCTGTTGTGGGTCTCTGCGCAGCTAACGTTTGGCAGTGCGCGCTGCTGGGTGCGGCATCTGCCTGGCTCTGTGTCACCGCATGCGGCTGTTGCATCTTTGTGCCCGAGTCGAGCAGCACTCCGTGACGAGGGTGTGCTCGCTGCCATGGGCGAGGGCCCCTGCCTGCCTGGCAGCGCTTGCAGCTTGCTCATCACTGCCCTGGCCCCTCCCCTGTCCCTCTGTAGGTGGGCATCCCGCCCGCCCCCCGCGGCATTCCTCAGATCGAGGTCACCTTCGACATTGACGGTGAGTCCGCCAAATGCCTGCCTGCGGCAGTTTGCAGCAGCAGCTGCGTGCGGCATGGAAACCAGGCACGGCGGCGGTGCTGGTGTTTCAGCACGGCCCTGCGCTCACTGCCCTGCCATGTACCACCAGCTGCACACTCCCCCCTACTGTGCCCCTGTGCTTGCCCCGCAGCCAACGGCATTGTGCACGTGAGCGCCAAGGACAAGGCGACCAACAAGCAGCAGTCAATCACCATCCAGTCCAGCGGCGGCCTCTCCGACACCCAGATCGAGAAGATGGTCCGGGACGCGGAGCAGGTGGGCTTTCTTGGGGGGGTTGTTTTGGATTCTAGGGAAGAGGGTGTTCAAAGTTTCAGGCGGCCAGATCGAGAAGATGGTCAAGGATGCGGAGCAGGTGGACTTTCTTGGGGGCTGTTTTGGATTGGAGCGAGGAGGGTATTCAAAGTTTCAGGCGGCCAGATTGAGAATATGGTCTGGGACGCGGAGCAGGTGGGCGCTCACGCCGAAATTGATTCATTCATTCACTCAAGCCCGGTCTTGACTGGAGGGAGGCTGCTGGCACATTCAGCTGTGTGCGTGGCAAGATGATTACGGGGCGTGCCTAATGAGCGCCGCACACGTCTGACTCATACCCCCAACACCCCCTGCTGTTCCCTGTTCCGCAGTACGCGGCCAAGGACGCGCAGCGCAAGGCGGCGATAGAGGCCAAGAACGAGGCCGACTCCCTCTGCTACTCGGGTGGGTGTTTGGGCACGTGGCTTATATTGTTTTCGACTGGTTTGGGCACTGCGAGCTGGGCATGTTCCAACTGGTGGGCAACTGGCGGCACACTGGACTTGACCTGCTTCAACCAATGGCCGGCCATGCTCTCCTTGCACCCCCGCCTGAAATTTTAGCCAACTGACCAAAACGGTCCTGCTTGCCCCCTCCGCCTGCAGCCGAGAAGAGCCGGGTTGAGTACCAAAACGGAACAGCCACCTGAACATGACCTACCCCTCTGCTCCCTGCACAGCCGAGAAGAGCCTGGCTGAGTACCGCGACCCGCTGCCCCTCTGGCCATGACCTCATCGCCTCCTGTTGAACAGCCAACTGATCATGACAACGGTCTTGCCCCCTCCGCCTGCAGCCGAGAAGAGCCTGGCTGAGTACCGCGACCGCCTGCCCCAGAACGTGGTGGACGAGATCAACAACGCGGTGGCCGATGTGCGGGGCGTGATGGAGAGCGAGGACCCCGAGGTGGGTGCTGTGTGGGGTGCTGTGTGGCTGTCTGTTTGGATGCCCAGGGCTGTTTCAAGGCATGGCATGATTTGTAGGCTGTGGTGGCGGGCGTACGGGACTCATGGCGAGCGACGGCCCTGCGGCAACCAGCAATCAGGGCGTGGGCATTGCAGCATTGCAGTCACGGTTTGCCGGCGGCTGGCGGCTGGATGGCCCGGCCACCAAGGCTTTCCGTTTCCCTGGCCCTGCTTCACCCCGCCCCAAGCCCTGCCCGCCCCCCAGCCTCATGCCTTCCTGCTGCGTCTCTCTCCTGCCCATCCAATTGGCTGCCTTTCTGTGTATCCCTCCCTCCCGCAGGCCATCAAGTCCAAGGTCAACGCGCTGCAGCAGGCGGTGATGAAGATTGGCTCCTCCCTCAGCGGCCAGGGCGGCGCCGGCGGCAGCGAGAACGTGCAGGACGCAGAGGTGAAGGACAAGAAGGAGTAGAGAGCAATCCACAAGCACAGAGCGGCCGAGGAGGGCTGAGGAGGGCAGCTGAGAGGGTGGCAGGGTAGGCACGGCAGGCAGTTTGGCAGCCGGCGGCGCGGCGCGGCCTTCGCTGCTTGCTAGCCTAGCGATGGCTTGTCTGGGCCGCGGCACACGCCTGCCCCCCACCCCTCCTGCCCTCCACCCCCACCCCTGCTCCAACTTGCTACCTCAACTGCCTCTTGTGTGCTGCCGCCGCCGCGCTGCTGTGCGGGATTGCACGCCCGGCAGCGCCGGTGTGCGGCTGCCTTGCACGAATCTGATTCCGCCCCAAACCCCGACCAGTCCACACGTCCAGTTGTTGTTCGCACCCCACACTGCCAGCCAGGTCACTCCCATTCAATCCTCTTGCTGCTGTTGCTCCATTTCCAGCCACATGCAACGCACCCCTCAGGACAGGCCAACGTGGCAGGCCGGCAGGGCACCGGCCTGCTTGTTCCGGGGGCACATGGAGTGAAGAAACTGCGAGTGGCATGTGAACCTCGGCACGTGCCTTTGTGTGCAATGAGCGTGCTGTGCTGTGCTGCTGTGGTGTGTTGCAATGATCCCGCAATCCAACAACCCGGCTGTGGCGCACATGCGCAAATGACACGTCAGGCAGAACAGGCGGTGGGCGCAGCGCGGGGCAAATATGGGTAGGGCAGAAACTGGTGACGAGACGGTGGGATAAGGGTGAGGTGCGGTTGGTGCATTGGAAAAAGGTACAGAGGGCGATCGCGCGTCATCATTCTACAGTCCAGCCGGGGCGGCGATCAGGGTCCCGGCCCAATAAGTTGCAACAGTGAGGGCAGCAGCAGCAGCGGCAGCAGCGCAGAGGTGTGAAGGCACTCCTGCACCGTTCCTGCTGGAAAATGGCGCACTGGCTGTGCAGTTGGGAAAATCAGAAACCAGCGGGTCGAGGGCTGCATCGCGCCCTGAGCAGGCACCAGGGTGGCACTAACCTGCCGGCTAGCCGCCTCACAGGCTGGCCAGCTGCCGCCGCTCGCTGCCGGCAGGCTGCCCCAGAGCCAGCCAGGGCAGCCCCGCCTGGGCTGCCACCAGCCGCTGCAGCCGCTGCTCCTCCGCCTCCTGCTGCTTCCACTCCCGCACAAAGTCGTAGAAGGCGCGGATCTGTGGTGCAGAGGGGCAGTTGGAATGGTGGCAGGTGAGTGCCTTCTGAGCGCATGTGGCATAATAGGCGTAGAAGGCGGGCTGATGGGCGGTGGAAGCACGGTGAGCTGCACAGCTCAGCCAGCAGTGACCACCAGCAGCAGCAGCAGCAGCGGCCGCCAGCCAACAATGACCACCACGAACGCTGGTCCACCCAGGCGTGCGACGTGGCAGCAAGCTGGTGAGTGTGAGGCGGCGCACCTTCTCAGAGTACTCTGCCCGCGCATCCGCATCGTTGTCAATGTCCACATCCTGCAAGTAAGATGGTGGAGAGAGGGCTTGCTCGGTGCAAGTGGGTCAAAGGCTGCGCCCAGCCGACTGCCTGGCCGAGCCACACACATGCAGTGGCAGGTTTGAGCACACGCCACAGCAGCAAAGATCCACATTCCAGCCTCCACCTGGTCGTGATCCATCACCAGCGCCAGCCGGTTCTTCAGCTGCGGCAGCTCGGGCGGCCCCGACAGCAGCAGCACCTGCCGCCACGCAGCGGGAGGGGGCAGTGGAGCAGGGGGTGGTACAGTCACAACCAGCTGCTGCAGGGCTTCCCAGCATACTCGACTCAACACGCTTGCCGAGCAGGCAGGAAAACGCGCCATGCCCAGCCACATGCATTTGCACCTGCCGCATGCACGGGTCCGGCAATCAATAAATCTGACGCACCTGGCCCCGGATCGCGTCCGGCACGCCCCGCACAGTCTGCAGCCGCCAGTCTGGGTTGGGCAGCACCTCCGCCTGCAGAACAAAGGGCAACGTCAAAGGGCCAGGGTCAGCGCACACTGCAAGCTCAGCAGGCGCAGCAACAGGAGCAGAACCTGCAGCGGCACGGATGCATACACTCTGGCCCTGCAGCTGCCCGCCCTCGGCGCTCTGGCAAGGGGCAGTGTTAGCTCGCACCTGAACCGCGGGGTTGCTGCGCAGCACCTGCTGCACATACTCGTCAGATGCGGGCTTGAGCACTGTGGCAGGCAGGGCAGGGAGAGGATTGAACTTAAGAAACACCTTACCATGCAACCTCGAAGGAATCGAAGCCGGCTTGCCACTGTGTGTGTGGCAGCCAAGGGCACTCCTGCCACTCCACAGCTTGGTTTACTTGGGCGTCAAGACCACCACATGCTGCATACCTTCTGCATGGCTCAGCGGGTGCCGCGCCAGCTCATCTGCCGACACCGACTGCTCATGCAGCCAGTCTTCGTGGTTGGCGTGCAGCATCTCCAGGTATCCCAGCGGGATCATCGACTCCTCGCTGCGCGACCTGCAGGCGAAGGAGACAACGGGTTCTGGACTGTTTGGGTGTTGCAGCAGCAAGTTCACTCGGATAGGCTACGCAACCTTCAGGTGAAGATGGCTCCTTGATTATTTGTGTGTTGCAGCAGCATCCAGGCAGCCCGACAGAATCGTCGGCTCTGGGGGCCTGCGGCCTGCGAGGCCGCAGAGCTGCCGCACTGACAACACGAATTGCAGATGAGGCAAGACGACGCACGCATGCACAGCTCCTGGGTCTGACACGCCCCAGAGCATGGCTCCTGGACCGGGTACGCTCCAGAGCATGCCGGCCGAGAAAGAAGAAGAAAAAACGAAAAAAACACTGACCGCCGCTTCATGCGCTGCCAGCACACGTCGGGGCGCGCTCGCAGGTACACAAAGCCGTCTGGAATGAGGTGCAGGTCGTTGTTCAGGTGGTCGTCAAAGCTGCAGGGGGCACAGTTGGGATGCAGGCGATCGATGGGCTGGCGAATCGGCAGATGTAGAGCCGCCCGCGATGAGCTGCAAGTTGTCGTTCAACTGGTCGTCATAGTTGCAGGGAGGCAGCGATCAATGGGCGGCGATTGCAACGAACAGGCGCTTTGGAGCCTGCTGTCGCGCGCTGGCCAGTGCACGCCTGTAACCAGTCAAAGTTGCCAGGAAGGAGCTTCCATCTGACAACCCCGACCACTCACATCTGGTTGTACACCCCAGCCACTCACATCTGGTTGTACACAGACACCTCAAAGTCTGCCATCTTGCCCTCCCGGTGCATCGCCCGCACAAACACCTGCGATAGGAGCAGACGGGAGGGTGGGGGAGTGAGCAGTGTGGCTTGGCTTGCAGGTGCATTGGCTGGGCAGGGTTGCACTGCAACAAATGCTTGGGTCATCCACACAGCATGCCGCGTGGCCTTGGCAGCTGCTGCTGCACATCTCGACCCAGGCAGCAATGCGGCGCGCTGTCCCCAGACACAAGCTGTCCTCAGACAAAAGCTGTCCTTAGACACAAGCTGACCTGGCGGTCTGAGAAGATGGAGCGCTCCAGCACCCGCAGGTGCTTGCCCTCGGATGCACGCGTCTTGATGTCCTGAGCACAAGTAAGAAGAGCGGAGTGAACAGCAGTAAACCGTGAGGCAAGCGAATCATATGGTTGGCAAAGCTGGCTTGCAGGCACGGGTTGCACAGCAACAGCAGCAATGCCATCCAAAGGCGAGTGGCAGTTGTGCAGCAGCACTGGCTACTGCACATAGCAGCACCGGCTACCGCACATGGCTGCACCGGCTACTGCGCATGGCTGCCACCCACCTCCTGCACACGGCTGAGCAGCACATAGTGCTGGAACGAGTACGCGTAGCGGTCCGGGTCCGAGTAAAACTTCTGCACCCGGGCAGCGGCGGCAGTTGGTTGGAAGCCAGCAGGTCAGGGCCAACAGAAGCCGCAGCTCGCACACCAGCCAGCCCTGTGCAGATGGCCTTGCAAGTGCAATGCTGCCCGCAGTTCGTCCGCTTCGATTGCTGAGCAGGCTGTGCCTGCTCACAACAATCGCAGGCCAACACAAACCATCACAAAAATAGCCGGCGAAGGCAAGCCTTCCGCACCTCCAGCACATTTTCCGTCTTCTCGTTCCCCCGCATGTCTCGGCACCGGTACTCCTGCCACTGCTGCACCGGCTCCTGCACCACCTGCGGAAGCAGAACAAAAGGGAAACACGCCAGTTGGCAAACCCATGTCAAGGATACCACGCAGGCAGCAGCGCGGTGCCACGCAGCTCAAAGTCGCGGGCGCCTGCTCCCGGCCTTTCTTCTCCCTTCCTTCTTTTTCTTTTTGTCTCTCTTGAAAAACCTGCACCCACCTTGAGGATGTCGTGCAGGCACGTGTCTCGGTGGCTCAGCACGTTGAGGAACGTCGACTTGCCTGCAAGCAAACAGGTGGGCGGCAAGCGAACCAAACACTCGAATTTTGTCGAAAAATCGGAATGTATTCGAATGACATGCATGCTCGAGGAACACAGACTTGCCGGCACGAGGGCCAGGCACCAATATGTGCACAAGGGCGGTTTGATGACGGAGGGCGAGGTGAGTGCCATGGCCGCTGTCATGGCTGCATCAGGCTGCAACTTGAACGCCTGCCGCCCCAAAGCATGTCGGCTCTTGCTGCTGCGTGCCGAGATGCTGCCCTCCACTGCCGGCGTGACCGTGGGGTCCCTCGCTGCCCAACCTGCCGACATGCATCACAGCCACAGACTCCACTTGCCTGCCGAGATGTTGCCCTCTACTGCCAGTGTGACCATCCGCTCCTCGCCGCCGCCGCCGCTGCCGTCGCCGCCGCCGCCGCTCTCCCCCGCAAGCTCCGGCCGGGCTTCGGCCAAGTCCAGCAGTGCGCCGGCAATGGTGCTGGCGAACTGCTTTTTGATGCCCACGCCCTCGATCTGCGGCCAGGAAGTGTGAAACTGATTGGTTTGGTGAGGCGGCATGGCAGAGTGCTGGCAAACTGCTTCTTGATGCCCACGCCCTCGATCTGCAGCCAGGAAGTTTGAGCCAACTGATTGGTCAGGTGGCATGGCAGAGAGCTGGCGAACTGCGTCTTGATGCCCACGCCCTCGATCTGCGGCCAGGAAGTTTGAACTGAGTGGGTCAGACGGCATGGCAGAGTGCTGGCAAACTGCTGCTTGGTACCCACGCCCTCGCTTTGGAGCAGCTGAGACGGGGAGCGCTGGTGGTGTGAGAGGCGGATGGAGCACTGTTGGCTGGTTGGTGACTCTCAAGCCAGCGTCTGCTGCTGGCCCCCAGCACGGCCCATGATGCATGCACCACTGCAACCAGCAGTTAGTTGATCCCCACACAGCAGCACACAGCACTGCCCACCCATTGACCGCTCTCACGCACCAGGAACTTGGCGAGCGCCTGCGCATCGCCGCGGCACTCCCGGTGGTACAGCTTGAACAGGTCAGGCAGCGTGGTGATAAACTTCTCGCGCAGCTTGGCCTCGCCCACAGGCCCCAGGCCGCGCAGCTGCTGCAGATCGTCGTCGCTGCCGCTGCCGCCGGCGCCGCTGGCGCC
>RRZL01000084.1:729565-754475 GCA_006782975.1 Chlorella sp. Dachan | reverse complement strand
GTGGCTTGTTTTGTTGTGGTGTTTGTGTGCTGTGGTGTTGGCTGTGTTGTTTGTGGTTTGCACGTTGTTTTCTGCATGCTCCTGCCCCTGCTGGCGATTGCCAGCCAAGGAAGGCCGCCCTGGCAGTTCAACCATCACATGGTCCTGCTGCCCCCCTTCCCACCCCCACCCCCACCCCCTGAATGAGTTGCAGTCGCAGCCTGGTGCACGCGTCATCGCGGCACGCACGCTGCACGAGGTCTACGCCGCCAAGATGCTGCCCTGGCTGATTGGCGGTGCGCGCAGGGCTGGTCGCAGCGCCAGCCATCGGCGGCAGATGTGCCGGCCATGGTGCTGAAAGGGACGCACTGCATGCATCCCGCCGCCCCTGGCACGTGTCCCATCCTTGCCACAGATGCAGTTGGCATGGCCGCTCACACCACCCGCCCCTCCTGTCCTCCCACCAACGCCCCCGACGGTGCAGTCAACGGGCTGACCAAAAGCGCGCTGGAGGCGATCCGCGCCTCGATGGCCCTGGAGGAGCTGCTGCTGGAGGTGGGTGTGCCGATTCGGGGCAGGCCTGCACACATGGTCACCAGCTGTGTTCACAACAGGGTGTTGTGCAAGTTGGCGGCTCGCGCCTGCCAGTGAAACTGACCTCATGTGCACCTGCAACCCGGCCCCAACAACCCTTCGCACTCCCACAACCCCTCCCACAACCCCTGCAGGAGTGCCGGGAGTCTGCGGGCGGCCAGCTGGCGCCGTGGGGCACCATGGAGCGCCTCAGCCCGCTGCTGTACACCTGGGCGCAGGCGAGCACCTGCAGCGCAGTCCACACCCAAAATAGCGTTGCAAAGCATCGAGTACTTTGATGTCCCGTTCATGGCAGCGCAGTTGGCGGGCATGCTGTGCGCCGGAGGGAGGCGTCGCGCCATTGGTCTTGAGGGCACTGTGCAGCTGCCGGCCTCACCCTCACAAGTCGGTGCTTCACGCCAGTTGCCTTACAACAGCCGGGGTCTCGTCTGAGCTGGCATGCTTTCAATGCTTTCAAGCGTGCAGGGCCAGATCACGATGCTGGGCGGGTGGATGGACCGCATCCTGGCTTCAGAGGACTGGACCCGAGTGTCCAAGCAGCGCGCGCACGGCTCGCGGTGAGTGTGGGCAAGATGCGCACCGCGCCTCCAAGCAGCATGCCCACGGCTTGCGGTGGTGGCGATGCAACGTCGCCCGCCGCCGTCCCTGCTCATCTCCGGCGCTCCAAACGGCGGAGGGTGTGTGCTGCATCTCGGGTGCATCTGTGGGTGTCGCCACAGCTGCTGCCTGCCATGTCAAAGCACCATGCACGCTATGCGTGCCGTGCAGGTCGGTGGTGGAGACCATCAAAATCGTGACCGAGACGCTGGAGGCGCTGTTCAACATGCGGCTGGCCATTCCGGCGGGAGTGGTGCGCTGCCTGACAGAAGGCGTAGACAACGCGCTACAGAAGTGAGTGACGTGTGTCTGTGTCCGTTCATAAACGGCCTTGCTTGTGCGTGCCATCGGCGCTCGTGCGGCAGCGCATGTGCCAAGGGTCGCCTGCGCAGCCGGTTCCGGAAGCACTGCTCACATGCTCCTCTCCACACGTTGCGCACGCACTGAAGCTTTCTGCGCACGCAAGTGGGCCAACCTGCCCGCATTTTTTCCCTGGCGCCCCACCCCCTCCCTCCGCAGGTACTGCGAGTTTGTGCGCACGCAAGTGGGCAGCCCCGATGCGCTCATCCCGCCGCCGCCGCCGCTGACACGCTACAAGCGAGAGCTGGCCGTGGCGGCTGAGGAGGCGGCGGCGGCGGCAGCGTACGGCGCGCCGCCCAGCCAGCTGTCCAAGGTGGGTGGCTGGGATGGCATGGTGTGTTCAGCTCCGCGTGGGTGGGCAGCAGGGAGGAGGAGGAGGCAGCCAGTGGCCCCAGCCATCTCCTGTCCAAGCGCCGCGGGTTGGAGGCCAACTGATGAGCTGGCCAATTCACCCAAGTGTTATGCCTACATCTGCATCTGCAGGTCAAGAGCAAGGTGGCGGATGCGTTCACGCCAAACTGGCTGCCGCCGCTGGGCGCCACGGGTGCGGGAACGCCGGTTGCTGGCGCATGGGTCGGATGTGTGCCATTCCGCTCCTGTGCCAAGCGCTCCAACACTGCAGCTCGGCCTGGCGTCCTCTCGATGTCCTGTTGCAGAGGAGGAGCGGCGGGTGGAGGGTTACTCCCAGGGCAGCCTGGTGGTGCACTTGAAACCTCTGCGCACGAGTGCCTCCCGTGCTCCTCCCCGGCCGTTGTCCTGCTGCAGAGGAGGAGCGGCGGGTGGAGGGGCTGTCGTACGACGGCCTGGTGGTGCGCCTCAACTCTGTGCAGCACCTGCTTGACTCGCTGGGCGGCCTGGAGCGCATGGTGGTGGACAGGTAGGCAGCTAGTATGTACTGAAAGAGCTCGTATGTACTGAAAGAGCTAGTACGGGACGGCCTAGAGCGCATGGGCAGCTCATTCCTGATAGAGCCAGTGCTGGGTGGCAGGCACGCCGTGGCGCTGCAGTCTGGCAGGAGCCCACAGTTTGGTGGTGGGTAGGTGGTCGGCCGGGGCCCACAGAGTTTGGCGCGTGCCGTGCCGTGGACTGCCCAAGGTGCATTGCCGTGGTTTAGGCCTTGGGTGATGCTGCCGGTGGGCCATGACGCTGCCCGAGCACCACCCCACCCTGCACTCACCACCCTGCACTCACCACCCTGCAACCACTGCCCTGCAACCACCACCCGCAGGTGGGATGATGGGCGGCCGCAGAGCGCCAAGGCGCGGGAGGGCGCCCATGCGTACGACTGGATCGCCGGCATGTTTGACGGCTCGCGGTGCGTGTTGTTTGGCAGGGCAGGCGCCTGCTGCCTGGTTACGCATGGCGCAGCGCAAGGGAACTGGGGAAGCACTATGTCGCGTGCTTGCAACATGGACTGCAGTGCCATCCTTGCTTGCGTACTGCGGGCCTGCTTGCCCTTGTGCCCGGCCTGACGTGCCTTTGTTGCGGGGCCCACTCGGGTTGCAGGAAGACGGCGGCGCGGACGCGGGACCACCTGGCTCGCTTTATTGCCGTCAAGGTGGGTGCTGCCTGCTGCGGCTGGCCAGTGGCGCTTGCTGCTCTGTAGGCCCTGCCGCACTCAGCTGCGGACTGTCAGGCGTTGGTTTCTGAACACCGACGCATCTTCACATCACCTGGCTTGACGCATCTTCACGTCATCCATCCTGCACTGCTGCTGGACCGCAGGTGGTGTATGGCGACCTGCGGGACGTCATCTTTGAGCGGCTGTACCGCTTCCACGTCCAGGTGGCCCGCCTGGAACTGGTCCTGCAGGTGCGGGGTGGTCCTGCAGGTGCGGGGAGACGGGGTGCAAGTGCGGGCAGGCGGGGTGCAAGTGCTGTGGTGGGGTGCAGGCCACGCCCGCAGGCAAGTTCCACGTGCCAAGGCTGCTGGCATGTCTCATGCCCGCTGCCATCGCTGGCGCTGTTGAGTTGGCAGGCCGTTGGTCCGGACTAGGTCTGCTGGCTCGGCATGGCAATGGCTACTCTGCTACCCTCCTTCAACAGGAGGTGGATCGTCTGCTGGGGGACATCTGTGGGCGGGTTCACGATGCGCTGCCGCCACGGCTGGGCCGCGCCGTGTGCGCTGCGCTGGCGGCCGCGGTGCAGAGCGTGCTGCTGGATGGCGGGCCCTACAGGTAAGTGGGCATGGGCGGATGGTTGTGCGGATGGGCATGCAGCGGATGGAACAGCTAGTTGCAAGCCGTTTCTTGCTGCACTGCCCAATGCTTACCGCACCCGTGAACGACCTGGTTTCCCCCGATGTTGTCGTGCAGGTTGTTTACGCCGCAGGACGTCGACTTGCTGGAGGCAGACCTAGCTCAGGTGTGTTTCTTTAATGAACGTGGGAGCTGGCCTGCCCCGACGCCAGCCTGCGGCGCGTGAGCCAGACCCCTGCGGCCGGGGCGTTGTGCCGCCGCTCTTGTCGGATGCCGCTCGTGCGCAAGGCTGTCCCCTGCCTGCTGCGCCCCCCCACAGCTGTGCCACGCACCCACCCTCTTGGGCAAGACCAAGGCAACGTAAACCAACCCAGCCCTCGCTTTTCGCAGATGCGCGCAATGTTTTACGCGGATGGCGACGGCATCAGCCTCGACGAGGTGCGGGCAGGTTGCATGCTGTGCTCCCTGCTGTCGTGCCGTTGAAGTCTGAGTGCCAGCTGCTGCCCGGCGTGCCGCCCAGCTGTGCTTGCATCGCAGGCGCGGTTCCCGGGGTGGTGCCACGCAGATGCCGCGCCAGCGCACATGTTTGCTGACCAGCAGCACTTGTTGCTGCTGCCTGCAGGTGGATGCGCTGTGCCGGCCGCTGAGCGATGTGGTTGACGCCATGCAGCTGGACACGGGGCTGGTCATACAGAACCTGAAGCAGGCGAGGAGGGGGGAAGCTTGATGAGATGTTGCTGCTGGGATGCCGCCAATGTGCGGCTTGGGCTTTGCCGCGGCTGCTGGGAATGTTGTTGCAAAGCGCTCGTGTTGGCGTGCATTGGCATGCACACGCGTGAGCTGCCCATCGCAGCATGCCGCTATTGAATCTGTGGCTTGCAAGCTTAGCTCTCAACACGCCCCTTCCTCCCCCACCGTTGCCGTCCCCGCAGGCGCAGGCCAGCGGCGGGCGGGGTGCACCCTCGCCCCGCGGCGTCCCCGCAGCCATGAAACCCGAGGTGCTGCTGCGCATCCTGTGCCACCGCGCCGACCACGCCGCCAGCAAGTTCCTTAAAAAGGCGAGCCCTGGGGCTGCATGGCGCTGCACGCAGTGCAGTGCGCACCAGCATTGCAGGCTGCCACGCCCCTTGCCGACGTGCCGCCCGCTTGCAAAGAGCTCTGCCCTTCTTTCCACGCGGCGACCTTCCCCTGCCATGCCAAGCCCGGAAACGGTGTTCATCCATTCCCTGTCCCAAAGCCCTGCCAGGACTACAAGATCCCCACAGTCCGACTCAACAGTTCCCCAAAACAATGTTAATCCATTCCAATTCCCGCAGGACTACAAGATCCCCAAGAAGATCCCGGGCGGCCTGTCTGCATCTGTCAGCGATGTGGCGCAAAAGGCGGGCGGCCTGCTGCGGCGCAGCAGGACGGCTGTGTGATGCAGGGCGCCCGCTGGCAGCAGGGGACCGTTGACCGCATCGCAGCTGGGGCGGCCTGTTATGACTGGTCTGACTGGCTGCCGTTGTATTTATTACAGAGAACTGCCACCATGTGACGACAATGTAATTACTTGGGTTGCCGGAATGCTGTGCTGCCCCATCCCCAAAGTCTGGCCTGCCAGGCGGCATGCTTCCCGCCAGCATGCCATGCTGCAGCTGCTGCTCATGCATGGTCTTTCCAGCCAGCTGTAGCCAGGACCCTGTTGCCATGCCACCCATGCACGGCACCCTGCCTTGCTCCCCTCATGCCCAGGCTGGATCGAGCGGGAGCAGGCGGCGGGGCGGTCGCCCTGCTCACCGCTCACGGGGGCGCCGCTAGCGGAGCTGTCGCTGCGGCCAGACCTGCTGGCCCGCGGCATGGTGCAGGCATTCGCATCGGCAGGCCTGCTGTGAAGTTGAGGTTCTTGAGGCATGTTGTGACTCGCGCACCACATGTGGAGGTTCGCTTTGTGTATATTTAACGCCATTCTCGCGCCGCAGCTTGGTTGCAAGGGCTCGTAAACTCGGCTGCAAGCTTACACTTGAGCCAGTGGTGTGTTGGTCTCCGTTGCATGACTGAGGCTCGGTGTGGTCACAAAAGCCGCCTTTGCGCAAGAAGGGTGGCACGCCTGGAGATCTCAGGTTGGAAGATGGTGCATGTGTGTGGTGCAGCAGTGCATGTGAAATGGGCAGCTGGCCGCTGCCCGGCCCCTGCCAGGGCAGCCTAGCTACAACAGTGCAGATCCGCCGTGGCCCTGCCGCCGCCGCAGCCCTGGCGCCAGCTGCCCACCGCTGCCCCCCAGCAGCGGCACAGCGTCGCTGCCCTCCACGCCGCTGCCTCCCGCACCCTCCTCGTTGCTGCTGCTGCGGCCGCGACTTCGCAGGCCGCTCTGCCCGCCGGCGTCCCCTGGTGGCGTGTTGGGCTCCACTCCGCTGGCTGTGGCAGATGGCTGCTCTGGTGGCGCCGCCGCTGCTGCAAGGCATGCCAGGGATGCAGGGAGGGGAGGCATGGGGGGTCATTCCAAGTCTTACAGAGGTGCTTGTAAAGAGGCGCCTTAGTACCTGCCAATGCACCCCACACCACGAAGCAAATAAATCCTCTCACCGCATGCTGCTGTGGGCGTAAACTCAATCCCATCTGCGCACCCAGCCCAAAAAGCACAGGGCACCTCCTCACCGTGCAGCGGCGGCAGTGTGACTTGCAGCGGAGGGGTCGGGTCGGGCATGGGAAGTGACGGGTCGCCTGCAGCACGAAAAACATTTGTTTGAGAAGAACATCTCAGTTGCGCAGCTTGAAGCCAAGAAGGCGCTGCACTGGGCTGCTTGCTTGCGCCTAGAGACGCAAGAGAGGCAGGCGGTGCGCTTGCAGGGCCAGCAGCTGGTTGACGGGGCGACACCCACCTAGGTGCGCCCTGATGGCGCCCTCCTCGCTTGTGCATTGGTCGCAATGCTCCAAAGCGGCGTCATACGCCGCCAAGGCGGTGCCAGGAGTGCCAGGAGGGATGCCGGCGTCCAGTTCCGCAAATGCACGCTGCCGCCAGTTGTCCATGAGATTGCGCGCGTGGTCTCTCATAGCGTCCAGCTCCTTCAGCCTCCTTCCCGTCTCGCTGTGCTGGCTGTGCTGCTGCCCCATGCTTGGGGGGGCGGCGGCGATGGCACGCGGCGGCGGCGGTGGCGGCGGCGGCTGCGGCTCAGGAGGCGCGGGCGGGCCCCCGCGGCTGCCAGCAGAGGCGGGGGAAGTTTTGAGAGGTAGGCGCAGGGAGCAGGCTGGCCCAAGCGGTGCTGGCGTGGGAGGGCCGGACGCTTTGCAGGCGGGCTGGAGTTGTTGCCGGGGTGACGAGCAGCAGGGTGCAGAGGGTGCAAGGAGGCCCAGGGCTTTAGAAGGGGCCGGCATAAGACCCATGTGTTGCGCCCACATCGGCCCCCTGCCCACATCGGGGCCGATGTGGGCGCAACATGTGCCGTGCCTTGCCGCTATCCTCCTGGCCTGCGTCCTTGCACTGCCCACCATCCGTCCAGCATCCCGTGCACGCGCCCTGTGCAGCAGCGGGCACCTCAGGGGGACTCACAGCCCGCCAGCCACGCCGGCGCCGCGTTCGACCAGAGCAGCGCCGGCCGCGCCACAAGGTTGGGCACGGGGCCTGCATGCCGTTTGAGGGCAATGCAAGCGCGCAACACCATCAGCGGGCGCCTGTAGTGGCAGGCGGCGACGACGGCCGCACCGCCGTCGGGGTGCGGGATCGTCTTCCGCTGAGCCCGAGTGCTGGCCCCTTCCCTCCCGTGTGCCCGCAGGATGGAGAACATCCGTGCCACAATCCGGCGCATACGCAGGCTGCTGGCCCAGGCCCTCGATCTGCAGGCGGAGTACAGCCTGCTGGACGCCGGGACGAAGCGCTCCCTGCTGGAGCAGCAGCACGCTGGGGTGATGAAGGAGCTGTCCAAAAAGCTTGCCGCCTATAAGGAGTGGGCTTCCAAGCTTCAGCCGGGCGGTAAGGATGCTTGTGCTGTTCGCGGCAGGGCGCCCGGCGCTGGCGGCAGCTGCAGCCCAGTGCCGCGGTGGGCCGCAGCCGTTTGCGTTGCGTGAGTCCCTGCGTGCACATGCTTGTAGCCCAGCTGGCACGCACCCCTCGCCTCAGCACGCCTTGCCTGCCTGCAACCACCACCCCTTCTACTCTTGTATACTGCAGGGCTTCAGCTGACGGCCATCCAGCTGTGCAAGATGCCGGGTGAGCCTTGCTGGCCAGCCACCTGCCTGCTACACCTCCCCCATGAGACGCCTCAGGCAGGGGCCGGCACCTCTGCTGCCGCGGCTGCTGACATTGCGTTGCAGAGTGGGCTGGTGTTTGAGCCGGCGAGAGGTGGCGGCAAAGGGCAGCAGGGCCATGGCATTGCCATGCCCGCGAGTGGCTGGGCTGCGCAGCGCTGTCCCTGCTGCAGCAAAGGCAAACGCACCGGCGCAGAAGGACGTCACAGCTCCCAAAGGAGCTGCGTCTCGCATTCAGTATGCTGTTTCGTTTGTTCCATCCCATTGCAGAGGCAGAGGCAGAGACCAATCTAGTCAACATGGAAAGGCTGACCAAGATGGAGGACACCAACCAAGAAGTGGCGCTCCAGCTGATGCCCAGCTGGACTCCGGTGAGTGCTCCAGCAGGCAAAAAAAAAAAAGCATGATGACCTGCTGCAAGTGTGCGGGTTGTGCATCTGTTGGCACACGACCAGCCTCGGGGCAGGGTGCTTGCTCTTGCCAGCCCTGCCTTGCGACCTGCACACTGCACATGCGCCAGGGTTGGTCGCTGCCCCAACCCAGCCCCCGCTCCTCTTTTCCACCTCTCTTCCCCCAGTTGCGCGGCTCGTGGCTTTATGTGGTGCTGGCGGTCTGCTTGCTAGTCTCCTGCGGCTGACTGGCGGCCGTGCTGCGCTGGTGCGGCTTCCCAGCGTACACAGGGCAGATGCGGGCGCTGCTGGGCTTCATTGCATTCGCGGCGTGGTTGCTGCTGGCATCCGCCATCTTCAGCATCATCCTGCTGCCTTCGGGGGCGCAGAAAGCAGCAGCGGCAGGTACAGCAATGCTAGCAGTGATAGCTGCAGCGAGCACAGCCGTGCAGCTGTGGCGCAAGGACGACATGCCGCAGCGGGGCCGCGACATTGAGCAGCTGGAAAAACGCATAAAGGAAGCTAGGGACATGGCTGCAGCTGCAGCTGATGATGATGATGGGGACCTGGCCAGCCTGGCTCGGGCCATGGAGCGCTGGCTGGAGCGCACCCTGAACCGTGCTGAGGAAGCAAAGAAAGCAGTCCGGTCAACCGTTCAGCAGCCGGCTGCCAAGCCGCCAGCGGCTCAGGAGCCGCCAGCTGCCGAGCCGCCGATTGATGAGGCGCAAGCTGCTGAGCCGCCGATTGACGAGGCGCAAGCTGCTGAGCCGCCGATTGATGAGCCGCTGGACGATGAGCCGCCGGCTGCTCAGCATGTTTGAATGTGCGCCGGGCAGCGGCGGCGGCGGAGCTGCAGCCGCAGCGGCGGTGCTGCTGTGCGCAACCCGGCGCTGCGGCACAGAGCGGAAGCGTGTGCGGCGGCTGTGTGTGTTGTGACTGTTTGATTTTGCAGCCAGCTGTTGTGAGGAGTGTGTTGTTCCAGAGCGCTTGTCCGCATGTAGCCATGAGTGTGCACTGCTCCCGGGGCTCAAAGGAGCCTAAGCGCCAAGGCGGCGGCAGGTGTGACGGCGGCGGCAGGGCAGGCAAGCTGCAACGCGCTGGGAGTGGTCGTCAGTAGAGATCATGCTCCACAGCAGCTCCACGAAGGCTCGAGGAGCCGGGGCCGCGGCCGGGGGCAGCCATCTGGCTAATGGAGCTTTATACGGGGTGGATGAGAGGCGGCTGCCACCAGTTGGTCGGGAGTTCACAAGGCAACAGTCCTCCAGGTGCTGGCTCGCTGCACAGCAATTGCAATTCCTTGGCTTGATCCGTGCATACTTGGGCTGATCCGTGCATTAAAGCTGGAAACGTCCAATGCTGGCTGGCCAGGGGGTCCGTCAGGTGCGGCTGCACACCAACCTGATGAGCACGCGTGTGTGCTGCCAGTGCTGGCTGAGCAGTGCTGGCTGAGCAGTGCTGGCTGCAGTTGCATTCACACTTGGCTGCGGAAAACCAACACACACAGGGCATATGCAAGGACGAGGCACACACTCTATTCATGCAGGCATCACTGGCTAGTAAGCTGTTTATCAACATGGGCGGGGGAGCATGCTCCACTGCCCCTTCATCCGCAGCGGCAGCGGTTGCCGCGCTGCTGTGGGGGGGGTGCTCAAGCCGGCGGGGCTGCTCCGGCCGGGGCTGGCTGGTCAGCAGTAGTGCTCGGCAGCCGCTGCTTTGACCGGCTGGCAAACCAAACCGGCCAGCTGGCAAGGCCAGGCTGAGCAGCCGCCTCAGAGCTCCGCCTTCTTTGCAGTGTCTGCCAGCTCATCAACCTGCAGCAGACGAGGCGGCAGGTTTTTTATTTAAAACAAAACAATCACATACAATGCAGTGCAGCAAACATGGCGGAAGGTGTTGTGATAGGCATACAATGCAGTGCAGCAAACAGGGCGGAAGGTGTTGTGATAGGTGCGCCATGACCCCTTGTTAGCAGTGTCCGCCAGCTCATCAACCTACAGCAAACAGGGCGGGACGTTTTGTGATAGGTGCGGCATGACCCCTTGTTAGCAGTGTCCGCCAGCTCATCGACCTGCAGCAGACAGGGCGGAAGGTTGCGATTGGTGCCGCAAATGCAGTGCAGCAAACGGGGTGGATTGTGATTGGTATTGCGTGGCGCCGACCCGCCGGCCCAGCGGGACCCTGTGCTGGGAGCGGGGAACACCCGCAGTGTGATCGCCGATGGCAAAGGGCACTGCAGCGCTAGCCGGCTTTCCCAGCGGGCGTGCGTCCGACACATGTGCCCGCATCCTCGCAGCCACCCAAACCGACCTCCCCTGGCCGGCGTCCTGCAGCCACCCAACCGACTCCCCCACCCACACAATCTGAATGTTTGAGGCAAGGTCAGCATTACAACAGCAGTGCACACCTTGCGGTGCGTCTCCTGGCGAAGTTCCTCGCTCGCCCTGCCCGCGCCACCAGCATGCTGCGGCACACGTGCAGGACAAGAGGGAGGGACGGATGTCAGCTGCACCAGGGAGCGTAACCAGCCAGCTGTCCACAGGCTGGAACAAAGGAAAGCGGATCGTAGCAGCGCTGCGACTTTTCACAGCAGACGAGCCCAGCCTGGCCTTTAAGACAGCGGCGCTCAGCAGCTACATGGCACACCCTTGCGCATCCTCCCACAGACGCAAGCAGCAGCACTGCAGATCAACTCACTAGTGCAGCTCAACCCAACTCACCGCAGGCTACCTGGCACACCCTTGCGCATACCCCGGCTGACGCATGCAGCAGTGCAGTTCCGACGATTCAATTAGTGGTAGCTCAACTCACCGCAGACAGGCCCAGGCTCTCCTTCATGCGGCACTTGGTAGCATCCCAGGCGCAGGCCACACGGTCGGAGAAGGAGTCCCACCTGCATTTGGTTACAAAAAGAGGCAACACACAAACGGATCAAGCACCAGGTTGTGGTCGCCAAATGTCCCGGGCACAGGCAGGGCGGTTGGGAATGCACGGTCATGGTTGAGGGGGCAAGTTTCGATTGGTGCCAAGACCCTTGCTGCTCAGCCAGTGCAGCTGTCTGGTGACGGCTACTGGCAAGCGGGAATGCCAAGCTGTCGTGCATGGCGCCTGGCTGCCCAGCCTGCTGCGGTCAGCTCACCAGCCCTCCCCGGCAGCGGCCTCGTCATAGGCGGAGCGCATCTGCAGGTGGCGAGTGATGTGTAGCAGAGTGAAGTGGAGTGGAGATGGTTAGCAGGCAGCCAGGCTGGCGTGGTCAAATGCGGGCAGCAGCAAGCCGTGCTGCCAACAACCTTGTCCGTTCCGCTGCGCCGGGCCGAGCTGCACTGCACCAACCAGGCAGAACACCCGAAAGGGCAGGGCAGAACAGCACAGCGCAGCACAGCACGACACCGCACCGCACCGCACCGCGCAGCATGGCGCACAACGCCACACAGCGACGCAGCAGCGCAACATGGGTAGGCCCATGCCTCGGTCCAATGGGGCCCCCACTAAGCAGGACAGGTAACGTCTGCTAACAGGAGGAGATCTACCTGCTTGGCCCAGTCGTCGTACGACTTGCCGGTTGTGCCCTTGGTGGCCTCGTAGCGATCCTTCAGTGCAGACTGCAAGGACGGGGAAGAAAACGACACGCACATTGACGGGGTATGGATTCAAGGGTATGGATTCAAGGCCTGCTGGCTAGCTGCGCGAGCCTGTCAATGCCTGCCAAGTATGGCTGGTTCCCAGGCGCTCTGTTTGCTCCATTCATTCCCTCCGTCCACCTGGAGCTCGTCCCAGGATGCGCCAGAGGAGGCGCGGGCACGCAGCCAGTTGGTCCATGCGGTGTCGCCGGCCTGCAAGGATGGGGGGCGGCCAGCAAATGCGCACGATCAGGAGAAGGAGCAGCCGTGTGCCGCCAGCGGCCCCTGAGCAGGGATTGCGGGAATGCAAGTGTCAGCATCCATCGATGCCTTGTGCACAATGCAGCAGCCGGCGGCACCGCTGGCCCGCTGCGGGTCCTACAGAGGGCTGCACTGCGCGTGATGCATCACAACCGCATGGTGGCTGGCTGGCGCCTCTCCGGGCTGAATACCCAGCCGCCCCCCTTGACGCACGCCCAGGGCGTACTCTTTCCATCTGCCTTTCTGCCTTTCTTCCTTTTATTGCATCTCAACCGCACCTGGTCCCAGGTCTGCTTGGTGGTAGACTTGGTGGCTCCCCAGTACTCGCGGGCGGCACGCTGCATGCGCACAGGTGGGAGGCAGACAGTGAGAAACAGACATCTTGCACCCGAGTGCAAGGCGGGACCCGTAACGCAACTCGGGGGCCCCAGCACAATCTGTGGTGCAGGGCTAGCATCATTCCAGCATAGCAGCGGAGGCTGCTCAACTCCCTGTGCACGGCCCTCCGCCTCATCTGCTCTGCATCCCTTCCCTTGCATCCTACAGGAGTCCATCCATCCCTTGGACACCCTCCTGCCATCCCTCGGGAACACCCTCCTGCCATCTCTCCATGAACACCCTCCTGCCACCCCTCATGAATACCCCCCTGCCCTCATGAACACCCTGCTGCCATCTCCCCTGAACACTCTCCAGGCCCACACGCACCTGGGCCTCGTCCCAGGACCAGCCCGCCGAGTCGCGGGCGCGCGCGTAGCTGTCCCACACCCCCGACATGAAGTCCGAATAGCCCTCCTGGGTGCGGCCTGCGGTGGGGGTCCACATGTGGCAAAGAACATGCAGTGAGGATCCTCATGTTAAGCAAACAACCGCTCAATCAGAACTGGAGTCGGAGTAGCCGTCCTGGGTGCGGCCTGCGGAAGGCGGCCGATTGGAAACTGTTGTTCAGAAGCTTGGCAGCAGCCAGTGCCAGGGCCACGCCTGAAGTCGGAGGTGCCCTCCTGGCTGCGGCCTGCAGAGAGGTGTGGCAGAGGGTGGCCGTTTGGGAGCTGTTTCCAGCAAGCTGAGAGGACAGAGCCAGAGCCACACATGAAGTTGGGAGTGGCCCTCCTGGGCGCGGCCTGCGGTTTGAGAGCCACACACAAGTCACCTGCGGAGCACCCCTGCATGTGCCTCGAGTCAAAACACACACATTGATCAGGGCGCAGATCACACGAGGATGACAGATGCGCAGCGCACCCTTGGTGTCGCGCCAGTAGTGCTCCGCCTGCTTCTGTGCGTCCTTCCAGCCGCCGCCGGCATAGGCGCGGGCCTCCATCCAGCTGTCCCAGGCGGTGCGGGAGGCGTCGTCCCAGGTCTGCGCACAGGGACAGCCAGGAGGGTGGTCGGAAGAAGGTGGCACTGGCCTAATTGCAGCACTCACAAACGACGCAACAAACAACCCACCTCCCCGGTCGTGTCCTTGCTGGTCTCCCAGTTCTCGAACGCGCTGTCTCGGCTCAGATCATAACAACATCGATAGCAGAATGGCAGCCACTCTCTCACTGCATGCTCAAACGCACTGCCTCGGCTCAAACCCAAACCCATAACAGAGCGGCAGCCAGGCCCCACCTCCCCGGTCTTGTCCTTGGTGGCCTCCCAGTTCTGGCGGGCCTTACTCTTCGCCTGGTCCCACGTCTCCTTGGAGGAGGAGGTGACGGCGTCGTAGGCGCTGCAGGGAGTGGGAGCGATGGTCAAAGCCAGGTTGAGCATCGTACTGCTTAGCTGGGGGAGGAGGTGACAGCGTCGTAGGCGCTGCAGGATGAGACTGAAAACACAGCAGACGGTTTCGTAGGCCCTGCGCAGGGCGCCCAGGTGTGCCGGCATGAGGCAGGCAACCGCCGCAGCATAGCGCCGTCGGCGCATCTGGTGCCACCCGGTGTACCAGGACGGCAGTGACGCTGTGCCGCTACACCCCGACACCATCAGGCACCCTCTACCCCCTCTAGTGCCCCTCCAGAGCGCTCACCGGTACGCCTGGTCCTTCACGGAGTCCCAGTTGTCCTCGGCGGCGCCCTTGGTGCGGTTCCAGCGGCGCCAGGCGGCGCGCATCCAGCTCTCCCAGCCAGCGCCAGTCGCGTCCGCAGCCTGCGAGGTGTGGCGTAGAATGCGCAAGTCGATAAGGGCGCCAGGCGGCCAGCACCCAGCTTTCCCACCCGGCCGCAGTTGAGTCGGCAGCTTGCGACTTATGCGGCAGGCCGTGCCACACGCCGATTCTAGGCGGCAGGCAAGACAAAGCAGCGGGCGCTGCTGCCTTGCCTGCCTGCATCGAGTGCAGCACGAGGCACAGCTGCTAGCATGCGTGCACCGCTGCGGCTCACAGCAAAATGGCATGCCCCACGGTGTGCCTTGTTGCTGCCTAATGTTGGCAACGCGATGCGAACACAAGCAGCCCACCCTGAGCCCACCTGCCGGGCCGCCGCATACAGCTGCCACAACCCCAAACAGCGCTCTTGTTCGCAATGCAAACAAAGGCAGCCCACCTGCTGCGCCGTGAAAGCAAAGACAGCCCACCTGCTGTGCCGCCCCGCTGCCAGCCTTCCACTGGTCATAGGCCTTCTTCTTGGCATCATCCCAGGTCTGCAACTCGTTGGAAGGGCATTTAGGCGGTTTGGGTTGTGGCGCAGGAGCCGGGGCACTGCAGACGGCCTGGTTGCAGTGAATGCAGCAGCAGCGGCGGCAGCACGGCTGGGCGCTGAAGTGTCCACTGCGAGGGTGCCTGCCGGACTTCACCGCTGCTGCGCAGCGAAACCCCAGTACTACCCAAGTACTGCAGAAACCCACCTCGCCAGTCTTGTCCTTGGTGGCCTGTGCAGACTCAGGGGCCAGGGGGAGCAGAACGCATTGATATGCATTGAGCAAACGTTTCGAGGTGGGCAGGTGCAACAAGCCACCGCCGACACCGCCCCCACGCAGCCTCGGCCAGCCTGCACGTGACCAGCCGCTGGGCGGAAGCTGCATTCCCACTGCACAGGCGCAAGGTGGGAAATGCGCCCACCTGCCAGCGGTGCCAAGCGGAGCCCATGGCGTCATCCCAGGAGCGGTGGGTGGCGGCCCAGTTGGAGAGGAAGGAGTCGCGGGCGGCGTCCCACGTCTCCCCGGTCTTGTCCTTAGCAGCCTGTTGAAGGCAAGGCGGAATGAGCGGCAATGGTTAGTTGGTGAGGAAGGAGGCGTGGGTGGCGTCCCACACCCTTGCTAGGCTCGTGCTTAGCAGCCGGTCCAGCCAGTCAGGTGAAGCGTAGTTTTCGCTTGTGGGTGAGATAGCAGCAGCCGCACAAGGCGGCCCATGCCTCGCACAGGGGCAACTGCAGCGGCAGTGGCAGCTGAAGCAGAAGGAGCAGCAGCAGCAGCAGCAGCGGCAGCGGCAGCGGGGGCAGCGGCGGCGGCGGCAGCAGCGGCGGCGGGAGCAGCGGCGGCGGGAGCGGCAGCAGCAGCCCACCTGCCAGCTGTCGTAGGCTGACTGGAGTGCCGAGTCGTAGGAGGTGGAGGTGGTGTCCTTGGCATAGTCATAGCCAGAAAAGGCCTTGCCCTCGGCGGCCTGCGAGTTGTGGAATGAGGTTTGGGTGTGTTGGGTGCAGACTTGCCCTTGGTGGAGATGTGAGAGCAGCGGGATGCGCGTGTGGACTCGAAGCACAGGTGCGACTGCATCAGCGACAGCCCATCCATGCAACAGCTGGCCAAGCTGAGCCACCCACCCGCCAGGTGTTCCAGGCGGCGCGCTTGGCATCGTCCCAGGTCTGCAGTAGGCCAGTTGCGGGAAAGGGGCGAGGGAGGAGGAGGGGCACTGCGTCTTGATCCGCAATCCCGCATTGCATAATTGGTCCGCACGTCGTGCTTAGCTCAACGTTCAGGCAGGTCATCTGCTACGGCTACAATAGGGGCAGCCAACACGAGGTACAAGGCTGGCGTGTGAACTAGTTGCAAGGCGCCCTGTCCACTGCACCTGCTTGGTTTTGTCCTTAGTGGCGTACCAGTTGGCGTAGGCACGAGCCAGGGTGCCTGCGCAGGGGAGGGCACGGGTGGAAGGAAGCATACACAGTAGATCACGACTCACATGCAGCAGATGGACGACTGCCATGCATGCCGGCCGCGAACCAGCATGCACACGTCACACTCCTGGGCATGTCGGGTAGCGTGCCCAATCCCCGCTCGTCACCTACCAGCAAGCAAGTGCAGCCCTGTGCCCCCCACCGGGTGTGTCCAACGGCCAATCACTCACCCTAGAAAGGGGGAAAAAAGTCACTCACCGTACCAGCTTTCACGAGCCTTGTCAGCCGCCCAGCCAGTGACGCCGGCGGCAGCGCCAGCCGCGCCCTGGGCAGCGCCCATGGCAGCACCAGCCACGTCAGAGGCAGCGCCGGCGGCGCCGCGAGCGGCGCCTTCCATTGCGCCCTGCGGAAGGAGCATGCTGGCTTATAGGGAGGTGAGAGGATTCAGAGCTTGCTGACGAAGAGTATGCAGGCAGCAGCGGCATTGCAACGGCAGCATGCTGCCTGCATACTGCAGTGCAACGCGGCGATACACATGCTGCGTCAGGTGCACGGCTGCTTCCAGTTGCCCAGCGGTTGATGCAGTGCGGAACTACTTTGACCGCCAACACGCCAACACAGCGCAAAAGCTGGGCGGCATGACATGCGCGCCTTGGTTGCCTTCAGAGTGCCGGTTGGCCAGGAGACGGTGGCAGACCACTGGTCCCACGCCGCGCGCTTGGCCTACAAGCAAGGCGGTCATATGGGAGCGAAATCGCAGTTGCAAGAGCGGCCATGTAGGAGCAGGAGCGCAGTTGCCGGGGTGCGAGAGTGGACTCGTGCGGATGGGAGCACGCAGTGTGTGCGTTCAAATTGTGCAGGCTGACGGATCACAGACCGGGAAGGCGCAGAGTGCAGGCAGGGCGCCTTCCGCGCCCGGGTTTGGGCGGCACGACACAGCTTGCGGGCCACAAGGCGGCATGCCTTCAGGCTGCATGGGCGCTCAGCACCACACCCTCCACCCCTGAGGCCTCACATCGTCCCAGGTGTCCTTGCTGGTCTTCTTGGTGGACTGCGGGACGGCACAAGGAAGCAAGGTTGTGTGTCTCAGCTGCGTAGCGCTGGGAGGCGGGGTGCCGGGGCCATGCACCAAGGCTGCTGAAGCGATGAGCTGGAGCAGCAGCGCTTCGAGACAAGGGGTCTGCTGCTGGCCTGGGGAGCTGCATCCCCCCGAGCACGTGGCAGGCCTCATTTCATTGCCACCCGGCTCACAACTGCTGCCCAGCTCCCAACGCAACACTTCTTGCACATCATACGCTTGTTGCGCAATGCCAAACCCACCTGGCTCCCAGCGCTTGTAGGCCTCGTCCATGGCATCGCCTCACCACACAGCCCAACATACCGCAACAGCACCCATGCGACACAAACTTGGGTTGAACCCACCTCCCAGCGCTTGTAGGCCTCGTTCATGGCGTCGTCCCAGCTCTGCCCCGCGGCGTTGGTCATCCCGGCGGCGGTGTCATACGCATACTGCTTGGCGCCCTCAGCCGTGTCGGCAACCTGCGGAGTTCAAGGCAAGCGAGTGCAATAGAACGCGGCGTCAGGGCAGTAGGGGGTGTCGCAGGGATGCCCGCTGACGCAACAGCACACCACACCGTCACCTGCCGTGCAGCGTGGTTGGCGGCTGCCTCGGTGCAGCGCCATGTGGGGCAGACAATGCTGGGGGTCTCAGCACACAGTCAGCCCTCACCATGCAACACACGGTCACCAGCAGCCCTCAAAGTATCATACACACACAGTCACCAGCAGCCTGCACCTGCTGTCCGGCGCGGTCGGCGGCCCCCTTGGTGAAGCCCAGCGTCGACTTGACAGAGTCCCAGGTGCGGCTCAGCACGTTGCCGCTGCATTGGAGGGAAACATAGGGACACACTGTGTGAGCTGTGCACCTTGTGTGAGCTCTGCACGTTGCTGCTGCATTGGGAGGAGGGCATAGGGGTATGCATGGTGAGCTGTGCAGCGTGTGCAGCGGTGAGCAAGACGACGACTTGAGAGAGGCCCAGGTGAGCAACATCCACTCACTGCTGCTGCTCTTGCTGCTGCTGCTGCCACCCTTCTGCCCCACGGCGCTCAAACGCGTCCTCGGTGCGGGCATCCCAGTCATGCGGGTCCCGCATGTCGCGCGCCATGTGCTGCCACGTCTCTCGCGGGCCCTCCCTGTGCCGCTCGACATCCGAAGCAGCAGCCTGCTGCTGCGCTGCAGCTGCCCCTCTGTTCCAACCGCCTTGGGGGGAAGCGGCATGCCTGCACCGCAGGGCGCCGCCACACGGGGTTGGGGTGGGTGCCCTGCGTCTGGCAGAGATGCCCCATCGCCCGGGCGGTGGGACAAACCCAAACTCTAAAAAGCAAAAAAAAAAAGAAAACCAACACTCTAACCCTGCGCTGGTCCCCGAGCCCTGCGCTGACCCCTTAGCCCTGCGCTGGCCCCTTGGGGCTCGGGAGACGGCCTGCCTGCCTCCCAAAGCTGGGTGGGCGGGACGAAAGACCTACCCGATGTGGCTGGCAGCCGCTGGCCGGCCGGCTGGCTGGGGGTAGGCTGGCTGCCTCGCCCCTCGCTGTGCTTGTGACCCCGGCCAGCAACCAGCTCGAGCTGTGCTGCCTCCGTGCCCAGCCTGGGCACGACGACAAAACAGCCGAGAGGGTTGTTGGAAAGAGCTCACTGCACAGATAGGGGCGAGGCATCACGCACAGCCTGGGACCACTGGACATGGGGGCCCATGCCTGGCGGGGCTGGGTGGGCGGGACGAAAGGCGTGGCCAATGCGGCTGGCAGCCGCTGGCCAGCCGGCTGGCTGGGGGCGGGCTGGCTGCCTGGCCCCTCGCTGCGCTGTGAGCCCGGCCAGGAACAGCTCGAGCTGTGTAGTAGCTGGGCACCCAGCCTGGGCGCAGAGACTACACAGCGCTCACAGGCCTCTATCCTGGCTCACAACACAGACAGGGGCGAGCCCAGCGCGCACAGCTGGGGAACATCGGACAGCAGCCGGAGCCCTGCGCTCAGTCCGTCCATTTGGCCATTGCACCGACTCCTCAGCACTGTGCCGCTCGAGCTGCTGCCTCCTAAGTACTGTGGCTTGCCCCCGAGCAGCAGGGTGGGCAGCCACAGCAGCTGTTGCCGACACCCACTGCGCAAGATGAGCGGCACACAGTACAGTGGAGCACCCCCGCTGAGCTGCGAGGCACAGCGAGCAGGCTGCACAACAGCGTGTGCCCTGCTACTGCTCAGCTCGGTGGGTCCCACCGATGCTTAGGCAAGTCAGGTGCCGTACACCAGGGCGCCGCCACACAAGCAACAAGTGGGCAGTGCCCTGATTGTCGGCGCTGTGTGGTAATACCCCTAAGGCGAGGCGCTTTCGTCAACCTCTCACGACCGCACGGTGGTGGCCATACGGCTCACGCCTCACACGTGCGCCCAGCCCCTGCCGATGGTTGCGTGTGCGCTGCAAGCTGCCACACTACTTGTGGAACAGCCGGAAGCAGGGATCGCAGGTGGGCTTGCCCGGGCAGCCAGGAGGCTATTTGGCCAGCAGGCCCACCTGGTCGATAAGTCTCACCGCTACAGGCTGATCCCACAAGTGTGCTTGTTGGCGTTACACTGGCGCAGTCCCCTGTGTTTGCAGAGCACAGCGGGGCTACGTTGGCCAGCTGGTGCCCTCTGGGCTTGACCTCAATTAACGCCCGAGACGTATTCTTTATTTTTCGGGGCGGAGCCCGTAGGGGCGGAGCCCCCTTAGTTCTGTTGTTGGTTGGTTGGTTGGTTGGTTGGTTGGTTGGTTGGTTGGTTGGTTGGTTGGTTGGTTGGTTGGTTGGTTGGTTGGTTGGTTTGATTTACTTTGAATAATAGGGGCCCAGCCTGTCTCCACCTCCAGGGACTCGGAAAGCGAGCTGCCACTACAGATTCCTATTCAGCAAGTGTGCGCAAGCTAGCAGACCGAAGGGGAGGGTCTAGAAAGAGGTGTGCGTGAGGCGCCGGGGGTGCCGCCAGCTTACGACAGACGTCAGCAGAGGGGTGTCGAGCGCCCGCTGCGCGTCCCGGCGCCTTTAAAACGGGCGCCGCGATCGCGGAGGCTCCGCAGGGAGGCTCGGCGGGTCGGGGGAGAGGGGATGGAGGCACGAGGCGCGCGCGCACTCAAGTGAGGGTCGCGTCTCGCTTCTCGGCATTCCTTGAGAACCGGCGACTTCTTGCAAGCTTAACCGCGCACTTTAGCAAGCCCGGAAAGCCATGCGGGCAGCCTGGGCAACCCTCCTCCTCCTGTTGCTGCTCGCCGGGCCTCCTGAGGCCGCTGCGGGCCGCAATCGCAAGCTAACGAGCGAGACGCAGCTGCGGCTGACCCGGCAGCGCCGCCTCCTCGACCGCACACGGGCAGCTCGCAATGGCCAACAGTTTGCAGATTCGGGGCAACCAAGTGGCACTGGGGCACCCTTATGCTGCCCATGGCCCAGACCTCAACCCTGCCATGGACGCTTTGGGCCCAAATGCTCCAGGCCCCATGCCCATGTTGCAACCTCTTCTCGGGCGCACTCTCAGATGCTGCTATGGGAAGCCAGTTCTAGCACATTCCTGCTCTCTTCTAATTAGGCGTAGCTTCTAGAATTAACTTTGTTGTTAGCTAGGTAACAGTAGGCAGATACGAGTGCCGCCGCCTCCAGCGGCGGCAGCGGGGGGCCCGCCCCTCGGGCTCCGCCCCGTTTTCTGCGGCCGTAAGGCCGCCACCCTACTTGTCTTTCTTTGTCTTTGCAGAGCACCGACACAGTCATCCTATGGCCAGGGACAGCCAGGTGCGGTGCACAGGTGGCACTGAGCGTCGCACTGCCGGCGTCCACTTGAGCCACCTGTGCATGTGTAACTCTGGCAGTTCCTAGCTTGTTGGATTTTGGACACGAAAGGCCTTGCCGGCCCCCTCTCCCACTCATGTGGACAAACTTGCCTGGGCGGCGGCCAGCATCCAGTAACAGATTTTGGGCGCTGGCAGAGAACAGCCCAGCAGGCAGCGCAGAAAAGAAAAGTGAAAACACGCCTGGACCGGAGGGCTCGCCATCTGGGCTTGCCTGGGCATCAACATGGGCACCGCACAGACCCAGTGTGTGACCTCAACCTGCCGCAGGCGGGCCCTACACATACGCATGCTGCCAAAGGCTGGCACAATCCCCTCTCGTGTGCAGTGCACCGGATGTCTGTTCGTCGCCAGGGGCTGCCCAAAGTGGTGTGCTGGTGGCACCAAGGGGTGCACTGCTGGCCCCTTTGGCCACCCATGCACCATCTTACTCCACCCACACCACCATACTGGACACTCCCCTGCTTGCGAACGCGTCCATGACAACCCTCTTGGCCTGGGCAGCAAGCCCTGGCTGCGTCAGACCAGCCGTCTCCCCGCTGCCAGGGACAGCCAGAGCAGTGCACCGATGGCACCGAGGGGCAAACTGCTGGTTGCCCCAGAGCCACCAGAGACCATGTTCTGGCCAGTCTCTAGCTTTGATGAGATGAACGGCCTTGCTGAACCCCTTTCCTTTTGACCCCGACCCTGACATGCCGGTGGGCGGACAGCTCGGCAGGCAGAGCAGGGCAGCAAGTGGAGCCATGCCCACCCGGGTGGTTGGCATGCTCTGCACAGCCAGCAGTTGAGCCCCGTGAACTGCAGCGTGCAACGCAAGCTTCCCAGCCACTCACGAGGAGGGGTGCGCCGCCTCCCAGCCGCCTTCGCCCTCCTTGCCGCCCGCCGCTCGCACGCGCACGTACTCGATTTCGCCTGCTGATGGGGCGCAACATCAAAGCACTCACGAGTCAGGAGCCAGCGGGCAAGGGCATGTTGGTGAGGAGGGTGGCCCACACGCGCAGGCCCACACGTGCACTCGATTTTGCCTTCAGGAGAAGGGAACCTTCCATGCTCCAGCTTTGAAGCCACATGATGGGCTGAGTGGGCAGTGCATTCCAGATGCCAGCTGCAGGAACACTGTGCAAGCTGCCCCACCTGCGCCGCCCGGCATCACCATCTCAGCCTCTTCAACCTTTCTGCCGCCCCACTCTGCAGGTTGGCAGGGAGGGCGGTTGGCAGCGGGTCTGGTGAGGCAGGGTGCAGCTCTTGCCGCCGCCCCAGACGCCCAGCAGGGCTGCACACGGCACCCCCGCGTGCAGGTCAGCAGGCCGAACCGCCCGACCACTCGCCTACCACAGCCACCTCAAGGCCCCCACCCTCGTCAGAGCGCAATCCACGCTCGCCACCCACCTGAGCCAATCTTGTCCTTCACGCCCTTGGCCACCTCCTGGGCCTTCTCACTGGCCCATCCAGCCATGCCGCGCGCCTGTTCCTCATCCGCCTGCAAATAGGGGCAGGAGCAGGCAGCATGCAGTCAGGAGGGCAGCTCGATCAAAGGGGTGTTCGCTTGGGGGCAGGGCGTCTAGCCGGAAGCATCAATGGATGCCCGGTTGGGAGCCTGCCAAGGGCGTGCAGCGGGGGTGGAGCATGTGAGCCACCATCGATAGGCGAGAGCGCTCGACTTGCAATTGCTATCCACGCACATGGCGCTTGAAGGCGCCTGCCGCGCAGCAAGTGCAGCCCCAGCGGGCGGCAGCTGATACAGCGGGCATGGTGGCGGCGGCGGCAGCGGCGGCACCTGCCGCCACCCAGCTGCCCCGCCCCCTGCCGAGCCTCGGCATCGCCCTGCCCCTCCCAGCCGCACCTTCTGCACTGCTAGGGCGCTGCTGGCGAGCAGGCCGAGGAGTAGGAGCGCTGCTGGTGCGGCTCTCATGGCTGCGGGCTGCTGCTGGTGCTCAGTGGACAGCTGCCTGCCTTGGACGCGGGCAGTTGGTGATCTGGGCCTTGGAGGCAGGCAGGGAAAGAAGGCAGGATGCCCTAGAGGGCGGCCCATCAACGCTGACGGGGGCGGCGCGCCGCACGGAAGCTGGCTGATGGCCAGCCCATGCAGGGCTTGAAAGGCGGCCCAGCTGCACGCCCCGAGCACACTCCTGCACTCTGCACTGATCCAGCAAGCAGGCAGCAACATGGTGGCTCCCCAGCTCTCCCTCTCTCGGCCAGCTGCCGGACTGGCTGCCCCACGGCCTGCCGCCTTTGCCAGGCGCCAGCGGCTGCACCGTGCTGCGCCCCTGGTGGTGCGGGCAGTCGGGGTGAGCCCTCCGAGGCTGGGGTTGGAGGGGTTGGCGGCATGAATCGCTGCCGCCGCCGCCGCAGGCGCAAAGCGGGCGCTGCCGCTAGCAATGAGTCAGGACCGGCATGCCAGCTGCGCTTGAGCGCGGGTACATGTGTTGGCGTTGCCGCCAGCCAGCCGGCTAGTTGTGTGTGAACATGACAAGAAACCCGGTCGGCAGTGCCCGCTCAGCTTCTGCCCCATCCTACCACCCGCCCGCTCACCGCCCGCACTCCTCAGCTGCACCTGAGCATTGCCAACTTCCCCACCCATCCTTGCCTGATTGCAGGACGAGTCGCTGACAGACAAGGCCAAGAGCGCGCTGGAGACCGCCAAGCATGCCGTGAGGTGGGGATGCCCTTGCAGATGTTGGGGGGCGAGCAGCAAGCAGGTCGCGTTGTTGTGGCGGAGGCATGTTGCAGCACCGGCATGTTGTAGCAGAGGCATGCCGTGGCGGAGGCATGTGACTCCGGCATGCCGTCAGTTAGGTAGAGGTTCACTCACTCGTTCGGCGGATTGCCGTTTCATTCGCTCGTTGGAGGCTTCCCAGCCACACAGGAGGTTGCCCAGCCACACGGCCCTGTCTGCCGCCCGCCCCTCCCTGCAGCAAGGCGCCCAGAACGTCACCGAGATGGTTTCCGGCGCCGCCATGCTGATGCTCTCAACTCCCCACGCTGATCATGCGCTCAACTCCCCGCACATCCCACCCCCTCCCCAACCGCAGCGAGGCGGCTCAGAAGGTCAAGGACACGGTTTCCGGCGCGGCCGCCGACGTGCAGGAGACCGCTCGCGAGGTCACCGAGGTGAGCTGAAAAGCAGCACGCTTTTTATCAGCGCGCTTGAAGTTGCAGTCCAGCGAGGAGGGTCGAGTGGTGGGCCGTTTGCTGGCAGCACTGTGCTGCTGCCCGATGGCCCTGCCCTGCTCTGGGTGAGCCGGCATCGCTTGCCCAACAGTGCGCGCTTGCCTGAAGGAGCGGTGTGCAAACTGCCGGCCTCCTGCGCATCAAACCACACGCTGCTCTGACCCCTCCTGCACACGGTGCTGCCTTTGCACAGGACCAGCGCCAGAACATGGGCTATGCGGAGCAGAAGGCGTCTGATGCCCTGGGCGACGTGAAGGGCGCCGCCCAGGTGAGCGGCAGCAGGGAAGCGGGCAGGGAAGCCCCAACCGAGAACGAGCGAGGGCAAACATGCCACGGTGCCGCCAAAATCCCCGTCCTCAGGTGCTCACCAGCCGCTGCTTCAGCGGCCGCCCAGGCCACAACCAGGTCTCCAGCCACCTTACCCCTCCTGCCCCGTCTCCTCACTCCTCACCCGCATGCTGCCCCCTCCTCACTCCTCACCCGCATTCTGCCCCCTCCTCACTCTCCTTCACCCCCAGGAGGCTTACGAATCCGCCAAGCAGCGCGCCGCCGAGGCGGCCGAAGGTGCCAAGGCCACCGCCGGCGAGCTGGGCGGCTCTGCTGAGCGCGCCGCGCGCCAGGCGGCGGGC
>RRZL01000084.1:702155-729038 GCA_006782975.1 Chlorella sp. Dachan | reverse complement strand
ATGGAGGTGAGCCGGGTTCAATGAGGCGGGCCAAAAGATGGAGGTGAGCCGGGTTCAATGAGGCGGGCCAAAAGATGGAGGTGAGCCGGGTTCAATGAGGCGGGCCAAAAGATGGAGGTGAGCCGGGTTCAATGAGGTGGGCTGGCAGGGGTGCCTCTTAGTGTGTTGGAGGGTATGCGGTTGGGTGGGTGGCAGGCAAGGGCGGATGCTGCGGGTGGGGCGCGTGAGGCGGGGCAGGCCATGGAGGTGGGGCATGTCGAGTGGGTCACGTTTGTTGGCATGGCCTGCATGCACTTGTGAGTGGCTGGTAAGACGAACCCCATGCCTGCACACCAGGAGCACCTGCCGTCGGAGTGCACCTGCCGCCAGGCTGAGGGGCTGACCGCCACTCGATCGATTCGCCGCAGGGCGTCGCCCCGACCGCTTCCTTTATCCGCACCCCAGGGCGTCATGTTTCTTTCTTTTTTCTTGCACTGCAGGGCGCGACTGACGAGGCGCGGCGCCACGCGCAGGAGGTGGCCGACACCGCCAGGGAGAAGTACAGCGAGCTCAAGGTGGGCTGCCTTTCTTCTGCGTTCCTCCTTCATTGCGAATTGGTTTGCTGCTCACCAGACTGGTGCTGGAGGCTTCTTGCGGGCCCAGCCGCAGTAGCTTTGTCCGGCAAGGTGGCCTGTGTGCTCCAGGCAGGCGCCCACCCCGGGCCAGGGTGAGCCCGCGCCCTGCAGGACCCCCACCCTGGCTACCGCACCTCCTAGAGAGGCAAACGGGCTGCTGGCTGGCTGGCTTGTTGTGGGGGGCAGGGCCGCTGCTGCTTGTCAGGGCCGGCGGCTGATTTTGGCGCCACGTGCTGCCCTTCTCCAGCGCCATTCAGCGCGCCTCACAACCAGCCCTGTTCGTCACCTCAACCCACCCCGCTGCTTGCTCCGGATCCCTCCCAACTCCTTGCAGGGCGATGCCAAGGAGGGTCTGGGAGCTGCTCAGGCCAAGGCTGAGGACCTGGCTGGCGACGCGTCCAAGGCAGCCAAAGATGCCGCCGACAGGTTGGACAAGCCCTGAGCGGCGCCCCAGCTGGGCGGTGCCTGCCGCCCGTTGCAGCCAGAGACGCTGCCGGCCGGCTGAACACGCCGCGAGCCGCGTTGCCGCGCAGGCAGCAGCTCTCAGCCACGCTGGCAAACCATGCGGCCCTGGTGCTGCAGCTACCAGTGGCAGCGCCCAACTTTATGCGTGCTAGAACACCACGTGCGTTGATTGATTGCCCCAACAGGTTGATCCCCCTCTTTGAAGCCGGCTGCTGCTTTGTCCCCCACACTGCATGCCCTGCTGGCCCGCTACACAGCCCTGCGCTGCCCCAACTTTGTTGCCGTTTGCTGTAACCGCCTAAGCCTTACATTTCGCATTCAGGCGGCAGGGGCTGCACAGCACACGGGGGTGCTGCAGCTAGTGGGCAGTGGGAAGACGGGCAAGCATCCAAAGAAGCCTAGTCGGCCTTGGCACCGCCAGCAGGGACGGGGCTCATGACGTCTGCCTCAATGAAGCGATAGAAGAGCAGGACCAGGGGGGCGGTGGCGGCGTGCCACAGGGCATGGGCATCCAACACATGCGCCAGCGGCGGGAAATCCAGAACTTCCAGCGCCATGCATGCATTCACAGCCAGAATGAACCCGACGAGGAAGCGGCGGCCGGGGTGGGGCGGGCGCGCCGCCAGGGCCCAGCCCAGCCACAGCAGTGACTGGGCGGTGCCGGCGGCGATGCACACCATCATATGGTAGCCGTAATCAAACAGGACAACCAGCATGAAGCGGAAGTGGGAGGCAAGGAAGGCCAGCAGGGGGGCGGCCACCGCCGCCAGGGCCAGGGGGGACCGCAGGCGAGCGGTGCGCACGATGCACAGGAACAGGTTGAAGAAGACCAAGGCAGCGGCTGCAAAGTAGTCTAGCCTCTCAGTCAGGCGGATGTCGCGGCCGTGGAACACGGCAGACCACAGCCAGGCGTTGAGAGACAGCAGCATGTAGCCCTGTGGCGAGTGGGCAGGCAGAGCAGGGCTGAGAGTTGAGCGCAACGGAGCCACGGTGCGGCGACACTTTGCACCGCAAGCCCCCTGGGCCCAGAAATGCAACACAAGCCCCCGGGCCCATCATTTCACAGCGCCCAGCAGCGCAAGCAGTTCACACGGCAGTCCACCCGCACAGCCACAGTCCTCCTCATCCTCCCCGCTCTTTGCGCACCTGCCACAGCCAGGCATACGGGTAGCCAGCTTCCCTCCCGTTTGGCTTGTCTGCACCGCCCGTGCTGCTGCGCCTGCTGCGCGTGACCCGACCAGCAGCGCTGCCGCTCTGCCCGCCACGCGCCGCCAGGCCGCGGCGCAGGCGGGCGAAGCGCAGCAGGCACAGCGCGTGGGCTGCCAGGTTGGCGAGGCTGAAGAACACAGAGGCCGGCTCTTGCATGCCGCCCCAGCGGGCAAACGGCCACTTGCCAAAGTACTTCCAGGCGGGAGGCCGCTTGCCGTCACCCGCCGACTGATCCGCACGGCTGGCCTCCACCCGCCACATGCAGAGGTAACTGCAGTCTGCTGCGCAGTCCCAGCGCCACAGCCGCAGGGCCAGCGGCACCTGGCCGCCGCTCCCGCTGCCCCCCTCGGTGCTGTTGCCGGCGCTGGGGCTGCACAGGGGGCTGCATTCCCGGGGCATGCGCACACGCCTGCCGGGCAGCGATGGCGTTGGCAGGCTGGTGCAGCCGGTGCGCAGGCACTGGGTGTGGCAGCGCCGGAACGCAAAGCTCTGGTCGCCGGGGCTGCCGGAAGCCGCAGACAGGAGACCCAGGGTGAGCGCCAGCAGCAGCGCACGCNGCCGCCTCGCCGCGCCACGCCGCAGCCGCTGGCAGGCACAGCGGCGGCCATGCGGGTGCTGGCACTGCTGCTGAAGCTGGCGGCGCCTGCCTGCCGCTGCAGGCTCAGGCTGCCTCCGCCTGCGCCTGCGCCAGGAGGCGCTGCAGCTCCCGCACCTCGCTGCTCCACATCACCGCACGCTGGCCCGCGCCGCCCTCGCATCCGCTGCTGAGGTTGAGCAGCTGCGAGAACCGGGGGGGTGTGGAGAACAGGAATGTGGGAGGGGGTGGTGTCAGACACAGGGCGCGCGTTGGTTGCCGAGCGGAGACGCCAGGCAGGGCAGTAGTTGCAGGTTGCATGCCGCCCTGAAGCAGCAGCCCAGCGCCCACCAACCTCGGTGCAGCTTGACTAGTAGGCACGGCAGTGCCCTCAAGTCAAGCCAGCGGTCAGCAGGCACAGCGCCCTCCACCCACCTTCTGTGCCTTGATCAGCAGCTGTTGGCGGTCCCCAGCCGCCGGCTTGGCAAGCACCTTGCCCTGGACCAGCACGTAGGTGCCGGGTGCGCAGCTGTCGATTTCGAGGCCCGGCTGGTCCTTCACGCCGCACAGGCAGTCAACCGCGCCGGTGCCGTCGTCCAGGCGCAGCGTGCCCGCCAGCTTCTGCTTGACGGTGCCCTGCGGAGGGGCGGGTGGGCACGGCGGTGAGGTGCGACTGAGGCGGGTGCGGCGAGCAGCGAGCGGCGAGCGGCGAGCGGCGGCGGCGGGAGCGGTCGAGTGGGGTACCACCTCCTCTGCAGCGCCTGCGGTGGCCAGATCACGCTGCCTGGACGGCGCGCACCTGCACCCAGACGCGGTCGAATGCTGGCAGGCCCTCGAGCTTGAATTGGCCGCCGTCGACCGCAACTGAGCTCAGCTGCTGCGCCAGGAGCTTGATCGCGGGCAGGGTGCCGGCCACTTCCATGCCTGCCGGGGAATGCGGGGCAGGGGGCGGGTGCTCGAGATGATGGCGAGCGGCGGCGGCAGCAGCGGCAGCGTGCAGCGTACCATAGCAACACGGTCACCCGGTCGTGTAAATGACAGCTGGAGCCATCTTAGATGAGGGAGATCTAAATATATAACTATGTCGCTATCGATGCTAACGCCGCTGGACGTCCTCGCATTCAGAACCGGTCTGGTTCAGCGCGTGCTCCCAAGTGGCGCCAAGGATGTTTGTGGCCGCAGGAGCCTAGCATTATGCTCAAGATTTTGCTCCAAACGGCCTGCAAATAGAGCTGCTATAATTTCGGGCAGGCCGTCTGCATCTGATGCATGCGGCCCCACCTGCTCAGAGCAGTCACTGCCGCTCGCTCCCTGGGCATACCAATGCGGCTGCTCAAGCAGCTTGTCTTCTGTGGCTGCACGACTGTGTGCAGTGATCGCATGGTAAAGTTTGTGTTCTAGGTGAGCAAAGCAGGCAAAGCTGCGTGCACCACGGCCCCCAGGCAGGTGGCGACACTTCGCCGCCGCTGCTGTCCGCGCTGCCGCCGCCGCTCGGCAGATGGCATAAGCTCACCGGCCCCCCATGAGCTGCGGACCTTTGCAATTGCACCTCAGGAGCCATTTCCACCCGCGCCAGATTGCATAACAGGCCCCGGCGTGGGAGCTTGGCGTATGGTGGCGGCCGCAGCGCCCCGGCGCCCAGCAGCCATGGTGCATCATGTGGACTCGACATGCAGCCTGGCGGACGCGGCGCCGGGCAGCCAGGAGGAGGAGCAGCTGCGAGCCATGGAGGGCGCTGTCAAGCAGCTGCTCGTGAATGTGGGGGAGGACCCACTGCGCGAGGGGCTCGTAGACACGCCGCGGGTGAGCGCAGATGCGCCGCTGGCGGGGATGAGGCCGCCGCCGCTGCCGCTGCCGCCGCCACCCGACCCTGCTTGTTCGCCTGCGTGTCCGCCTGCTGTGCCCAAGCCAGATTGGCTTGCTGCCCTCCCCTCCGCAGCGTGTGGCCAAGGCCTGGCTGGACATGACCCGCGGCTACCGCCAGGACCACAAGAGGTGCGGTTCCTCTCTTCCTCGGCGGCCGATTTGGCGCGTGTCTGCCCCTGAGCCTCTGCGCCGCTGCACACGTCCACTGTGGCCCCCACACTCGACCGACTGCGCCAGCCTGCGCCCGGCTTCCACCCCACGCAGCGTTTTCGGCACGGCGCTGTTCCACGAGCCCATCGTCTCCGCCGGCAGCGACGGCCTGGTCAGTGCTGGCCGTGTGGCTGTTTCAGCACCTGCCCCTCAGCACCTGCCTTTCGACACCTGCCCTCCCGCACCCTGCCACAACCCGCCTTTCAACACCACACCTGCCTTCCAGGTCATCGTGCGGGACATCACATTTGCCGCGCTGAGCGAGCACACGCTGCTGCCGTTCCACGGGCGGTGCCACATCGCGTACGTGCCTCGCCACGGAGTGGTGCTGGGCCTGTCCAAGCTGGCCCGCGTGACTAAGTGCCTGGCGGCGCGCCTGCAGACCCAGCAGGCCTTCACTGAGCGACTGATTGCGGCGGTGGCGGAGGAGGTGCGCTGGGGCGGGGATGTAAGCTTTGTAGGTCTGGTGAAAGGGCGCCTGGCTGACGATGCTGCTTGTGTCAACGGCGGTGGGGAGGAGGTGCGCTTGGGCAAGGGTGCTGGGTGGCAAGGCAGGGCGTGCGGTTGTCGCGCACAATTTGGCGAGTGTGGTGGCAGGCCGCGAGAGCGAGCAGGTGCGCATGAGCTGTGGCGGCTGTGTCGCTTGTTGCTGACGCTCTGCAACAGACGTGTTCTCGATCAAGCTATCGCGATGTCTCGTGTGGTTTTTGGAGCGAGGCACCCCGCAGCTTGCTTGCCACGATGCCAGGTGCTGTGTGCAGCCCTCTTGCCGGGTGGCAGCACCCTAAGTGCGGGGTGGCAGTACCTCTAAAGCGTCTGCCCTCTGCTGGCCGTACCTCCTCGTAGGTGCAAGCCAAGGGTGTGGCAGCGGTGGTGCAGGCGGTGCACCTGGGGGACGGCCCGGCGCCCGCCGCCCAGCTGTCCAGCGGCGCAACCGGCGTCTTTTCCGACCCTGCCTCTGGCCGGCTGCAAGAGTTTGTGACCCTGCTGCGCCTGAGCGGGCGAGCGGCGCCACCTGCCGCCTGCTTTGCTGACCAGCCGGCGGCGGCGGCGGCAGGGGAGCAGGCAGCGGCGGCGGGCGAGCAGGCGGCGGCGAGCAGCAGCCTGGTGCAGGCAACCGATACGCTGCTGCACAACGTAGGGGAGGACCCCAGCCGCAAGGTGCGCTGGCTGAGGGGTGGCAGGCGTTCTGTGTCAGGTGGTTGTGGTGTTGGTTGCATTGCCTGTGCGCTTGTGAACCTGGGAATGGGTTGTGCGGCACCCACTGCTGCCCTGCTTGCACCTTAGGGTGCCCAAGCTCTCCACTGTGTGCTGCTTCGCAAGTTGCTGCTTCGCAAGTTGTGCCGCCAGCTGGCTCACGCCCCATCGCCGCCCTGCCCACCTCTGCTCGCCTCTTCGCAGGGCCTGAACGGCAGCGCAGCACGGTACGCCTCGTGGCTGGCAGGCGCCACCGCCGGCTACCGCATGCAGCTGCCTTGCTGCTGCCCCAGCGGCGGCTGCGGCGGATCGCCAGTGGCAGCAGAGCTGGGCCCTTCAACCCCTGATGACCACTCCCCTGAGCCCTCAGACGCCTCTTCAGATGACATGTCAGCAGAGCTGCCCTGCTACCTAGGCATGGCAGAGGCGGCGGCAGAGGATGCGGCAGCCCGCAGCAGCGCCAGCGCCGCGNGGCGCGGCCGGCGGCGAGCGGCTGCAGCAGGCGGCGGCGGGCCTGCGGACCTTCAGCGCGCACTTCAGCTCGCAGTGCGAGCACCACCTGCTGCCCTTCTATGGCAAGCTGAAGCTGGCCTACCTGCCCGCACCCGGCAGCAGCAGCAGCGGCAGCGGGGACCGGGCGGCCCTGCGTCAGATAGTCCAGATGTTTTCCAAGCGGCTGCAGGTGCAGGAGCGGCTGACGCACCAGGTGGCGGACGCAGGTGCGGGCAGTGTTAGAGCGCTTGGCTTATTATGGGGTGTGCAGGGAGGCATGCTTGCCTGCTTGCCAGTGGTCCTGGTGCAGGGAGAGGCGGCGGCAGCGGCAGCGGCAGCCTTGCGTGCATGTTCAGTCAGGTGCACAGCGGTTGGGAGGCAGGCTGGCCTGCGCCGCTCTCCTGCCAGCTGCTCGATCCCCCGCCGACGTTGCTGCGTCCTCTCTGCCAAACTAACCCAAACTGCTCCCCGTGCAGTGGCCTCCGCGCTGGGCGCCGCAGCGGTGCTGGTAGTGGTGGAGTCAGCCCACATGTGCATGGTGGCCCGAGGGGTGGAGAAGCACGCGAGCACAACGGTAACCACAGCGGCACGAGGCGCATGGGCGGACGACACCGCAGCGCGCGCAGCGGCGCTGGAGGCCCTGCTAGACCAGCAGCCACACTCGCCCCGCAAGCCGTGATCCGCCAGCACGCTGTCCTGTGTAGTGTAGTGCTGGCTGCACGGGTGTGCCCGGCTGGCTGGCTAGCGGGTATCCGTCGGCCTGGCTTATTAACACGCGATGCTCGTATTAAAGAACGTCGTCAATACTAGCGGGTATCCGTCGGCCTGGCTTCTGCCTCTTTCAGCCCCGCTCGCCAGCTGCCCGCCGCGCCCTGCCCTGTGCCCCCTTCAGTGCCCGTTTCGAGTGATGCAACAAACGACGCCTCCGCCCCCTTCCATTTGAACCTCTCCGCTCCTTTTTGTCTCACTGCCCCATCCTTTTGTTGCCCTCGGCTCTTGCACGCCCGTATGTGCAGCGCTTTGCCTGCATTGGTTTTCTGCACCCTACTGGTTGTGGGGAGACCGGGGCTGCCTCAGCCCTGGCTATTTATCTGGTCTCCCCTTCCGCTTTTTCTTCCATCTCCACATGTTCCCCATACCGCGCCGTGTGCAAGTTGCGGCATCACACAACACAGTATGCTGGGCAGCAAGGGAGTTGAAGAGCAGGAAAGCAGGGCGCTTAGCCGCTGGGAGAGAAACAGAAGGGCAGTGCGCAGAAAAGTCCAGAAGGCAGATAGGCAGGGTGGGATCAGATCAAGTCGCTTGGCAGCCAAGGCATGGCCGCGGTACAAGTCACAGGTTGGGGAAACGCTCCTCACACACACACGGGTTATCAACAGGCCATGCAGTTCAGTGCAGCGGGGGGTATGCCTCGGCTCTGCTGAGCACAGAGCACGCTCATGAAGGGAGACGGGGGCCGATTCCTGTTCAGCCAAAGTTGAGTCTAACCAGTGCTGTTCAGCAGCTGCTGGTGCTCGGGTTCGCCAAGCAAGTGGGCTGTCCGCCCTAAGACAGGGGGTCGGCTGTCCGCCCTAAGACAGGGGGTCGGCTGTCCGCCCTAAGACAGGGGGTCGGCTGTCCGCCCTAAGACAGGGGGTCGGCTGTCCGCCCTAAGACAGGGGGCTAAGACAGGGGGTCGGCTCCCGTCCAGTCAAACCCAAGCTCATCCAGCGCTGCGATCCGCTCCTCAGGCATGACGCCGCACCGCCGCATGATGCGCTGCACGCTGCACCAGTTGATGAGCAGGAAGTCTGCGGCAGGAGAGCAAACAGGAGCGAGGCTGAAGGTGAGTGTGGCTAAGGTGGGAGATGGGCAGCTGCCTGCACGGTGCACTGTTGATGCGCAGGAGGCCGGCAGGAGGGCAGTGACAAAGAGGGGCCCAGCAAAGCGGATGCCCGCACAGTCGCAAGAGCGGACATGACGTACTTGCATGCCGGCTCCTCCAGCACAATAAGCGCAGAAGTTACCAACGCATGCGCCGCCACCTGCCCAGCCCGCGCACCGTTTGGGTGCGCCAGCGGCTGCGGCTGGCAATGCCCGTGCAGCTCCCTGAACGCTCGAATCTCGTTGAACCACCGGAGCCACTCGGCACGCTCGCCATCAAACTCGAACCCAGCCGCCGCCAGCTGCTGCTGCTTGGCCGCTGCCAGCTGCCCCGACTTGTGCTCGCTTCGTTGCTTAGAGGCCCAGCGGGACAGCTCGGCATCGTCGCCGTCGCGGCAGCCCACATGGGCATCACCATGCCTGCAAGCGTTGGAGGTTCAGGCGGGATGGTGTGGGGGGGTGGATGTGCACTGCCGGGGATGCGGAAACAGAGGGCAGCACAAGCTCGCTGTCCGCGCCGGGAGCCGGATCAAGCGGCACAGAATGGCGCGGCCACACTCGCCACAAGCTGCACTGACGCGGCCCTCGTCCCGCTGCAGCTGGCCAAAGCCATTTCTACTCTGCAACAAGCTGAGGCCGCACACCCTGGCCCCCACTCACGTGGCCACATACTGCTGCAGCTGGGCCAGGCGGCGCGCCCACTCGGTTGAGTTGTCGCTCACGAGGCCGTGCTGCCAGGCCTGAGGGGACGAGGAAGCAAGCCGCACATGATGAACACGTTGGGGCGACCAACATGCAGTGTGCGCAGGGTGGGTGGCAGGGCAGGTGGCGGGGCAGGTGGCAGGGCAGGTGGCAGGGCAGGTGGCGGGGCAGGTGGCAGGGCAGGTGGCAGGGCAGGAAGCAAGCCAACCAGCGCCATGCGTGGCAGCCCGGCCAGCTGACGCAACCCAGGTGCGGGATGGCATGGCCTAGTGCAGCCAGTGCCGTCCCACCTGCAGCCGTTCAGCTGCCGCCGCCTCCTCCTCCTCGTCACTGGGCACTGTTGTACCAAGCAGACACTGCTGCCCCAACCGAGCAAGCGACCCTGTACATGCCCTCCCCACACCTGCAGCCGCTCAGCCGCCGTCTCCTCCTCGTCACTCGACACAGCCGTGTCGGCCTGCAGCAGCAGCGCCGGCTGCTGCTCCACCAGCGAAACAATGTCCAGGCCTTCTGAGCCCTCCGCCACCCGCATATCAAACAGCCGCTGCGCGATGCTGCACAGAGGGAGAGGGAGTGGGGGCGCGAGGGGGTCTGCTGGAGAGGTGCGCTGCGTGCCAACGCTGCAAGGCAGGCATACCGGCCCAGCCAGGCACCCAACCAGGCTGCTGTACACTTGGAGGCACACTGGAGCGTGCTACCACCGTTGCAGCTGTCACCCACCCTCCCAGGGAGGCTCCCCACTCCCACCTTCGGAAGTCTGCACTCATCAAGCGTGGCTCGCGCACCAGCATCCACACCACGTCTACGTTGCCGCCACCCAGCAGCTGCTGCAGCGCCAGGATGCGGCGCGAGGCCGCCGCCACCTGCAGGCAAGCCAGACACAGACGGCATTCAGCAGCATTGACGCCAGGTGGGCAGCAGCTGCTGCAGCGCCAGGGTGCGGCAGGGGGGCGCCGCTGCCTGCAGGGAGTCTCGCAGTGCAAGGCATTGCTGAACAGTTTGGTCTGAAGCTCACAACTCAAGCATCGAGCAGCTACTCATGGCAGGCAGCCCACGGCTGCGCCATCAGTGCCCCCCGCTGCCTCCACACACCGAGCACCCAGCCCTCGCACCTGTGGGCTGGACCCCTGCTGCTCTTCCAGGAACCACGCTGCGCTGAGGGAGGGCAGCTGCAGGCCCAGCTGCTGCTGCGAGCTCTCAAAGGCTTCGGCATCTAGCTCGGCACGGAGGGCACCCGCCGCCGCCACCAGCTGCCTGCAGTGGAGAAGATTCCCCGTGACTGACAAGGTTGATAGCGAAAGTGGTTGTCCCCGCCTCCAGTGGCGGCCGCATGGTCGTTCCAGGCGTCGTAGCCTGCATGTGACCTTGTCGGCACGAGCCCGCCCGCCTCGCCCACTCAAGATTACCAATAGCCCCAACCGAGCGGCGTCACCAGTTCGCACCTGCGCTGCTGCTCATCCACCACGCCACGCGCCAGCCAGAACTGGTCGAGCAAAGCCGCCGCCTCTGGGCTGGCTGCAGGCCTGCTGCTGCTGCCGTTTGAAAGGCTGCTGCTGGGGCAGGCGACCGGCCGGCGCCGCTGCCGCCGCTGCCGCCGCTGCCGCCNCTGCCGCCGCTGCCGCCAGGCGCTGCCGCTCGCCGCCGCTGGCTCTGGCCGCCGCGCCGGGTGTGCCACGTGCTGCATTGGGCCTCCCAGTGCTGCCTGTGGGCAGGCAGCGCGGACTTGCGCCATGGGCGCGGGTCTTGGGCGTGGGTGGCGGGTCTGAGTGCGTTTGTGGCTGCGGGGAGGCGACAGAGTGGTATCGAAAGCTGCAGCACTCGTCACAAACGCCCGATCAGCGCTTGCAAGCGAGGACCAGGCTGGGCGGCAGCAGGGCAGAGCAGAGGGCAGAGGCACCCACACCCTCTGACCGTCCCAGCACGCGTTTCATCGCACTCACATTGCGATCTGCCCCTGTACTTTCCACCCAGAACCTGCCCAGCGGTCCAGCAGCAGACATGCGCCGGCTGAGCAGCGCGCTGCTCGGGTTTGCGCGCCAGACGGGCCCCGGCAGCGCCCAGGCGGTGCAGGCAGCAGCCATCGATGCAGCGCCCGCCTGGGAGTGCAGGACGGCGTGGTTGCGCCCGCCGCCGCTGCGTGCTGCCGCCGCCGCCGCCTGCGCCACAGGGCCTGCAGCAGCAGCAGCCGCAAGCTGCAGCTCACCAGCAGCAGCAGCCCGCGGCTTCCGCAGCAGCAGTCTAGCAGCGCACACAGCAGACCCGGCGCCTGCAGATGTGGCCAGCATCGGGCGGCCGGCGGAGCGTGAGCGCACGTGCTGGCAGTGCGGCACGCAGCTCGGCGGGCACGACCTGTTTTTCTGCCCCAGCTGCAGCTCTGTTCAACCAACCAACCTGGACACCGCGTCCGACCAGTACTTTCAGATCTTTGGCATGTGAGCTTTCTTTTTGCTTTTGGCATGTGAGCGGCGGGCTGGCGGTCGTGCTTGCTGCGGTGGTGGATCGCAGCCGCCTTGTCGTTGCGTTGGCGGGGCAGCCGCCTTCGCTGCTTGCGCAGCTCAGTCTTGACGTCGGCCACAGCACCAGCTTCGCACATGCCGGTCAGTGGGGGCAGGCAGGACGAGTTACCCATAGGTCGCATAGGATTCTGAAACCGCCACCCAAGCTTGCGATTTGCAGGGACGACCCTGTGTTTGATCTGGACCCGCAGCAGCTGGAGCAGCGGTACAAGGGGCTGCAGCGCCTGCTGCACCCAGACAAGTTTTCTACAGGTGCGAACTCTGGGGTGGTTCAGCTGCTGGCAGGTGGTTCGCCTGCTGCACCCAGACACGTTCTCCACAGGTGCGAACTGTGGGGCTGTTTAATTGCTGGCAGGCGGTGTGGCTGCTGCACCCAGACACGTTCTCCACAGGTGCGGCATGATGCTGTCAGGCGTTGAGGCATTGGGAGTCGTGGTTGGCTGGCGTCACACAGCAGCCAGTTGCGGCTGCTGCACTCCGACGAGCAGAGCAGCTCCACACCAGGACAGGCAGCAGCAGCGGGTTGGTCAGCAAGTCGCACCGCAGTAGCTAGCTAGACTAGCTTTATTCGTTTCATCTTTACTCTTACTTGCAACTACACTTACAACCCTCCCACATGGCGCAGCGTCGTCGCTAGAGAAGGAGTATGCGCACCAGCAGGCGGCGGTGGTCAACGCCGCCTATGACGTGCTGAAGAAGCCGCTGCGGCGGGCGCACTACATTGTGAGCTCACAATAATTGGCTGCCACTTTCTTTGGTGGGAGCTGTTGGGCAGAGCCGCTGCATGGCGTGTTGAAGAAGCCGCTGCGGAGGGCGCACTACATTGTGAGGCCGCTCATTAAGTGCCAAGTTGCTGGTCCTGTGGGTGGCATTGATACTGGAGTCTGCAGTCTGCACCACGGGCCGGCTGCCTGGGGCACACCGCACTGCAACGCGATGCACCGTGCTGCCCTTGTGGGCGGGCGTAGCATGTCCCGTCTGATTGGTTACGTCGTGCCGCTGTCTACTGCCGCCTGACGCTCACCTCGGTGCATTCGCTGTCACCCTGCGCAGCTCAACCACAGCGGCTACGGCGCGTGCGAGGGCATGACCATCACTGACCCGGAGCTGCTCATGTCTGTCATGGAGGCGAGGGAGGAGGTGGAGGAGGCGGGCAGCGACCGAGCCGCGCTGCAGCCGCTGCTGGACCGCATGCAGGGACTGGAGGCCAGCTGCGTGCAGGTGAGGTGCTGGTGGATGGTGCACGTTGTGTCACGGTCTGCGGGATCTGCGTCTGCCTGCTGAGCAGCCCCTGCGTGGGACTTGCATGCTCTGCTTGCTGTGGCCTGGACTGACCAACCCGCTGTGCTTGCTGTGCCCTGGGACCAACCGCTGCACTCGCTTGTGGGCCCACTCCATCTGCTGCCCTCCCTTGACGTGTGTATTCGCGAGCCCAGGCCCGTTCCTTTGCTGTCTGTCTGCCCTGCCGCAGAGCTGGCGCAGGCGTTTGCGGGGGGGGCGGGCCTGCCATGCAAGCCCTATACAACCTCACCTGGTTGCGCTCGTCCTGCCCCCTCAACTGCCGCAGGAGCTGGCGCAGGCGTTTGCAGCGGGGGACCTGTCGCACGCGGCGGAGCTGACCACGCAGCTGCGCTACGTGTGCCGCATCAAGGAGGCGATTCTGGACAAGATGTAGGCAGCAGCGCAGGGCGGCTGGCGGTCCAAGGACTTGGCTGGCACTGCTAAACGATGCCGAGATCAAGGGTGGCATGAATCTCCCCCTGGCCATGCCCCCTTCTGTACCTCAGTCTCTGTCTGAACCGTTTGTGCCACGTCCAGCTCTCAAACAAACCCAAGCGCTCTGTAAGCCGAGCACTGGTCAGCCCCATGTTGCATGCGTCTGGCACCAATTCAAAAATGTGGCCCGCTGCGGCTGCAAGTGAGGTGCCAGCCGCAAACAGAAGGGCGGCGGCAGGGGTGTCGGATGAAGGGCAAAGCAGTGCAGGAAGAGCATCTGGTACACGAATGGTGTGCAGCGGCAGGGGCTGCAATGCAAAAGAGCTGCTGCATTCGTTATTCCAAGCGACCGCGGTGCTGCGCTGGCGTCAAGGGTTGCTACGCTACGGTCAGCTGAAGCTTAAGGGTGTTAGACTGCGGAGATGCTGCGGGTGCTGAACCAGCGGCTGTGCCGGGTGCCACCGTCCCATCAGCGGTGCCGCCGCCAGCTGGCGATGAGGAACCAGGCGTTGAAGACACAGAGCGACGCCTGCGTGGTCATGACCGCCGCGGTTTCCCACCATGCGTAGCTGCCGCTCTGCGGCGGGGGTGGCAGGCAGTGCAAGATGGATGAGAGCGGGGTTGGAGGCAGGCCGCTCATGCCCAGACACAACAAGAGGTATGGCCAGGCAGTTGATGCAGGCATGACACGGGATGCAAAGAACGCAGCGAGCGGACGCCAGCGCAGCAGTCCCGGAGCGATCAGACGCCAGCACAGCAGTCCTGTCATGGGCACCCTCACCGTCATTTCTCGCCAGAAGAAGGGCAGCAGCACGGGGAACAGCACCAGGCGCATGGGATAAAAGGTAGCCCAGTCTGCGGGTTGATGGCGTGCACAGATGATCCTGCTCAGGCAAACCACGCGCTTGGCAGGCGTCTGGCCCACATACAGGCTGAGGCTTTGCCGGCCGGACGCACGCAGGCTTAGACTGCAGCATCGTGTGAAAGGCCACCCAGCAACTGCCCCGCGCTTCCAACTCCCTGGCACCCAAAGCTCACACAGCCAGTTGAGCTGCTGGTAGTAGCGCGGGAACTGGCGGCGCGCAATCAAAAACAGCGTGTTCCACTCGATTAGCCCATCCTGCATGCGGTTGCAGCACCAGTCGAGTGTGAAGCATGGGCAGCAATAGCGGTGTGTCCGTGCATGCGCATTGAGCAGGAGACCCATCCGCCCAAGAGGCCAGATTGCGGATGCAGCTGGGTGCGCAGCGTGCTTGCAGGCGGGGAGCGCAGGCAGCGCAGGTGCTCAGCGCTACTCCTGGCACTCAGCGCAGCATACTTGATTAATTAATAGGATGCAAGCGGGGAGCGCAGGCAGCGCCGCACTCACGTAGCAGGTGTAGACGCCCAGGGAGGGGTGCTTCAGCGGGATTTGCAGCAGGAGGAAGGTGACAGCATGGTGCCACAGAATGACGCGCGGCCTGCGGGGATGGGCAAGTTTGAAGGGCAAGGGCAGCCCGCTGGGATGCAATGGGCTTCGCTAGCTGCAAAGCAGCAGAGGCAGATGGCAGCGTGTGTGCCACGCATGACATGAGGCCTGTGGTAGCAAGCAAGGGGCGTGCCGCTGCGCCATGAGGCGACAGGCAGCAAACGTGGCGAGGGTGCGGCACAGCCCTTGCAAAAACGCACACTGTGATCAAAGTACATGTGACCACTGCGTGCCACTGCGCTTTGCAAACGGCTCGGCTGGCCTGACTGATGCGCCGTGTGGGGTACAGGGACGCTGGCCTGACTTGGCACAGGCTGCGGGCCTGGGCTGCCGCCTCACCGCGAAGGCACCGCCTTGGGCTCCAGCAGGATGTAGAAAAAGTCGGCAACGATGTACAGGATGAAGGCCTTAGTGACCTGTCAGACACAGAGCAGGATGCCGACTTTTTGCCGTGTTGCTTGTGTGCAGCGCCGGTCAGCGGCAGAGGAGGCAGCGCACGGCGACGCGACGCCCACGCCTGCAACCGCCCAACCTTGCCCGACTGCCCGCCACAGCCTCACCAGCAGGGTGTTGACAGCACCCAGCAGGCCCGCCAGCACCAGGCCGCCCACAATGGGCAGCGCCACCAGGTTGCAGCGGTCGTGCAGGACCACCTCTGGGGACAGGCTAATCGCCGGCGGCTTGAGGCTCCTGCCTGCGCCTGCGGCCGCCAACTCCGCCGCCGGTCCTGCCGCGCCCGTCATACTGCCGCTGCCTGAAGCTGCGGGTGGCTGCTGGTCGCCGGGGAGAAGCCCCTTAGCAAACCGGGGCTGCTGGGAGCTGCTGGGAGCGAGCCGCGGACTTTGCAGAGAGAGCGGCGCCGCTGGCTGGGAGCGGGCAGGTACAGAGATCAGAGAGAGCGTGCAATGACCGCGCAAAAGGCCCGGCAGGGAAGGTCAAGCAACGGGGCGCGTCAAAGGGCTTTTAGCAGGCCAGATTTCGTGCTCGGGCAAAGAAGAAGGTGGAGATCTGACAATGCGCAGAGTAAACAGCAGAGCCAGCAAGTCCAGCCTCCTCACATGCCGCCGCCGCCGCCAGCTGGGCGGCAGCAGCGCTCCCTTGCTTGCCCCGCATCTGCACCAACCGGCATTACATGCATGGCCAACAGCATCAAGCTCAAGTGCTAGGCCCGCTTCCTGCCGCCTCGCCCGCCGCTCGCCCACATGCTGCCGCCCGTCTCCTCCCCCGACGCCGCCGCCTCCCATTCCGCCGCTCCCGCCCGTTTGGCGCCAAGGCGCGAGGTCTGCTTGTGCCCTGCAAGCTGCCCCTCCAGCTGCAGAGCAGCACAGGACATGGGAGTACAGTCAGATGGAAGGGCATGCCAGCCGCACAGCGGCCCAATGGCGAGGGGCATGTGGCCCTCAGTGCTTGCACCATCCATTCCCCTTTTGCACCCTTGGCTCCCCAGCCTGACAAATGTGAGCTGGCCTGCTGCTCGCAGCGCGACCCACTCGCCTTTCGCTCCACTGCGGCCAGGACTTCCTGCAGGCCCTGCCGCCTGAGCACGCTGGTGGCCACAGCCACGGGGCGGTAGCCTGCCGCAGCCGCATCTCCATCTAACAGCGCCTGCACCGCCGGTGGCAGCAGGCCCGCGGCAGCGGCTGCCTGCAGACCGCCGCAGCTGGCTCCGCCTCCCTGGCTGCCTGGGCTGCCTGGAGCTGGATCGGATGCCGGCTTAACTGCGGCTGCTGCTACTTGCTCCTCTGCTGCTTGCTCCTCCGCTGCTTGCTGCCCAGCCTGCTGCGTGGCCTGCTGCTGCTGCTGCTGCTGCTGCTCGCCCGCCGCCGCCAGCTGCTGCCCTGCCTCTGCTGCTCCCCCCTCCGGCAGCAGGTCGCACTTGTTCCACACCTGCACGTGCTCCATGAGTCGATGTCGGGAACAACAGCAACAGCTCAACAGGGCTAGGGTGAGCGTCAAGTCAGCCCAGCCAGCAGCACCCCCAGCGGTTGAGCGCCACATGAGGACGGTGCCGCGTTGCTACTGGAGGGATGTCTCAATGGCGGTCTGTGGTACCCACCTCTACCACAGAATCGCGAAGCCGGTCTTCACTGAGGCCCAGCTCGCGCAGCACCTGGGTTGAAGTGGCGAGGGTGGGTGGTGAGGGTGGGTCGCAGGTGGTGGCAGCAGTGACGCCTGTGGATATAACTACCAGCCTGACCTCCCATGGCATGGCAGAGGCTGCATGTGCTCGTGAGCGTGCGTGTGGGCTGCATGCATGCAATGCTGTTTTGCGTATGAGGCTGACGGGGCCAGAGCCCCGACCCACAGGATGCATGTGCGTATGAGAGCCACAGGTACCCATCTTGCAGCCCCCCTCACCTCCAGCACGGAGGTGCGCTGCTGCAGCACGTGCGGGCTGGAGGCGTCCAACACATGCAGCAGCAGGTCGGCTTCTGTCACCTCCTCAAGCGTGGCCTGCGTTTCATGGGAGAATGAACTGGTCTTCGAAGAGCTCTTTTTACTGCGGCAGCAGCAGGTCAGGTTGGCCTGGCTGCCCCCAAGGACAACCTGCTCTCCCCGGAGAAGGTCAGGTCAGCTCGGTTACCCTCAAGCGCCTGCTCTCCCACTTTACTTCTAACATACTTTTAGTTTATGGATGAGTGGGGATTCGAACCCCCACGCACCCGGAACGCCTCCACCAGCGCGTGCGGCAGGTCGCTGATGAAGCCCACGGTGTCGCTCAGCACCACGTCCCGCCCGCCCGGCAGCATCACACGCCTGTAAGACCGCAGCATGGAGGGAACAGCCATAGGTTGTGTGGTTGTGCAGCTGGAGAGGGTGGATGGCATGTGCGAGCTGGCACATGGGCAGGCGAGATGGCAGGCGGTGTCTGGGGGCAGAAGGGCATTAAAGAGCGACCCGCACCACCACGGTGTGTGCGTCATCACACCACGCTCACCTCAGCGTAGGGTCCAGCGTGGCAAACAGGCGGTCCTCCACGCCCACGCCTTGGGCATCCTTGGACAGGACTTGCAGCAGCGAAGACTTTCCGAAGTTGGTGTAGCCCACGAGGGCAACCTAGGGGAGGACGGATGGCGAGGGAGGGCAGCATGCACGACAGCTCTGTGGCAGTGCATGCCTTCACCATTCATGAGCTTCGATTACGTTCCAAGTCTCATGAAGATTGGGCCCCTTGTGGGCTGGTGCTAAGCTTTTATATCAGACTACAGTAGCACTTGTGTGGCAGCTCTGCGGCAGGAACGATTTGCCCAGTGGGCATCCCAAGGCCGCTCTTTCGCTTCACCCGCTGAAGCTGCCTCGCATGCAGTGCACGTTGAGACCACCTGCCGGAGGCACCACTTGGCAGGGCTGGCTGCAGCTTGCTTGCAACGAGTCAGGCAACGCACCTGGGGCTTGCCGGAGCGCCGCCGCGCCGCGCGCTGCACTGCACGCGTCTTGCGCACCTGCGGTGGCCACAGGACACGACTTGGTTCCAGACTTCTCGGGATGAGAGCCAGCAAGGCATGCTGTTGTGCTGCTGCGCTTGCACGCGCATACGCATGCGTTCGCCGCCAAGGCACAACAAGACGATCGCCAACCCCCCTCAGATCTCATCTTGCCTCCTGCCGGCGCCACATCAGCGGCCCCCAGAGATGCGCAGGCATCATGTACCATTACCCTACCCGGGCACACCATCAGCAGACCTCACCTCCTCCAGCCGCCTCAGCAGGAGCTTCCTCCTGTCGGCGATGCGCCGCCGCTGCAGCTGCAGCTCGCTCTCGCCCTGCCCGCCGCCGGCGCCCAGGCCTCCACTGGAGCTGCCGCTGCGGCCGCGCTCACGAGCCGACACAATTTCTACGTCGCCCTCCAGCCCGAACGCGGTGCGCTTGCCTGTGGAGGCGTCGACCACGCGCACCTGGGCACAGACGTGTGTGAAGTGTGCAGAGGTAGGGTGGAGTGAGGTGTGCAGAGGGGTAGGGCTAGTGGAGTGTGCGTAGGTGGGTGTGCATGTGGGGGGAGTAAGGACGGAACGCAGGGGGCAGTTGGCAGGGCACGGCAGCGCGGCGAGCAGGCGCGGGGACGTATGTTTCAACCTGCCCGAACCGTTTGGTTTGGGGCTGGTGCCAAGCTGTAAAACTAGACTAGACTAGACCGCAACCTGCCCAACATTGCTTGTGTGGGCCAGCCCCCGGGCTCACCAGGCGGCTGGCCTTGTATTCCAGGGAAGCCAGCTCCACTTGCAGGCGGGCCTGCGCAAGGCGGGGTTGCCATTAACAGTCGGCTATGCAGGCTGGACGGTCGGCAGGCCAGCAGCCGAGACGCCATGGCATCTCTCCTGCCAAGGCAGCAGGCACAAGCATGCTCGTTAGCACGCGTACCTCTGCTGTACGTGCGCGCTGGCTGAAAATCTCAATAATCAGTGCCACCCTGTCCAGCACTGGGCGACCCCACGCCCGCTCCAAATTGCGCTGCTGCACGCCCGACAGCAGTGCATTCACAAAGACGCGTGCGGGCTGGCGGGCGGACACGTGTGCAGCGGCAGCTTCCACTTGGCCGCTGCCAAAGAATGTGGCGGGGGAGGGGCGGCGTGGCCGGGCGGCTGAGCCGATGCACATGCTCTCTGGCTCGCTGCCTGCGGCAGGGAGGGGAGAGTGTGCGGCAGGGCGGTGAGGCAGATTGGAGAGGACCCATGTGTTGTGGTCCTGTGCTTCCTTATAGCATGCACAGCACGTCAGCGTGCCCTTGCGCTTAACAGGCGTGTGTAGCATGCAATCATACTCAAGATAGCTGCAGCTTCAATTGCCATTGAGGCAGGTGGCCAAGCGGGGAACCATGCTACAGGGGCAGTGGGGGCAGCGGTTGCAGCATCCGTGCCGCCAGTTAGCGGCCCAACCACCACATCACACCCACCCGTCAGACTCTCTGCCAGCCGGATGGCCTCCTGCAGGCTGTGCCGTGGCGAGGCTGCCGGATGGACGACCAACAAGTCTGCTTGCCGCTGCCGGTGGGCTGCTGCCGCTGCTGCTGCAAACCCCGCCGCCTGGCGGTGCAGGGCGCCTAAGCCGCCTGCCCAGCAGCCGCTGGCTGCTACCGCCAGCGCTTGAAGCCGCAGCATCGCCGGCAAGTGCGCTGTGAGGGGCTGAGTTAACTGTACGTTTCGCCGCTGGCTGCCTCAGGCAGTGGCGGCGGCGGCGGCAGTCGAAAGCGGCGCGCGTTACGGATGCCTAGCTTGCCTCGCTGTGATCGCGGTGCCCGCTGGCGTTAATGAGTCAAAGCAGGGAGCCTGCCCGAGACGGCAGCGCTTGGGTTGCGAGTGGCCCCGCGCCCACACCAGCCTGTCGCTTCCCAGCGGGCGTTGATCAAACTCCGGGATCCCTGCGCTATGAGGACAAGATGCAAGTGGCCTTGGCAGGAGGCTTTACCTTGCCGATGGAGGCGCCGCCAGCGGCAGCGGCAGCGGCAGCGGCAGCGGCGGCTTTGCATGTGCCTGTAGCAGCTCTTGTACTAATGACTACACACTCAGCTTCAGCCGTGCTCACAGGCTTGCCAGTGCCAGGCTTTATTGAGTGGTGCGCCGCGCCTCAACCTGCGCCAGCCGACGCGGTGTTGCACTGACGGCACTTGAAGTGCGGCTGTGAGCAGCGGTAGGAGGCAGGGGACAGTGGCGGCAGGGGACAGCGGCGGCGACAGGGCCCCACCGCTGCGGTGCAGCGCAAGGCTGAGCAGCAGCAGGGGTGAGCTGGGCCAGGAAGCCGGCGGCAGCGGCGCACAGGAGAGGGGCGGGTGGCAGTGCTGGAGTGCGACCGCACTCATGGGGCAGCATGGCCTGCACGGCGGCTGCCTGGTGGAGAGTTACGCTGCGCCTGCTGGCGGGCGGCACAGCGGCAGCGGGGGCCGGCACTAGGGGCGCAACACGTGGGGGTAATGACGATGTATCTGAGCCCACCTGCCTGTGGTTCCTGCGCGTGGACGGCATGCCTGTCGCTCATCTGGGAGCTCTGCTGCCTGCTGGCGCCCCTGTGTGGCAAGCCTGTCGCCTCCTGCTTCCCCCATAACGCCTGTCACGCCCGTTCCCTTAGATGCTGCGCAGCGCTGCCCATTTCGCTGTCAGCCATTCCTGTGCACTGCGCACCACAACTTGAGTTGCGCTGCCCTCAGCGCTGTCGGCTTCTGTTTGCGCCTTAACTCCGATCGGTTTCAATTCAACCTGTGTCGCGTTGTTCTCCACACTGATGTGCATCTCCCTTTCAATCATTCATCGCAGCCGTTTCCCTCACACCGAAATTGACCGTAATGCCCTGGTGCGGAATCAACTGCATGAGCAATCCATACCTGCTTGTAAGAAGGCGCCCGAAGTTGCGGCGTGTGCTGCGCCTTGCTGGCGGCGGTGACCGCACCGCTTCTTATACAGGCGGCAGGCTCTGCGGCTGATATTAACTGCTGCTCAGCCGGCCTGGTGCTTGCTGTTCCCCCTGGCCCGTGCCTCCTCTCCTTCCTCCCCTTCCAGAAGACTCCAGCCGCGCTGCCCAGATGTCCGGCCAGCAGCACGCCTCCGCCCGCGCCTCTGGCGAGCAGGTAGATTTTGGGAGTGGCTGGCCAGCCTGCAGACCCGGAGCAGTGCACTTTGCCCGCCCCGGCGCCGCCGCCCCCAGCCGCCGGCCCCAGCCGCCTCCACCGCCACCGCCATCTCAGCAATCCCCGTGCAATTCCCACTGCCACTCTCGCCCTCCCTCTCACCTGCAGACAACCACGCGCGTGGGTCATACGCCTGGCGGAGGCGTCTTCAGCGTTTCTACTGCCACCTCCACAGGCGGGCAGTCGGGGCGAGCCGGCGCCTCAGGGCTTGCAGCTGATTCCGGCCCACTCTCCTCTGTAGCAGCTGAGCGGGAATTGGATCTCGGATCCCTATGATGAAATCCCTTCCCTTCGCTGCCTGCCTGCGCAGGCGGCGGAGCGCCGCAGCGCCACGAAGCCGCAGAGCTGCACCGCGTGACCGGTTTGTGGCTGCCTGCCCCTCGCTTGCTGGCTGGATGGGCACGCCTGCCGGGCTTGCGTCCCAGTCTCCCGATACCGCCGCTTGTTGTGGCAGTGGAGCGGCATTGCACTATTGCGGCTTGTTAACCGGGCAGCCGCCCACCTCACCCTCGCCTTATCCCAGACTTCAACACGATGACCACGCACGAGCTGAAGGCCTGGCTGCTGGTGCGCAGCATTGCCGCTTGGGTCACCACGCCTTGATGCTGTGCACGCGTCCGACATGCCTGGGCTGCATTCCAGGCAGGAGAGGTTTGCTGTGCCCCCCTGCGGCTGCTCATCACTCGATGCCCACTGGATGCATTTGTTTACCCTCAGGCCCGGGGCGCCGACCTGACTGGAGTGGTGGAGCGGAGTGAGTTAGTGGACCTCGCCAGGCAAGCCTGGCAAAAACTGCCTTCGAAGGGCAGCGGTTTCATGAGCAGCAGGACCACATCATTTCATGAGTAGCGGCCCCATATTCTGGCCTTTTGCCCGCAATGTCCTGCCCAGTTTGCAGCCTGCAAGCTGCTGTCGCTGAGGCGCCTCAGCCGGCGTGGGCCAGGCCCAGACGTTCACCGCCGTGTGTTGCTGTGCTGCAGGCAGATGGGCGGTCAGGGCGGTGTGGAGGATGCGATCCCGCCGCGCCGCTGAGGGGAGGGCGTGAGGCGGACACATTGGAGCAGCAGCAGCGGCTGGCCCTCAACTGTCGGCGTGCCCGAACGCAGAGGGTTAACGATCACTCAGACAGCAGCTGTGTTTCACAGCTTGCGATGGCATGTAGTGTTACAAGAAGCTACCATGGCCTTTTATTGTTCATGCATGTAAGCAGGCACGCGACATGCACCATGCAGCAAATTGGCTACAACAGGAGGCAAACAGGACAAACCGTATGCAGGCGGGGTACAGAATGAAACGCAGGCAGGGAAATGAAACAAGCCGCACATATATACAACATTGCAAAAGGCAAGCATTGGAGCGAGCACGCCTGTCATGGACAGGTGTGTTTGTGCTACATGGGAGAGGGAGGAGGCGTCCGGCAAAGCAGTACAAAACAGAGCTGTCCACCTCACGCCACCGCCGCCGCCGCGCCGTCAATGCCCATCCTGCCGACCAGCCGTGCCCAGGCGGCGCCTGGCAGGTCGCCTCGCCCAGCAGAGCTGCCACTGCTGCTGCTACCATCAGCTGCCTCGTCGCCGCTGTCAAGCGAGGCTGGGCGGGGCTGGAAGTGCCAGCCTGGCGGCTTGGTCAGCACGAATTCGTCTATCAGCGATCCATCGTAGGAGGAACGCACTTGGTGCACCATGTGCGTGGAGTTTGCCTCCACACGCATGTAGCTGCAGATTGGGTGGAAATGAGGCACTTCAGTGGGATTGAGAAAGGCAGCAACGTTGCCCTCATCTCTCGGCGGTTCAGGACTGAGGCGACAGCACTTGGGGGGACCATGGGTGGGCGGCGTGTGCCTCCGGCCACATGTACTTAAGCAGCAAGACGTGCAGCGGCTGGAGTTGGCATGCAGGCATGTGAAACGGGTTTTAACAAACATGCAAACATTGCCACAGGCTGTGCTGGTAACATCATGCCGAGACCGCAGCCCCTGCCTGCCCACCCTCACCCGTGCTTCAGGTGGACCGCCTCGAAAATGCGCGGCCTGAAGAAGCGGACGTTGGGTGTGAGGCCCGCGCCAGCGTGGCCTGCAGGTTGGCAGGCAGACACGTGGAGTGGGCAGCGATGCGTGGGCGGACAGGACGGCAAGTATACATGCATGCAACCCCGCATCGCAGGCACACACAGCGGCGGCGGCGGCGGTGGCAATGGCGGTTGCACCGGCAGCAAAGCGGCAACAGCTGTAGCAGCACCGCAAGCGCCATGCAGCAGACTAGGCTCACACCAGTCACAAGGCAGGCTGCGCGCCAGCTGCCCAGCAGCACCATGTCGGTTACAGCAGCAGCAGCGCACACCAGTCAGGGCGCATCAGGGCCTGCTCACCTATGACCAGGTGCACCGCTCCTCCCGCCGAGCCGTCAGCATCTGCCGCCCGGCAGCGTCCGCGGAACAGGGGGCAAGTGCGCTGGTAGGAGTGGTGGTGGCCGTGCCACGTGGCATCCACCTGCAGAAGGCCCAGGTGCAAGGCACATCGGCAGTTGGGGGTGGCGCTGATTGGACCAGGCAGGTGCGCTGGTGAGGGTGGTGGTGGCCGTGCCACGTTGCATCAACTTGAGGCCATGGGCGCAAATCGAGGAGGCCGGGTAGCTTGGAGCTGGAGGGGGCAATCCAAAGGATCCAGCGCAAGGGCAGCCCTCAAGCCTTAGGGTACCCTAAAGGATCCAACATAAGAGCGGCTCCTCAAGCCCTCTCACGGTCGCTTGGCCACGCATTGTTGCCACGCATTGGCTGCTGCTGTCAATCACTGTACCGCACCTGAGACACAAACCAGCCCCTCACCTTGTACCGGTGGAACACAGCTCTCAAAGCTGCCCCGCAGCGGCTTGGGCAACGCACTTTGCCAGCGATTAAAACAAACGTGTCAAGCCGCAGTAAAACTGACCTTGAACCGGTGGAACAGCTCTTCAAGGCTCTCCCGCAGCAGCTTGGCCACGTACTGGTCGCCATCGGGGGCCTGGCCAAACCACTTGCTGTCTATGTACATCTGCATGGGTTGGCAGCGAAAGCAGCGGCTCAGTTGGAGGGGAGTGTGCTGTGCAGCTGTGCAATTGGATGGCGCCTGGCCAGACCAGCTATTGTCTTTGTCCACCCTACACGGCTTTGCAGCGGCAACGGGTCAACTCGGTTGTAGAGCCAGCGGAGCAGTGCTGTGCGGCATGGCCCAACCCAACCCAGCCCAACCACTTGCTGTCTACGTACATCTGCAACACATGGGGGCTCAACTCAGCTCATGCAACCCATGCTCTGCACTCAGTGAGTGAAGCCCTGCACTCAGCAGGCTGCCTTGCCCACACTGCCGCGTCGCCCTCCTCAAGCGCCGCAGGCAGCAGCGGGCCAAATCACAGTGATCACTCACCGGTCGGTGGCCGCCCACCACCACCCAGGGCATGCGGCTGCGGTTCACGGCCCTCAAGTCCGCCTCGATCCACGCCCGCTGCTCGCTGCCCTGCTCAAACAGGTGCTCTGCAGCACAGCACCAAGGGGGGGAGGAGGCTTTTACGCTGGCCATGAAGCAGCGTGGGGGGAAGTGGGGCTGTGTTGCTGGCTGATGCCGGCCCCGGTCCAGTTGTACGTGTGCACAGGCGCACACGGCCGGCCCCGCACCCAGCACATTGGCACGCCTGGGGCGCAAGCTGCCGGCGCTTCTCCCCAGCACAAGCGGCACTTGCCAGTGGGGAGCCGGCTGAAGCGGATGCGCCCCAACCCCAACACGAGCCATGTATGCGTCTGCCATTGGCAGCAGTGTACAAGCTGCGGTGCTTAAGCAGCAGCTGAAGTGTACGTACCTGTTGAGTACTGGATGAAGTGGATGGGCCCAAAGTCAAACGAGAACCAGGGCGCGTCCTCGGCCGCCGTGGGCATGCGTGTGCGGCGGTAGTAAGGGACGCCGCACTGCACGGGGGAGGAAGGGGGCAGGAAAAGAGGTAAGCACACACGACTCAGGTTGCACAGTCGGGGGGTGCGGCGGTGGTAGGGGATGCCGCACTGCACGGGAGACGATGGTGGTACAGGAAAAGAGGTAAGCACACACGACTCAGGTTGCACAGTCGGGGGGTGCGGCGGTGGTTGGGGATGCCGAACTGCACGGGGGAGGAAGGGGGCAGGAGCAGGGCGCTGCCCGCTGAGCCTGGGGGTGCTGCGGCAGAAAGGGGCGCCACACTTGCGAAGGGCAACGGGTGAGGCAGGGGACACAGAGCGCGCAGCTCGCCGCCGCTGTTGTACTGGGCGTGGCGCCTTTTCATGCGCCCCTGTACCTGTGTCAACAGCGCAGCACGCACAGCAAGCACAGCACGCACCTCGCCGCCGCTGTCGTACTGGGCAGGGAAGCGGTCGCCGCTGCCCGGCCAGTCCCGCTCATGGTTGCCCACTGCAGGGCCACATGGGAGGAACAGACCCATTGGAACCAGTGAAGGGGGAAAACACCCGCTCGATCACAACTTTACCTGTGGACAGACCCGTGAGAAACAAGCGAGGGGGAAGCAGCAGCTCGATCTTGATCACAGCTGTACCTGTGGTCATGTAGGGCACGCGCCGCACGGTGCCGCCCAGCTGGTCGAAGTAGACGTCCCACTGGGATGAGAAGCCGCGCGCATCTGCACGTGAAGGGCGTTGAGCAGGCCACACAGTGAGAGGGAGCCGCACGTGGTGCAGCAGCGGTGGTTGAGCGGGAGTGCCCGGGAGGTGTGCGATTCCTACCAATCCAGGTTGCAAGACCCAGTTGTGCGCTTGCGTGGCTTGCAATCTACGGGGCTCAAACTCAAACCACAGAGCACAGCATGCATGCACACGATTGCACACCCACTCAGGAAATGCCCCCGTGGAGCACCAGCAGCAGCTGCGCTCCGGCAGCAACTAACTTGCAAGCAGACTTGCAAGCATGAGCACCGGCACAACCCCTCCCTCCAAGCTGCTCACATGAGATGTCGCCGTTGTGCACCAGCAGCTGCGCCCCTGCAGCCACCTCCTCTGCCAGGCGAGCCGTGGTGTGCAGGGAGGGCAGCATCTCGCTGGCCTCCATCGACCTGCAAGTTTTAATCGGCAAGTTTCGATCGGCAAGTTTCAATCGGGAGACAGGCCAGTCAGGAGTCGGCAAACTAGGCTAGAACAATCGGGGAGCTTGGCTGAGCGTGCATACCGCACCTCACCGCATGTCCAACTGCACCAGGCCCGGCCATCCTCACAGCCCCAAGAGCGAGGAAACACGCACCCGTCCATCTCAGCCTGCCCAAGGTCTGCAACAGCCAGCAGGCGCACAGTCGCGTCTGGCCCCACAGCAGGCGGTGACACAAAGCTCTCCTCGTCGCTCCAGCCCAGTTCCTGAGCAGGTTGGGG
>RRZL01000084.1:688687-701066 GCA_006782975.1 Chlorella sp. Dachan | reverse complement strand
GGGGTGGAGGCAGGGGTCAGAGCGTGGCGGCCTCAGCAGGCGGTGGAGGCGCACTGCCGGGGTTGTGTCAGCACTGGCTGGATTGCAGCAGCGCTGGCAACGCCAGATTGGTTCTGTGCATCGCAGGAGGCCTGACCTGCAGGCCGTTGCGCACGAGCGCAAAGCGAAGGTCGTGGCGCATGTTGAGCAGGCGGAACCTGCAGCAGGGGACAGGTGCAATGCAGGGCTGTTCAGCCAAACGGGGACGCGCGCTGGGCAGGCGGACGGGGGGCGCAGAGTTGGGTTGCCAGGACGGCAGGGGCCACTGGTGTTGAGCTGGCACTCGCGTTTGCTGCCTTTTTGTCCCAGCCAGGCCGGCCGCTCACTCACTTGAGCGAGCCGCCACCCAGCTGGATGCACCTGCAGTAAAATCAACCAACTGTACACCACCATCCTGCCACGCAAGGCAGCACGCACTCGAGCGAGCCGACGCCCAGCTTGATGTGGGCGGGGGAGCGGGCCGCCCAGCCCCACTTGATGGGCGCAGTGTCCAGGGGGTTGGCGCCCGCAGGGAAGACCGCGATGTAGTCGTCGTAACGGCCTGCACAAATGGCAGAAGAGAAGACGAAAGCAGTGGATTGAGCTGCCGGTGGACTGAGCTTGGGTGAAGGGAGCGCACGTGGCGTAGGGGCCTTGAGTCGAGGAGCGCAAGGCAAGTGCGGTTGTGGCATACGGCAGGGCAGGCACTGGAAACGGGCATGCTGGCTTCCCACAGTGCCACCCACCCTGACTCAAAGACTCGCAGGCAGGCCAGGCCATTTGCCACCCCCCGACCCAGTACCTGCGCACCTCCGAGCACGCCGCTCCACACCACCTCTACCCATGCGTGCTGCCCCGCAAACGACGTCACGTTGCAGCTGATGTGGGGGCCGTTGGGCGGTCCATTGGCATCGGGTGCCGCCTCCAGACGCACGTTGGCGGTGCCCCACAGTTCTAACGGGTTGTGGGCCTGCCCCGGGCGGCGCCCGCTGCCGCCGCCGCTCGAGCGGCTGAAGAGCGCGGCGGCGGTGAGCACAGCGGCGACCGCCAGCGCCACGAGCCGGGCCATGATGTCGGGGGCACCAGTAAAGCGGCGGGAGATTGAAAGACGGGGCTCTCAGGCAACAAGGGCTTCAAGGGCCGAGCCCTCGTCGGCTGGCAGCCTCTGCGGCCGACCAGCAGCCTGCTGCAGACACTTGCAGTGCTAGTGGACCAAAGGCGGCCAACGGGAGACTGAATGCTCGAGTGCTGAGCTGGCCGGTGGCGCGCGCATGCATGAGCTTTGTGGCTCAGGCGGCGCCCTCTGCGCCCCGCAGACGCCAGACGGACTCCAGCATCTTTGCGAGGCTCACAGGAGGAGCCGGCTGTGGTGAAAGGAGGCCGTCGGCGTGCCACCACCAGCAGCGGCCACCAGATGCAGGCGGCGTGCAGTAGTTTTTGCCGGGGCACTGCCCTGGCCTTCAAGCCGGCGCAGCAGCAGCAGAGGCGGCCCAGCCTCCAGGTCCGAGCGAGCAAGCTCGCCGAGCCGGCTGCGCTGCCTGTCAAGACACTCAATGGCGCCCAGGCTGGAGAGGCGTCCCTGGCCCTGCGAGTGGCTGAGGAGGACACTGCCACCGGCCTCGTGCACCGCTACCTCACCACCGTGATGCGCAACGCGCGCCAGGTGCGCCTCAAACGCATGATGGGGCATGGCAAGGCAATTGGGCCTGCGCTGCTGATGCGAGGCCGCCGCTGCCGCCGCCGCCGCCGCCGCACAACCTCTGCCTCTGCCGCCTTGCGCCTGCGCTGCAACCCATCCCTCCGCCACCCTGCAGGGCACGGCTAGCACCCTGACCCGCTCGGAGGTGCGCGGCGGCGGCCGGAAGCCGTACAAGCAGAAAGGCAGCGGCAATGCGCGCCGCGGTACCCGCCGCTCGCCGCTCATGCCCGGCGGTGGCATCTCGTTCGGCCCCAAGGCAAGCCGGCAGTGTTGTTTGGCTGCTGCTGCTGCTGCCTGCTGCTGCAGTGGGGGCAGGGCTGGGCAGGGTGTGGAGGGTGCGTTGCTGATGCAACATGGCACGCCATGTGGCACAAGCATGCAAATGCATGGGTGCAAACGCGCCGTGGGCAAGCTGCGGCCATGCCTGCTGGCTGCCGCTGAGGGCCTGCATGTGCAGCATGCTGCTGCATCTCACATCAGCACTAATCATGGCGTGCGTGCTGCTGCTGCTGCCGCCGCCCTTGCTGCTGTTGTGTGATTGCCGTGTGCACGCTGCGAGGCTCCATGCTGCGGCTCAGCCCCTGTTCTGGTGTGTGTCGTCGTCTCACTGTGCAGCCCCGCGACTGGAGCATCAGCATGAACAAGAAGGAGAAGAAGCTGGCGCTGTCCACCGCGCTGCAGGTGGGTGCCTGCCCGCCATGCGTGTGTTTGTCGGGCCACGCGGCTGCGCTAACACCTGCCACGCCTGCAGCTGCTGCCGCTTTGCTTGCATTGCCATGCTGCTGCACTTATCCATGCGCCATGCAGGCGTTGCCGGGCCCGCCTTGCCTGCCGCTGAGCTGTGCACTGCCCCTGTCCTGCTCGCCCGCTGCAGAGCGCTGCCGCCGACATGATTGTGTGCGACGACTTTTCGGCGATGCAGGAGGTGCGCTGCGCTGGGGCCCTGCTGTGCATGCTGTGCGTGCAGCATTGTGCAGAAGCGGCGTTGCCCCAAATGGTGTTGGTCATCCACCTCTGCCTGGTCTGCACATTGGCCTGCTGCTGCTGAGTAGCCAGTTGCGTGGCAGCTGTCCTGGCCTGCTGCCTGCTGCTGACGGCTTGCTTGTGCTGATGCTTCGCCCACGCGCAGGTCAAGACCAAGGCGCTGGTGTCTGCTCTGGCGGCCATGGGCGTGGAGGAGGGCGAGAAGGTGCGGGCAGTGGGGCGGCAGTCATGAAGCCCAGGTTGCGGGTTGTGTGTGCAGTGTCAGCATTGCCCCGGTGTTACGCGCGGCAGTCGGCAGTGATGTGGCCTTGTGGCTGCAGCTGCCCACTGCAAGGGCGATTCGCATGTGCTGCAGCACAAGCAGCGGCCAGCTTGCAGCTCCCCGCCTCACGCTCGCACGTGCGCTGGGCACGAGCAGGCCCAAACCACGCGCCGCCGCGCCTGCCCTGCTGTACCCATGCTCACCGTGCGCCCCTCTGGAAAATTCGCGCTGCGCAGGTGCTGCTGATTGTGAACGAGCCCAACAACACGCTGTACCTGAGCGGCCGCAACGTGCCCACCCTGGCCATCAACACCGCCAGCGCCGTGCAGGTGCACTTGTGGCTTGTTTGTCGCCGGAGCAGCTGCAACTTGTATAGCTGCGACAGCAGGGCTGGGGGGCTGCTGCTGGGCAGATCGGTGCCGCCAGCTAGGCATCCCGGCCAGCAACGCGCACCGCTGTGTGATGGGCCGGCAACTGGGTGCGGCTCCCGCCTCAGCGCGCTCGCCCAGAAACAGGACGTGTTTCCACCCACTCACAACCGCACTTGTGCCCGTTGCGAATTCCTCATCGCAGGTGTACGATGTGCTGAACGCGGACCGCGTGATTGTTGAGAAGGCTGCCCTGGCCTACCTGAACGAGTGGTTTGGCGGCGAGCAGTAAAGCGCTGCCAAATGGCTGCCAAGTGGCTGGCCAACTGGCTGCCAGCCGTCCCACCAGCGGCGCACCAGCGGCTGCCTGCGCAGAGCGGCGGCGGCCTGAATGGCCCTGCGGCAAGCAGTGAGCTGCGGCTGGTGCTGCCCAGCAGCAACACCCGGCGGCGGCGGGCGGCGCGCGAGCCCATTGGCGTGTGCGCACCTGCCGCCGCCGGCTCCACCCCATTTCCTTTCCCCTGATTCCTCTGGCTCTAGCTCTCCGCATGTAACAATTCTTCTGCAGCCTGATGCCAAGCAGTCGGCAGCATGCAGCATGCAGAGAGGCATGGCTGCACTGCGAGCTGGTGCCGCGGCATGCGTGTGGGGTGTCAGCCACAGATGGCGGCGCGGTCCGGCGCGAACTGTTGTACATGCAGGCTGCTCAGGCGCTGCTGCTGGCAGCGTCTCCAGCTCCTCTTCTGGCATGCCGCCAAGATCAAGGTCCATGTAGGGAATAACTTCCAGCTGCACTGCGGGGCACCAGCGCGGCAGGTACGCCATCAGTGATGCCACTGGCACGCTCAGCCGTGCATCTGCAAGGTGGGGGTGCGACGCAGCTGGTTGGTAATCGCGTGGAGTGGCCGGTGAACAGCAAGCAGACAGCTCCTTGTAGCTGCAGGCTGCNGGGGATGATGCACGCCACAGCAGAACCGGGGTGCGCATGCCGGCAACAGCGCACCATCAGTGACGCAAACTTGCACGGATTTGAGCGCCCTGCAGCGCTGCAGGCTTCTGAGCACCGCATCCGTCTCCCCGAGCCGCATTGCCGCTTGCGCTTCCGTGAGGTTTGTTGAGTACAGCATGAGCTGCAACGCAGGATCCAGACAGGTAGCGTGTGGGTTAGTCATTGCACCTGACACACCTGACAAGGCGTGTTAACTGACACACCTGACAAGGCGTGTTAACTGACACACCTGACAAGGCGTGTTAACTGACACACCTGACAAGGCGTGTTAAGGTGGTGCACAGCAAACAACGTGCGCAGCTCCCTGCCTCCAATCGTCACAGCACGCATGCGCAGATGCTACAATAGCGATGCCAACAATAGCACCCCTCACCCGCCACAAGCGCGGCAGCGTGGGCAGCACTGCATGGCTGGATAGCAGGGGTCGCCAGTCAATCCTGCGAGGCAAGGCGCACACCACACATGCTGGTGTTGGAGCCTGCCGCCTGCAGAAACAGCTTGCTGGCCTCTTGGCGAGTGAGGCATCAGGCAAGACCAGATGCCCGGCACAGCAGTGCCAACGCAGGCGGCAGCAGCAGGATGCCCTCACCCGAGTAATTGCAGGCGCACAAGGGCAGACAAGGTTTGGGGCAGCTCTTCCAGGGGCGAGTCGTCCAAATGCAGCACCACCAGGTTAGTCAGCACAGCCAACTGCTGCGGAGCATGCTGCATGCCACCCCGAAAACTGAGGCTGAGCAGCTGCAGGCAAGTGAGCCGCGACAGGAACGGCAGGTCCGATGCCTGTGAAAAGGCCAAGCAAAACGGTTCACGCGTTAGGCCGACGCGCTGGCTGAGGCTCCAAACTAATGCAACGCACAGCAGGCACCAAACCAGCGCCGCCTGAGCAACAGGCCATCAGCAGCACTTGCCTGCGCGTCCGCACGAAGCAGGTTGTACACATGCAGCTGGCGCAAGTTGTGCAGGTGGGCCAGGGAGGTTGGTAGCTCTGCTAGCTCTGACTCAAGACAGCCCTAAGTAGGTCAGCCTGGTGAGCTGCAGAAGCGAGGCCTCCAGTCCAGGCATATTGTCGCAGTCTGCACCAAGTGGCGGCGCAGCAGGGCACCTCAGCAGGCTGAGCAGGTATGCAGGCCCTCCTGGCAGCAGCCGCACCCGTATTGTGCTGTTGATGTGCACGAAAAATGTTGTGACGTAAACAGCCCCGCAAATCCTGAGGCCACCCTGTGCATGCCCTATCAGGCTTACGCGACATCTCCAGACGCCTTAGCAGTGGCAGCTGAATCACATTCTCAGGGATGATGCCAGTCCCATCAGGTTGGATGGGAACTGGGCTCACCACCAGAGCCTCCAAGCTGCAATGCGATTTTGTAACGGCGATGCACATCTGAGCAGCAATCTGAGCTCGGATGGGGCTGTCATCAGAACCACACTGCCGGCCCTGTGCAAGCACCCTGCCAGCAAGCGGTTCCTTCCCTCCGACTCTCACCCACCTCAGCGGCAGTGCCTCGGATGCATTGAGCGTGGCAGAGGGAAATGGATCCAAACAGTGCAGGCTGAGCTTCTGCAGCCGGGGGAGGCGGCCCACGCTCAAAGCCTCTGCAAGGGCGGGAAGTGCAAGGGAGCCAGGGCAAAGGTAGCACTGCTCTTCAAGCAGTCGCGGGCGGGCATGCATGCACAGCACATTTTGAAAAAGGCGACTCTGTGGGGACGCGGCTATAAACAACAAAGAAGCCAAACTACACTACAGGCTTGCAACACCTACGTGGCATCGTTCCAACGCGCAGGAGGGCCAGGCTGCGCAGGCGCGGGTACGCAACCACAGGTGGCAGCACACAGGGAACCATCTGCTCAGCCAGATACAGCTCCGCCGCTTGCAGTGCAGAGCACTGGTTCAGCAGCCGGCTCAGCAGCGGGCCGTCTGCAGGGCGGTTGGCAGCAGAGGGCATCCACCGTGGGTGCTCGCGCCTGCCAGCCCCCTGCACACATGCAGAGATACGCAACAAAGCTTCCAGGCTCAGCAGTTAACCAGTATCATGGGGCACAAGTCGCACCCGCATGCACATAGTTTTCCAGATCCAGTTCTAGCACGCTGGCGGCACGTGGCACAGCCCAGGACAGGAACTGCAGCAGCTGGTCCTGCTAGTGTGCCTGCACTGCCTCGTCAACGTAAACTGGGCGCTGAATGAACCTCAGCTTGCGCCAGCACTCGCTGGGGCCGCGCAGCAGCTGGGCAAAGCGCCGGCAGACGAGCGGCAGGGTGCACGCCCTGCAGCGTTGGCGGTGGCGGCAGCGGGGGCACGCTTGGCAGCAGGAGACGCCCCTGCAGCCGTGGGATTAGACCAGTGCGCGTGTAGCCAATCATACCTGCATTCTTGGTCGCAGCGCGAGAACACGAGCTGGGCCAAGTCGTCCGTCAGCAAATCGAACGGCTGCTGCGGAGACATGCCGTCTATGCGATTTAAGTGTGCCATGGGTCAACGTGAAGTGAACTTAAGCCACCCTGCGCGCACACAGGCATCCAGAGGCTCAACATTTGCACCCATCGCTGCTTGATTGCATTGATCTACCAGCACAACATGACAAGCCATGAGGCTGCCCAGTCGCCCCAGGCTGCAGCGGAACTCGCTTGCCTGTTGCGCGCTGCGGCCTTGCCTTCCTCTGAACGCAGCCTCGAAGCCGCCTCTATGCTGGAGGCCGCTCTGCTGGCTGAACAAATCCATGCGCTGCTGCCGGTGGGCGCCGACGGCGGCGCCGCTCTGCCCGACTCGCCGGCCGCGCGACAGCGGGCGCTGCGAGCCATGCTCAAGGCAAGTTGCAGGAGTGGGAGACTGCTGAGTTGCGCTGTTGTATCTCTGGCTGTCTCAGCACGGCAAATACTGTGCAGCTCTGAGCAGCAGCAAGGAAGGTGCGTGCCTAAGCTGCCATGACCAACTGACCAGCATCACCGTCAAAGGCCTGCCTCCGCCCATGCTCCTCCCTCGCCAGGTTGCGCTAGCTGACTACCTCTGCCCTGAAGAGCCGCCCCAGCGGCAAGCCATGCTTGACCGGCTGGCAGCCTACATGCACTGCATCGCACCGGCACCAGGCGGCAGCGGCGGCGGCAGCAGCGGTGCGGCAGGTGGCAGCGCAGCAGCAAGCAGCGAAGCAGCAGCAGTCGATGCTGCAGCAACGCCAGCAGACTGTGAGGCTCTAACCAGCGTACTGCGGCTGTACCTCACAGCCTCGCAGTGCAGCGACGATTTCGAAGGGCTGCAGATGGCCACGGAAGCAGTCGCCATGCTGGCTGCGCCCGACCGGCAGGCGGCAGTGGCACGGGTGCTGCGGCTCTTGGCAGCAGCCGAGGCGGCTGGGGATGATGGGCCTGGTGAGCAGCAGGCGCAGCAGGAGGAGGCTCATATAGCACAGCAGGCGCCACAGCAGGCGCAGCAGGCGGGCGTGCCAACGCTGCCACAGCTGCGATATGCATGCTGCCACCTGGCTGCGACAAGCGCGCTGCAAGTGGCGGCGCTGTCCCAGCAGCCCCTGGCAGCAGCCGCAGCAGCAGGAGCTGGGCGCCAGCAGCCGCAGCAGCAGCTCACGGCTGAGCAGCAGGAGGCAGTTCAGGCAGCAGAGGATGGCAGTATCAACGAACTGTTGGAGCTTGAGCCAGACAACCCTAAAGGCCTGGTAGCAGCAGCACTGGCCAGCGGGCGCTGTGGGCAGCCGCCCGAGCGGGTGGCAGAACTGTATCTGTCGGCCCACCGGCTGGCAGCTGAGCAGCGCAGCGATTGGTGGGCGGCGCTGGCCGCCGCTCGGGCGCTGGCCCATGCAGCTGGGCAGCCAGGGGCTGCTGATGCCGACACCCTCGCGGCGGCAGTGGCAGCATTCCAGCAGGCAGAGCCGGCACTGAAAAAGTGCCGGCGCCTGCTGCCGCCCGACTGGGTGCAGCAGCTGGAGGCGTCTTGGGACGTCGCAGAGCGCCTGCTGCCCACTACGCTGGAGCAGGTGCAGCAGGTGCAGCAGGCAGCTGTTGGTCACGACGCCAGTGCAGCGGACAGGGATGCAGCGGCAGCGGGCGAGGCAGCAGCAGGCCCAGCAGCGGCGCCAGCAGCAGCCGGCCAGTCAGCAGAGTGTGCGTATTGCGGCGAGGTGGAGGCAGCGCTGCGCTGCGCGCGCTGCAGGAGCGAAGTGTACTGCTCGCGCGAGTGCCAGCGCAGTGCGTGGAAGAGGCACAAGCAGCGCTGCCAGCCCGCAGCGTGATTTGATTCTGTTTTGCCGTTTGGTTTACAGCATGGTGTGAAGCAACGCAGTAATGTCAGGAGAATTGAAAGCAGGAGGTGCTCATTCACATGGAGGGAGCATGGTCCAGAGGGGCAAGAAACGGGGGTGCATGAGGAAGCGACAAAAAGGCCGGGTTGCACGGCATCGGTGAACAACAGCAACTAGCAACAGTAGCAGGGTGCAGGTTTCCTCTGGTCAGAACAGAAACGCGAGGCGAGCTGGAACACGCGGGCTAGAGGGAGGCCATGGCTTTGGTGAGGTAAAAGGCAGCCGACTCGCACGACAGGGAGCCGGCCGTCTCGCTAAACAGCCCCGCAATGAAGGGCGCATCTGCGTCGCTGCCGTCAAGGGGGACGACGTTGCTGAGCACTTTGCCCAGTGCGGCAGTGCCAGCGGACGAGTGGACGTCGATGCCGCGCAGGGTCAGCAGGGTGGCAGCCAGCTTGACCTGAATGAGAGGGCAGGGTGGGGGCAGCGGAGCAGGTAGGTGAGGGCCGGTGTGGGTGGAGTGGCATACAGTTCAACTTTGCCAAGTGGCACTGCACCAGCACGCAGCCGTCTCTGCCACTCCCACTGGGATCTGGCAGCTGGCCACACATCTCCCGCCACCTGCCACCACACCCTGGCTGCACCACCCGCCTCACTCACCCGTGTGAACGCCGACTGCGCCAGGTCAGCGGTGAAGCGGCCGGCGGGGCGGGCGTGCATGGGCACCCGGATGTACTTGGCCAGAGCCGGGTCCACGTCACCCACAATGCCTCCGGCCAGGGCGAGGCCAGGCACGGGCAGGACGCCGTGGCCGGCCAGGAGCGACGCCGGTGCAGGCTCGTCACAGACGCTGCGGGTGGCGAGGGCGGTGTTGCACGACAGGCTTTGCGTCGGGCAGCTGGCGGCGGTGAAGGACTGGCCCTTGTGGACGCCCGCGTCGACTGCCTGGCGGAAGAAGGCCAGCATGTGCTGCATGGCCCTGCCGTCTGCGGCTGCGGGCCTGGCGGCAGGCAGGCTGCAGAGCAGCAGGAGGAGGGCGGCGGCGGGGGCGGCGAGCGAGGGAGCCATGGTTGCGCGAGGATATATTTCAAGATTGGCAGGGAATGGTGTCCCAGACGCGGCGCGCCGGCTTAAATGCCCGGCAACACGGCTGCTGAGAGACGTAGCTCAGCAGGGGCAGCAGGCATTTCACGGGTGCCACGCGCTCCCAGATCCAGGACGCGGCGAAAACCATAGACGGCGCAATATCGCGGTGTCGTCAGAGCGAGAATCACAGCAGGCCTCGACAGCGCCATCTGCTGGCCGCTTTGTTGCTACCGTGATGCGTCGCCGCACTGCCGCCGCCCTCTGCTGCCTGCTGGTCGCCCAGGTGAAGCCAGCTGCGGGGATGCGAGGTTTTGACTATTCGGGAACTCAAACGGGCAGCTCAAGCGACAGCGCCTCGCCCTCCATGCCAATGTCCCTACCCTGGCATCACTCGCTCCACAGGCTCTCGCCGGCGCCGCCCTGGTTGCAATCCCCCACGCAAAGGGCAGCCGGCTGGAGCAGGAAGTGTGGGGCCAAGGCTCCCGGAAGGGACCCGTCCATTTGGCGGCGTGACGCGTACGGCAATTTGCTGCGGCGCGACCTTCGCCTGCACCCCAGCTGTGCAAGGGCAGCCCGCACGCCTGGCACATCGACCACGTTCTGGCCTGCAAACTGGGCGGCGCTAACGGACTGGACAACCTGCAGTTACTGCAGTGCAGCCTGAACATGGTGCTGGGAGCCAGGTGCAAGTAGCGGCGCAAGGCCTGAAGGGCCCTGCACCTTGCACGGGGCTACCACGTTACCCATGTTACTGATTTTATTCCTGGCTGCAACACGCCGGCTCGCCCTGCCCGCTGCTGGCCTGTATGACTTCGACCTTCGCTCGACATGTGCGCCGCTGCACTGCTACCCACTCTGCACTTTCAGCTGACATAGCTTTGCCGGCAGTTTGCACATCACAGAAGCAAAGGTTGTGGAGCCGCTGAACAGGGTGGCTGGAAGGCGGGCGAAGAACAGCACACGGTGGGAGTGCTTATCTTTGGCCAACTATACAGTACAGCACGACATGTCCAGTGTTGACCTGACCTGGTTAATAGGCTGCTCTGTTGGCGTCGCCGCCATCTTCGTCAAAACACCAACCAGCTGAATGGCTTGTCGAGTTTACAGCACTGCACTGTGCTCAGCACTGTGCAACAGCGGTAGTGGGGAGCATGCAACTGATTGGGCAGAAGGCGGGACGCATGCAGGCGTGTTGACGGCTTGTTGAACGGCAACATGCACTTGGACTCACAGGTCAGGGCTCAGCTAGCCAATAGCCACTGCAGAGCCCACAGCGGTGGCGGTGCAGTTTGTGCCGCAAACGTCGGTGCACAACGGTGTGTGGTCTTCATGTTCTCTCGGCCGCACAGCACGCACAGGGGGCAGCTGTCGACCTGCCCGGTCTTCAGCTTGGCTTTGGGGGCCAGCACGCCTCCCAGGGAGCTCTGGACGCAGTCGGCTCTGGAGGGGTTGAGGCGGCAGTCGCCCTTGGGCGGCGGCCACTGCGCCAGCAGCCTGCATTTTTAGTGCGGGGGCGGGCCAGCGAGTTTACAGCAAGGTTTGGTCAGCCCAGATGCACGTCCGGGACGCGGCTAGCTCAGCCATCAGTGCTTGCAGCAGCGGCGTCAGCGGGAGGCAAAGCAGCAAGCTTGCCGGGCGTGCAAGGTGGCAAGCGCAAGGGAGAGCAGGAGGTACAGCTGGTTGTGCATTGTGCGGCAGACTCACTTGGCAGTACTGCTGACGGGATAAAAGGGGCAGAGACAGACGCTACGCTGCAGGGAGGCTCGTGGTGATACAGCTCCATCCAAACCTTCGCATGAATGTGGGCAGGAACCATGCATGTGTTGCACCTTCTCCTGCACCTCCCATACCTTCCACTGACTCATGGCAGCGAGTGCTCCATTGCATTATTGATGCATGGACTAAGGCAGCTCACAGTAGCGTATGCTGCTGCAGAACCATCACGCTGGTTGGTATGAGGAGGCACTCGGCGCGGATCCAGCGGTCAAGGACGCCACTATTACATGTTACCACAGATCACACAATGCACCGGCTGCCACTGCGCGCGGAACAAAACAATGCAGCAGTCCAAACATGCACCTGAAGGTGTGTAGTGGGGCCAAAGCCGTGCATCCAGCCAGTCTGGCACTGCACGCCGCCAGCCCAGCTGCCCAGCCGTGCTCCTGATCCTGCTCCTGCAGCCCGCGCCAGCTGTGCACCGTCTCGCTGCGCTCCAGAACGGCACAGCACGGTTGCACTGTTGCGTGCAGCGCGCCGTGCACGTCACACCCAACAGCTTCAGCCGTGCAGCGCCTTGGCGATGGCAACCAAGTCAGCTTTCTCGATCACGCCCTGTAGCGGCAGGTGGGCGGGCGAGGGCGCCAAGTGAGCAGAACCAAGGCGCAGCAGCAGTTCGGCGGGAACTCCGCAGCCAGCAGGCCATGGCACTCAGCAGCAGCTGTGCGCAGCAAAGGCGCACATGTACAAGCAGCAAAAGGAGCCCTCACCTCACGCCAGCTTCTGGTTACAACACTAGACGTATACACACCCATTCCACCCCAGCTCCCACCTCCAGCTTGGCGCCCCGGCTGGCGATGAACTGCTTGAGGTCGCCCACACTCATGTGGTCGAAATCTGGCGCGTCCGCGGCAGCACGCGGCACCGCGCCAGCCGCAGCAGGCGTTGCCCCAGCTGGTATCCCAGCCGCCGCCGCCGCGCCGGCCGGCGGC
>RRZL01000084.1:666142-688004 GCA_006782975.1 Chlorella sp. Dachan | reverse complement strand
TATCCAGTCGCCCCGCCTGGGTGCGGGCGGAAGCCACCCGGCGGCGGCGGCGCTGCGCCCGCTGCGCCTGCTGCCGCCGCTGTGCCTGCTGCGCCTGCTGTGGCGGCCTGCTCTGCCTGGGTACGGCCGTCGGGAGCGGGGCGGCCGCCAAAGGTCTTGGAGAGGCCGGCCAGCGGTCCGCGCAGCTCACGGGCGCGCATGGACACCTCCTGCAATCGCCAGACAGAAGGAGCAGCGTTAGGGGAGGCAAATCTGTGGGTGCAAAACACTCCTGCAGGGAAACTGCAGCAGGCGGCAGAGGCACACAGCTGCGCACAGTCAGCTCATGCACAAAGGTCCTGAACGGCAGCAGAACATGCGCTGCACACTTGACACCTAGCCAGTTCCAAAAAGATACTTGCCAGCAAGCTGCACTTGCCTGGAACACCTTGCCCAGCTTCTTCAGTGCATGCGCCCGCTCCTCGCGCTGTGCCGCTGGCAGGCCCGGCTCCTGCGGATTGTCAGCACCGGGGCCAACCGCGCAAACAAGGTGTTGCTCTGTGTGCACAATCCAGAACTGGCCGACCCTGCGCCAGCCAGCCGTGGCAGGCTGCCTGGCGGCAACCACCTGGATGCAGCACCCTGGGCATCTGCAGGCAGCCGCACTTGCTGCAGCGCTCTAGCTCAGCAGCGTCCCTTGCCACCGGTGCATGCACACAACAAACATAAGACTCCCCCACAGCCGGTGGGACGAAAAGTGAAGCCGAGCCGCACCTGCAGCACAGCGTCCACCACGGCACCCAGTGTCTTTTCGATGTCTAGGACGTTGACCTGCAAATGTAAGGATTAATCGGTAGGAGTGAGAAGCAGGGTAAGGTAGTTATTGTAAGTGTCAATTATTACGACGTTGACCTGCAACGTTAGAGGTTGGTTTGAGTGGACACAATTGTGTGGCGGCACACACGTTCCATGCGCTGTGGAGAGGCCTGCTGCTTGCTGCCAGGCCACACTGACCGTTGCTGCGCCCTGCTGGCCTGCAATCCGCTTGAACCTTTTGACAAGGTATTCCAGAAATTGTCCAGGAGGCAACTCGCCTTCCACAGGGCGGCCAGGATCTCCCCGACCTTTTGAGCCAGCAGCGCCTCAGCCTGGCAACAGATGGGGTGCCAGAGCGGGCAAGCCGGTGACTGGTTTGAGCGCCTGCGCGCAAAGCAGAGGCTGCATGAGTCGCCACAGGCAGTCTGTGAATGTGCACAACAAAGCACGCCAGCCGGGATAGGCTTGCTCTCTGACCCAAGTTGATGCAGGGTGACCCTGCCCGCTCGTACCAGCCTGCACCGCCCCCACCTGCTGCTGCGACAGCTGGCCCGACTGCATGCTGGCCTGCAGCTCCTTCTGAACCATCTGCTTGGGAGGGATACCGAATTTTGCAGTGGCATGACTGCAGGTGAAAAACAAAGTTGACTGCCTGCTGACCCGCAGCTCTCCAGGACAGTCTGCAATGCAGCCAAGCATCGGCCTAACTGAGCCAAGCATCGGCAGGGGGGTGCCCCGCACCCACGAAATAGCAAACGCATACCAGACGTCAGCGCCCTGCCCGTGTGATCCGCCGGCGGCAGCTGGGCATTGCATTCCCAAAAGCAAGCCTCGACATGCGCTTGCCTCCAACACAAGCGGCCCCGCGCACCTGCAGGCTGACGGCGCCCGACACAGCGCCATACGTGGTCTTGGTGCCATGGCCCACGCTGCAAGCAGCCGGCAGGAGCGCAGGACTTTTGGCTGGCGGGTCCGGCTGAAAACACGCTGCCACTACTACGCGATTGCAACTTGACACCACGCCGACCATGATGCCGCAGCAGAGGCGGTGCAGCGCTGGGACACAACAGCAGCTCACCTGCGCAGCGTCTCCCACGCCCAGCCCACGCCCAGCGTCTTGAACGTGCGGCCCAGCTCCTGCGGGCATGAGATTCATCAGTCGTTCAGGGTGCCATACATCTCAAGAGCCTTGGTGGCGAATCCAGCATGAGGCGTGCAACGCGAGCTTCCACAGAAGGGGAAGAGTTAACAGTGTGTTTTGAAGCGTGCAGTGGACTTCCCCATGCTGCATTCACACGTGGCCGGCAGTGCAGACCTGGCGGGATAGTGGCGGCTGCATGGCGAGGCAGAGCATGCGCCGCCGATGCTATTTTCTGCCAAAGCAGTTGGCACAATACCCCACCTTGGCGCCCGCTCGCGCGTAGATGTAGCCGCAGGTCTGCAGCATCTCCGGCCCAAAGTTGACCTTGGACAGCCGGTTGGCCTCTGCCCGCATGGCCTGTGGGATGGGGGATAGTTGCAGCACAAGCTAACCTGGTGCTCAATGCTGTGCATATGGCCTGAAAGGTGGACCTGGGACAGCCGGTTGGCCTCCGCCCGCATGGCCTGCGCATGCATTATTGGTTGATGAGGTGTGAGGAGGCGGATGCAGCAGGGTGTGAGGGCTAGGCGCAGAAGAGCCAGGGGCAGGGAAGGCAGCCCCAACCCCAACACCATGGCCCCCACCAGCAGGTTGGTGCACGACATGTGCAGCCCGCCAGCCGCAAAGCAGCTCACTTAAATCCCAGCACACAGCACGCGGCCACCTCACCTGCTCAAAGCCATCCTTGCCCAGGGTTGAGTAGGTGGCCAGCCGCTCCCTCAGCTGCACAACCAGCTTTGCCACGCGCTCCTGCACGTGGCAGCGCAGCAGGGCAAAGTTTGACCCCGCAATCACTCGACTGCAGGCTGATGGCACCCCCCTGGACTGCTGCAGCACCCCATGCCGCCACCAGCCAGCACCCCGCCACACGTCCATCGCACCTGCTGGCCGCCTGCAGCTCCTGCTGGGGGCACTTGGTGGGATTACACTATCCAACTCTGACACTCTCAACCTTGGCCAGCAACTTGTTGAACCCAGTCGCACCTGCTGGAAGGCAGCCAGCTTGGCCTGCAGCTCCTGCTGGGAAGGCGGCTGTGCGCCCTCAGCCGCCAGCGTGACGCTCTGCGCCATCTGCAGCACGCCCACATAGCCCTCAAACGCGTCGCTGCCTGCAGCAGGCGAAGGGGGCGGTCAAGGTGGAGAGTGAGCAGGTGGCCAGCCGTGGCAGCAGGCGCTGTGCGCCAGCTGCAGCACGCTCACATAGCCCTCGAACGCATCGCTGCCTGCAGCCGGATGTGAGGGTCGCAGCGCGGTTGCTCTGCTGCAGCTGCACGTGCCAGCAGGCACAGCAGCAGAGGTGCGCGCAGCAAGCCAACAGCAAGCCACACTAGGACCCCAGGGTCCACCACGGGCATGTGCAACCGCATGGACTTCAGCCTCGTCTCGAACTAGATCAAAGAACCGGAAAAGAGCACTCACCAAACAGCACGCCAAACAGGGCCCCAGGGTCCATCATGGGCATGTCGGACACGCCGGCGGCGCCAAAGCGGTCGTAAGCCGCCCGCTTTTCGGGGTCAGACAGCACCTGGTAGGCGTTGCCCAGCTCCTGCGGTTAGGCGGGTTGGAACAAGGGACGGGTGTGATGGAGGTGAAGGTGAAGCATGCCAAGGGGCCAACAACACTTTCAATGCGTAGCCCAGCGCCTGTTGTTGTGGACCAATTGGAAACGGGCAGCGAGCTGCGCTCCAGTGCAGCTGCCCTTGGCTATTTACGGTAGGCCCATGCAGGGCACACGCCCAGCCCCATGCTGCGCCCTCTGGTCTCTGCACAGCTGGCCCTCAAGCTGCAGGCGCCAAATGCGCAGGGCACGGCATGCCGATGTGCAGCCACAGCCACTTGCCTGCAGCTGCTCCTTGGCCGCTGGGCCATGCAAGTTCCGCTCGCAACAGAAAGCGAACAGGCAGCAGCCCTAGGCCTCCCCACCTGAAACTTCTCCTTGGCTGCTGGGTCATCCGGGTTCTTGTCGGGGTGGCACTGCGCAGGGCGGGACAATGAGCACAGGCGCTGGCAATACAGGCACGTCTACACCGGCTAGAGCCCGGCACCGACTGGGTGCATAGCATGCCTCCCTGCAAGGTTATGTAGCGGCCCTGTAGGCCGCAGAGCCCATGACGCAGCGCTGCAGCTCACCAGGCGGGCCTTCAGGTAGTATGCCTTTTTTATCTGGGCCTCGCTGGCATCGGGCGGCACGCTCAGCAGCTCGTAAAACGCCGTTTCTTTGACCATCCTTTGTTTCTCGGACAGCAGCTGCTGCTTGGGGCGTCAGGGGCAGCCCGCTGCGGCGCCTGTGCTTGGCTGGGTGTATGTGCTATGCAGCTGCGCAGGGCGGGTGGGGCGCATGCGAGCGGGTGTTTTGTGGCAGGCATACGTTGTGGCGGCACGGGGCAGCGGCGCCAACAGCAGCAGGCGGCAGCGGCGGCAGGCGGCGCGGCGGCAGGCGGCGGCAGCAACCAGAAGAGCCGATCGTCACAGCGCAACAGCATCTGCTACTGTGCAGCCCTCGCCTGCAGCAGCCGCAGGTGCGCCGCTGGGAGAGTCACGAGAGCCGCGTTGGCTGTGGAGCGAGCCGTCGCTCACTGCGCTTGCCCTGATCAATTGCGACGAAGCTGTGAACTCCCGATCAACTGGCAGCCGCCTCTCATCCACCCCGTAAAAAGCCAGATGCTGCCAGGCCTAGGCCTAGGCCGCGGCCCCAGCTCCACGAGCCTTCCTGGAGCTGCTGTGCATCATGATCTGCAATGAAACCTCTCCCAGCGCTTTGCAAGCTTGTCTCCCTGCCGCCGCCGTCCCGCCTGCCCCACCGCCACCGCCTCCAGTCTGCTCAGCGAGCGGCTTCTCAACCCCAGCTACATGCACTCAGGCAAACGCAAAGAGAACCGCACGCACATAACAGCTGGCTGCCAGTTCAAACACTCCCAGCCAGCCAGCCACCGCCACCGCTTGCACTTTGCGCCCGGCGCGCCAGGATTGCAAGCAGCAGCAGCGCCGCCGCCAGCTGGTGCTTCCCGGCGCAACGTTCAAGCCACGTGAATGTGGACGGCTGGCTACTGGGCGGCCGGCTGCTGCTGATCAGCAACTGGCTGCTGCTGATTAGCAGCTGGCGGCTGCTGATCAGCAGCTGGCGGCTGCAGCTGCTGTGGCGGCGACGGCTGCTGCGGCTGCTGCTGCGGCTGCTGCTGAACGGCAGGCCGCCGCTCGATTGCACGCAGCGCATCTCTGGCACTCTTCAGGGTGGCCTTCAGCCTGCCCGCCATGGCCCCAGCCAGGCCGGCAACGATGCCCCCATCTGCAGCCATGCTCCGGGCTTACCTCAAGCTGTCCGACAGCTGCTTGATGTCCCGCCGGCGCTGCGGCATGTCATCTTTCACCCACAGCTGCCGTGTTGCTGCCGCTAACCTCAGCAGCGTTGCAGCTGCGGCGCCTACCGCTACTACTTTAGCTCCCACCGTGGGCAGCCAGATGGCTGCGATGCCGGTGGCGGCCACCAGCGCCATCTCGGCTGTGGAGTCAAACAGGTTCAACCACATTTACTTTGTGTAGGGCGTGGTGTAGCCCCTCCAGCGCAGCAGGGCCGGCCGCACCAGCAGCGCCAGCGGCCGTGAGCGGCAAGCCTGCCGAACGNGGGGTTGGGGGGGGTTGAGGTTGGGGCAGCACGCCTCCCTTGTCTTTGGCGCTGGTCGCAGTGCGCAGGCCGCAAGGCAGGGCCGGCAGGTCAAACACCCTGCCCCGAGCCTGGCCATGAGCCAAGATGCGCGATCCGCATTTGTAGCAATCCTCGCGGCTGCCGAAGCACCCACCGGAAAGGAGTTGGAGTCGGGCTCCAGCTGGTGCTCAACTTCATCGATGGTGTCGAGCATGTACGTCAGCTCGTAGATGTCGTTCAGTGCTGCCTGTGCGTCTTGCGCTGCATTGGGATGGGCCAAAGGCAGCGGCATATGGAATGCAAGATGTGGCGATTGGGGACGTGTCAGCCTCCCGCGCCGGCGGCGTTCAACGCCGCCGGCGTTTGCCTTGGCAGGGTAGCGCTGTGCGTGCACGGCAAACGCCGCCGCCCTGCTGCCCTTTGCCGCCACCTCTCGCCGGCTCAAACACCAGCCCACTCTGCAACGCAATGTCAGCAGCCGCGGCAGCAGAGGTGCCGGCCCCAGCCCGAGGCATCTCAAGGGAGAAGTGTAGCAGGCTGGGCGGCAGGTCTCACTCACCGGGCATCTTGCCCAGCTGGATGGCCGTCAGCTGAAGCCCTGCAGTGTACAAGAGTAGAAGGGGTGGTGGTTGCAGGCAGGGCGAGGCGTGCTGAGGCGAGGGGTGCGTGCCAGCTGGGCTGCAAGCGTTTGCACGCATGCAGTGCACCCCTGGAGGTCGGGCTCGAGTGAAGGCACTGCTGCCAGCGACTCAACGCGGCGCAGGCGCTGCGGCCCACCGCGGCACTGGGCTGCAGCTGGCGCCAGCGCCTGGCGCCCTGCCGTGAACAGCACAAGCATCCTTACCCCCCGCTGAATGTTGTCAGCCCACTTGTTGATAATGTTAATCTTGGGGGACAGCTGCTTCATCCCCCAATGAAGCAGCTGAAGCTCTTGATCCCACTCTGCCTCCCGCAGGGACCGCTGCTGCCCTGGCGGCAGCGGCTCAAGCTCCAACCACAGAACGTGCACATTGGGATACAGCTCGCACAGGCGCCCAATTGCGGCCCGGATGGACGCCATCCTGCAGGCACACGGGGGAAGGGGGCAGCACTCGGTCGGGCACCAGCGGAAGACGATCCCGCACCCCGACGGCGGTGCGGCTGTCGTCGCCGCCACTACAGGCGCCCGCTGATGGTGTTGCGCGCTTGCATTGCCCCCAAACGGCATGCAGGCCTCGTGCCCAACCTTGTGGCGCGGCCGGGGCTGCTCTGGTCGAACGCGGTGTGGCTGGCGGGCTGGGAGTCCCCCTGAGGCGCCCGCTGCTGCACACGCGCTTGCACGGGTTGCTGGACGAATGTGGGGCAGGGCAAGGACGCAAGCACGAAGGACAGCAAAGCAGGGCGTGGCATGGGGGCTCATGCCGGCCCCTTCAAAGCCCTGGCGCCTCCTTGCACCTCTGCTGCTCGTTGCCGCGGCTGCATCTCCCAGCCCGCCAGCTACTAGTGAGCAAGCACCCGACCCCTCCCGCGCCGCGGCGCCCCTGGGCTCGCCCGCTCCCTGCGCTGCCCCGCACCACAGTCCCGCGCCTCTGCTTGCAGCCAGCGGCGGGCCGCCCGCGCCTCCTGAGCCGCAGCCGGCCACCGCCGCCGCCGCCGTCGTTGCCGCCGCCCAAAGCATGGGGCAGCAGCACAGCCAGCACAGCGAGCCGGGAAGGAGGCTGAAGGAGCTGGACGCTATGAGAGACCACGCGCGCAATCTCATGGACAACTGGCGGCAGCGTGCGTTTGCGGAACTGGACGCCGGCATCCCTCCTGGCACTCCTGGCACCGCCTTGGCGGCGTATGACGCCGCTTTGGAGCATTGCGACCAATGCACAAGCGAGGAGGGCGCCATCAGGGCGCACCTAGGTGGGTGTCGCCCCGTCAACCAGCTGCTGGCCCTGCAAGCGCACCGCCTGCCTCTCTTGCGTCTCTAGGCGCAAGCAAGCAGCCCAGTGCAGCGCCTTCTTGGCTTCAAGCTGCGCAACTGAGATGTTCTTCTCAAACAACTGTTTTTCGTGCTGCAGGCGACCCGTCACTTCCCATGCCCGAGCCGACCCCTCCACTGCAAGTGACACTGCCGCCGGAGCACAGTGAGGCGGGGCACCCTGTGCATCTGGGTTGGGTGCGCAGCTGGGATCGAGTTCACGCCCACAGCAGCATGCGGTGAGAGGATTTATTTGCTTCGTGGTGTGGGGTGCATTGGCAGGTACTAAGGCGCCTCTTTACAAGCACCTCTGTAAGACTTGGAATGACCCCCCATGCCTCCCCACCCCGCACGCCTCTCCCCTTGCAGAGACGGCGGCGCCACCAGAGCAGCCGTCTGCCACCGCCAGCGGAGTGGAGCCCAACACGCCACCAGGCGCCGGCGGGCAGAGCGGCCTGCGAATTGGCGGCGGCAGCAGCAGCACTGAGGAGGGCGCGGGAGGCAGCGGCGTGGAGGGCAGCGAAGCTGTGCCGCTGCTGGGGGGCAGTGCTGGGCCGCTGGCGCCAGGGCTGCGGCGGCGGCAGGGCCACGGCGGATCTGCACTGTTGTAGCTCGGGTGCCCCCGGCAGGGGGCGGGCAGCGGCCAGCTGCCCAGTTGACATGCACTGTTGCACCAGACACATGCATCCTCCTTCAACCTCAGTTCTCCAGGCGTGCCCCCCTTCTTGCGCAAAGGCGGATTGTTGTGACCACACCGAGCCTCAGTCACGCAACCCAACAGCCCTGGCTCACGTGCAAGCTTTGCAGCTGAGTTTACGAGCCCTTGCAACGCAAGAATCAGCAACTACACTGTCTGACATGCTGTGGTTGAGTGCAAGCGGCAGCAACGAAGGCCAGTAGTTTGCAAGTGTGGCATGACGACGGGGTATGGCGGCCCAAGCCCTGCGATTGCAGCGCCAACTCGGCTGCCGATGCCAACATGCCAGATGGCTCCCAGGCCGCGGCCCCAGCTCCGCGAGCCTTCCTGGAGCTGCTGTGGAGCATGATCTGCCACTGAACCATCTCCCAGCGCTTAGCAAGCTTGCCTGCCCTGCCGCCGCCGTCCCGCCTGCCCCACCGCTGCAAGTCTCTGCTCTCAGCGAGCGGCTTCTCAACCCCAGCTACATGCGTTCAGGCAAACGCAAAGAGAACCGCACGCACATAACAGCTGGCTGCCAGTTCAAACACTCCCAGCCAGCCAGCCACCGCCACCGCTTGCACTTTGCGCCCGGCAGGATTGGAAGGCAGCAGCAGCGCCGCCGCCGGCGCACTTTTAAGCAACGTGAACGTGGACGTCTGGCTGCCGGGCTGCCGGCTGCTGCTGCTGAGCAGCTGGCTGCAGGGTTTGCTGCAGCCTGCCCGCCATGGCCCGAGCCAGGCTGGCGAGGCTGCCCTCATCTCCATCTGGCGCCATGCCCTTGGCGGCCTTCAGCTTTTCAGCCAGCTGTGCATCATCCTGCTGGCGCTGCGGCACTTCGTCCTTGTGCCATGTCGCCCGCGCTGCTACCACTGACTTCACCAGTGGTGCCGCTGCGACGAGTGCCGCAATTGCCTTCGCCTCCGGTGCCGCCGCCACCGCCGCCGCCGCCGCCGCCGCCGGAAGCTGCAGCACGCGGTGGCTGAGGAAGGCGAACAGCGCCGCACTCAACACCTCGTATGAGATGCCGCCCAGCTGCGCCCGCATTGGCACACTGTAGGCCCGGTAGCCAAAGAGGCGCAGCAGGGCCGACAGCCAGCCGAAGATGGGCAGTGACAGCAAGCAGTAAATGCTGCTCGCCGCAGCCGAAACTGAGCCGAACCCCTGCAAGGGCAGAGCGGGGAAGAGCGGGGACTGCGCCTCGAGAAGCAACCAGCATGGGTCCAGGATAGGCAGGGTCTGTGCAGCTTGTGCGCATCACGGGCGCCCTGCCCCAAGCCTGGTAGCACGCCCATCCTTCAGATTATGCAAATCGGGTGCCACTGCTTGGACAGACTACATGCAGCGCGCGCCTGCTGCTGCAGCATGCGGCTGCTGTAGCACCCACCGGAATGATGATAAACGCCCGTCGGTCCATCAGGTCGTTGCAGAAGTCGCCGATGGCGTGCAGCTCCTGCAACTTGGGCAGCGTGGCCTCCGCCGCTTGCTCTGCAGGGGACGGAAACAGAGGAGGCGGCAAGTCGGATGCAAGTCACAGCTTTGTTTGGGGAGTGGTCATCCACCCCAGCCTCTGCCGGTTGCCTCTGAAGATGCAGCAAGGGCAGCGCTTTGCAGCTCAGTCGCTTGAGTTCGCAGGCTTGGCATGCATCCAGCATACCGGCCCTGGCCCTGCAAGCTGGCGCTCACTACGTCCCTCTTTTTCCTGACGCAATGGCTGCCTCGGCCAGATCCAGGGCAGCAGCACCGCCCCGGCTTTGGCTTCCCAAACAGCAGGGGCAAGGATGGGGCCCGAAGCCGATGCAAGTTCGGCTGGGCAGCAAGGCTCACCCGACATGTCCCAGAGCTCTCCTACCACCAGCCGTAGCTCTGCGCGCAGGATGAGGCGTGTAGAGTGGTGCATGTCAGCTCGGCTGCACGCATGCAAGTTAACAGATTGCAGCTTGCAAGCCAATTGGGTCGGGGCGGGGCGGAATTGCAGGCTGGGGTACCGCTGCGGAGGCGCTGCAGACCCCCGCGGTACAAGGTGCAGCGCTGCACCACCACCCGGCTAGTCCCTTACCCGTCCGCACTCCCTTCCACGCCTTGGAAGCAGTGAACTTTTTGGACCGGTCCTCGAAGTCCTCCTTGACGGTCTTCAGCAGTTCGAGCAGTTGAGGTGTCTGCGGAAGCGCCAGCAGCTCGTGCTTCCGACCCAGCATCTGGCGCAGCCCCTCAATCGAATCCATCTGGGCAGCCATCCTGCGGGCGCGCAGGCAAGGGGCCAGCACTCGGGCTCAGCGGAAGACGATCCCGCACCCCGACGGCGGTGCGGCCGTCGTCGCCGCCTGCCACTACAGGCGCCCGCTGATGGTGTTGCGCGCTTGCATTGCCCCAAAACGGCATTCAGGCCCCGTGCCCAACCTTGTGGCGCGGCCGGCGCTGCTCTGGTCGAACGCGGCGTGGCTGGCGGGCTGGGAGTCCCCCTGAGGCGCCCGCTGCTGCACAGGGCGCGTGCACGGGATGCTGGACGGATGGTGGGCAGTGCAAGAAGCAGGCAGGAGGATAGCCGGCAAGGCGCGGCATGGGTCTCATGCCGGCCCTTCGAAGCCCTGGGCCTCCTTGCACCTCTGCGCCCTGCTGCTCGTCACCCAGGCAACAACTCCAGCCCGCCCGCAAAGCGTCTGGCCCTCCCGCGCTGCCAGCGCCGCCTGGGCCAGCCTGCTCCCTGCGCCCTACCTCTCAAAACATCCCCCCGCCTCTGCTTGCAGTCAGCGGCGGGCCGCCTGCGCCACCAGGCTGAGCCGCGGGCGCTGCTGCCGCCGCCGCCCCAAGCATGGGGCAGCAGCACAGCAAGGCCGAAAGGAGGCTGGCGGAGCTGCAAGCCATGAGCGCTCAGGCAAACACGCTGATGGATGCCTGGCAGCAGCGCATGTCGGCGGATGTGGCAGCCGGCGTCCCTGCAGGCACCCCCGGCACAGCCAGGGCGGTGTGGGAAGCCGCTTTGGAGCATTACCAACGCGTCCTAAGCGAGAGGCGCGCCATATGGGCGCACCTAGGTGGGTCGCGCTCCGTAAACGTGCTGCTGGCCCTGCAAGCGCACCGCCTGCCTCGCTTGTGTCGTTGGGCGCAGGCAAGCAGCCCAGTGCAGCGCTTTCATTTTCATTCTTGAGTGCACCAATGAATTTTCTTTCTGCTTGCTGCAGACAAGCCTTCACTTCCCATGCCCGATCCGACCCCTCCGCTGCAAGTGACACTGCCGCCGGAGCAAGGTGAGGGGCCGCCCTGTGCAAGTTCTGGCGATGTTGGGTTGGGTGCGCAGCTGGGGTTGAGTCATGCCCACGTCAACATGCAGTGAGCGGATTCATCTGATTCGTGGCTTGGGGTGCATTGGCAGGTACTAAGGCGCCTCCCTATCAGCACCTCTGTAAGACTTGAAATGACCCCCGACCCCCATGCCTCCCCACCCTGCATCCCTCGCGTGCCTTGCAGCGGCGCCGGCCCCTCCAGAGCAGGCATCTGCCACCGCCAGCGGAGTGGAGCCCGTCACGCCACCAGGGGACGCCGGCGGGCAGAGCGGCCTGCGAATCGGCGGCGGCAGCAGCAGCACTGAGGAGGGCGCGGGAGGCAGCGGCGTGGAGGGCAGCGAAGCTGTGCCGCTGCTGGGGGGCAGTGCTGGGCCGCTGGCGCCAGGGCTGCGGCGGCGGCAGGGCCACGGCGGATCTGCACTGTTGTAGCTCGGGTGCCCCCGGCAGGGGGCGGGCAGCGGCCAGCTGCCCAGTTGACATGCACTGTTGCACCAGACACATGCATCCTCCTTCAACCTCAGTTCTCCAGGCGTGCCACCCTTCTTGCGCAAAGGCGGATTGTTGTGACCACACCGAGCCTCAGTCATGCAACGGTGACCAACACACCACTGGCTCAAGTGTAAGCTTGCAGCCGAGTTTGCGAGCCCTTGCAACCAAGCTGCGGCGCGAGAATGGCGGCGCCTGTCGGGTGTACACACAAAGCGACCCTCCACAAGTGGTGTGCGGGTCACAGCATGCTGCATCCAACCTTCACAGCAGGCCTGCTGCTACGAGTGCCTCGCCCATGTTTGTGGCATGCCTGCTGCAGTTTGGGTTGCTGCACTCCCATCCAGCGCATGCCCTGCACCTTCCATGGCTGCCCGCTCAGATGTCTGCCCATCAGCGCCACTGCCGGATCGTGCATGGGCTGTTGTGTGATGGGGCAGCACCTCAGGCGGGTGACCAGGCTTGGTTCTAGCACCAAGAAGTTAGTAGCAGCCGCACGGCGGGCAGAGGCTGGCTGGCCGGTGGGGTGGTGAGTGGAAGGGCTGCGCGGCCAGTGGAGGCGGAGGCTGGTACCTGCTGAGCTGCACATCTGGCTGCGCAGGGGCGTGCCAACAGCCTGAGCAGGAGTGCCACTGGAAGCTGAAAGGAGAGGCCAGAGAATGCTAGCCGGCTTGTGCAGCGGCCACCATGCTGACGCTGACGCCCGCTGGCGCGCTCAGCGGCACCCCACAAGCCGCTCTGGCCTGGTGCCAGGCCTGCTACGTGCTCTGCTACATGTCTGACTTGCTATGGTTGAGTGCAAGCGGCAGCAATAAGGGCCAGTAGTTTGCAAGTGTGGCATGGCGGCCCAAGCCCTGTGATTGCAGCGCCAACTCAGCTGCCGATGCCAAGTTGCTCCGAGCCGCTCGCTCTGGTGTCAGCAAGCAGGTTACAGCTGGGGGACGAAGCGGCACCTGCCGAAAAAACTCAGTCGCTGTCTGAAATGACAATGACGTCACTGCTATCATCCGCTTGCTGTGGCCCTGCCATCGCTGCCGCAGCTCCGCCGCTGCCCAAAGCTGCGTCAGCTGCCTGGAACCGTTTCTGCAGCTTGCGCAACGGCGCAGGCGAGGGGGTGGCTCGTGGTGACTCCACACCGCGCAGCTGCTGCTTTGCTAGCCGCTCCAGCAGAGGCAGCGGCGAGGGGCTAACTAGGTCCATTACATCTCCCCCTGCTGCTGCCGCTTCTGCTGCTCCTGCTGGGCCTGCTGCTGCTGCTGCTGGGCCTGCTGCAAGCTGCTGTGGCCCAGGCAGCAGCGGCGAGCGCGGGCTGGCAGGTTGCTGTGCGCCCTGCTGCCCCTGCTGCTGCAGCTGCTGCTGTCCTGGTGGCTGGGAGGCTGGAGAGCCTGCCAAGCTGCCGCGATGCAGGCCTGTGGATCCCAGCAGGCTCCCTTCGGCTGCTGCTGCTGCTGCTGCTGCTGCTGCTACCGGTGCCGCAGCCGCTGTGCCTGCTGCTGTACCAGCTGCCGCTCCACTTCTCCTCCTAGCTCGCCCTGCTGCGCCCGGCTGCTGCAGCGCCTGCATCTGCCGCAGCCGCTCAGCTAGCGGCAGCGACAGCCCCTCCTCTTCTGAATCCAACAGCTCCACTACTTCTAGCTGCCCCTGCTGCTTCTGCTGCTGCTGTTGTGCCTGCTGCGGTCGGTGGCCTTGCTGTGCCTGCTGCACGTCCTGCTGCTGCCGCCGCTCTGACCCGTGGCCGCTGCTGCCCGGGCTAGCCAGGTCACTCGGTGCGGCAGCGCCAGCAGGCGAGGACAGGCCAAAATCATCCCAAGGCAGCGCCTCCAGCACTTCCAAGTCTGCGGCATAGCTGCCTGCCTGCTGCTGCGCCTGCTGCAGCGTGCTGCTGCTGCTGCCTGGCACACCGCTGGCACTGCCTGGGTCCAGAGCTAGCAGTGGCTGCAGCTTGCGGGGCCGCTCACGCTTGGGCTTGGGCGGGACAGCACCGTCTGCAACTAGAGCTGCTGTGCTGCCTGCTAGGGGTTGGCCACCCGCCGCCGCTGCTGCCGCTGCTGCCGTGGTGCCTGCTGCTGGCTTGCGGCCACGGGGCTTGCGGGCTGCAGCCCTGCCGGCAGCCGACTCAGAGGGCGAACCCTGCTGTGCTGCTGCTGCACCCGCTGCCTCGCTGCTGGCGCCTGCGGCTGCCTTGCTGCCGCCACGTCGCCGCCCGCTCTTGCCTTCCCAGCCCACATTGTCCACGCTCTGCAGCACCTCCATCCAAGTGAGCTGCACGCCACAGCGCGGGCACGTGCCACGGCTGGGCAGCAGGCCGCTTGCAGGGCCGCCGCCGCTGCTTTCGCTACTGCCATTGCTGCTGCCACCTGGTAGGAAATGTCGTGCTAGGCACTCCACATGGGTGCGGATGCCGCAGCAGGCGCATGGCACCCACGTGCGGTTGGCTGCTTTGCCGCACAGCTTGCAGGCTGTGGCTGCCCGCGCCGCCGCCCGTGCGCCGCCTTTTGCTTTGCCCTTGCCCTTGCCGCCTGCCACTGCTGCTGCTGGCCCTGCTGCTTCTGCCGCCGCTGCCACAGCCTGGCTGGCATGTGCAGCTGGATGTGCGGGCCCGCCATCCTCGCCGCTGCTGCTAGCCAGGTCCGTCTGCTGCCACCCTGGCACTGCCGCTGCTGCTGCCGCTGCCCCTCCTGCCGTGCCCGCAAGCAAGCTGGCTGCCTGCGAGGGCGGCTGGCCTGCAGCAGGCAGGGAGGCGTCAGGCCACATGCTGCCCTCGTCGCTGCTGTCGCCGCCATCGCTGCCTTCCTCTGAGCCGCCCTCCTCTTCTTCTGGAGGGTCGGCTGCATCCTCCACCACTTCAGGCAGCGCCTACGCATGGAAGGAGGCAGGGCACCCCAGCACGGCCTGAGCGCAGGACAAACACAAGCCGCAGCACCTGCAGCCAGCCCGCATGGCATGATGTGGGCCAGGGGTGCAGCACGGCGCCAGCCTCATGCTGCAGGGGCGCAGAGGGGCAGGGCCATGGCTGGGCGCTGACACACGGTCGGCCAGAGAGGGTGTCAGCCAGAAAGCTCACCTCCAGCGGTGCCACCAGCACTTGCATGTGAGCCGGGGGCGGCGGGCAGCGGCCCCGCAGCGCAGAATAGGTGGAGGACNCGGCTGGCGGTCATGTGGGCCATGCCAGCTGTGCGAAACGGGCAGCAGCAGCCACTCGAGTAGCCGCACCAGTCACTCTAGTAGACGGGCGCCTGCAAAGGCACTCGTGTGCAACCAACCAACTAACTGTTCCATTGCCAAATCATGCTTGCTGTGAGCAGCAAGCAGTACAAAAGCCTTCCTACCTGCAACGTCAACGGGTAGTAGCACCACGGCTCCGCTCGCAGCATCTCCATCAGCAGCAGCACCTGCAGGGATCCGATTGACGCACCTCGGCAACTGCACACTCCCACCTCGGCAACTACGCACTCCGCACCTGGGCAACTGCACACTCAAACCTCGGCAACTACGCACTCCGCACCTGGGCAACTGCGCACTCCACAGCTCGGCAGATCACAGCACGCACCGCGAAAGTGCCGGCCCCAGCCCACCACCCATGCCCGCGCCGCTCCTCCTCACCTTGCCGGCCACGCCATACCGCTTCTTGCGCCCCAGCTTGGCGGCAATGCCCCGCACATCCAAGCTTTTCTCGGGGTGCTGCAGGGAGGCGGCAGGCAGACAGAGGCGGAGGCAACTGCGTGCGCCCCCAGCTTGGCAGTGCTGAATGGCACATCCAGGCTCTGCTACGGGCGCTGCTGCAAGTGCGAGGGAGAACATCCCTAGGGGGCATCCCTAGGGGGACATCTGCAGCGGGTCTGTGCAGCTTGTATGCAACGCCCAGTCCAACCTTTGGCTGGCTGCCAAACAGACGCCATGCCGTGGCCAGTATGCACCCGACACGCTCGCTCAATCCTGCTCCCCCGTCCCACCTGCCACGCCCACTCAAACTGCAGCGCCTGGACCTGTGTGGGGAAGCCGTACACCACCAGAGCCATCTCCCAGGGCCGCCGGCTGCACCACAATAGCAGCAGGAGGCAAGGGACAAGACGGGGGTGGGGGAGGGGTGCATTTCACAGCGCAGGTGGGGGGTGCATTTCACAGCACAGGCCGCCCCAGGCGTGCTGGTGCGTGTGTGCACACTGCCGCATGTTGGTGCCAATGCATGGCTCGCCAGCAGACAGCTCGCCAAGTGTGCGCCGCGGTTCTCACGAGCTGGCTGGGCATCCGTTGTTTGCTCCAGCCTGCGCCCCAACCCCGCGCACCTCTTGGTTTTGGCCGCCCCACTCGTGATCTCGCCATTGTGCTGCCGGATGCGGCGCCGCGGGTTGACCGTGAACCCAATGTACGTGTGGCCCTTGCCTTTGGGGTGCTGCAGCGCAAGGTGGGTGGGCTTGTGGGTGCTGGGCAGTGTGGGGAAAAAGGCGCCTGGCGCCCCTCGGAAGCGCTGCGGGCACCGCGAGGTCACCGCGTCTGCTCGGGAAACCACCAGCCCTTCCACCCACCTTGCTCTCCAGCAGGTAGCAGCCGAAAAAGTCGCGCATCCTGACTGCCTTGCTGGGCGGCGCCGGCTGCTCAGCGGCGGCGCCGGCGGCGGGAGCGGCGGCAGGTGGAGGAGCTGCTGGGCCGCTGCTGTCGCGGCCGGTGTGTTCTGCGGACGATGCTGCAGCGACGGAAGAGGACCTGGGGGCCACAGCCGCGAGCCAGCGCTGCGCTGCGCTTGGCGGTGGGCGGGCCAGGGGGCTGACCGGCCGCAGCAGTAGCGCGATCATCGATCGGCGGCACAGTCTCAAGGGCCGGGGCGAGCCTGCAGTTGGCGGCATTTGCCTTGGCAGCACAGCACGAGCCTTGTGGGCTGCTCCCAGCCCGCATCCAGCGGTCTCCTGCTGCCTGCGCGAGGCCCACTCGGCCCCGCCACCCGCTCTGGGTTGGCCCCTGCTCCCCCGGCGACAATATACACGCTAATGGTCGCTCAGCCGCTGTTGCTTAGGACCGGAACGATGGCCCAAAGCGTTTTGGCGACAGCCAGCCGCCTCGGGGCGCAGGCCCTGAAGCAGGTGCGCCGCGCCCGATGCTCGGGGCCTCCACAGGGCATCCACAGGGCCCGGGTTGCATGCCCTCCCCTCCCTGGACTCCCCAGGCGCCCTCTGGCAGCGCTGCAGCCGCCGCGGGGGCCCCACCTGGCGGTTTGGCGGGGCCGCCCGTGCTGCCCTCGCACCAGCGCCACGCCCTCCCCCTCCCCCGGCCCACTCGCGCAGGCGGGGCAGTCCTCGGTGCGGCTGGTGGACCACTTCCCGCGGGAGCTGGTGGATGACATCTTTGCGTTCGCGCTCAAGAAGCAGACGGGAGTCAGCCTGAAGTACATGTGAGGCGCCGCCGCCGCCACCGGCGTGCGCCAGCCGCTGGCCCTAGCTTCTGCCTCAGGTGGCGCATGGCGCCCGCCCTGCGGCCAGCTGCAGCTGTGCCTGACAGCCCCCCGCGTCACGCATGCTGCAGGCTGGACTTTGGGTCCAAGCCGATTGAGCGCCAGCTCATCCTGTCGGCGCAGTTCCTGCACAACGAGCTGCCGGTGCGCTGCCGGGGCCCCAGCGTGTCGGTTCGCAGCCAGATCCGGTGCTGCTTACGTGGCGCTAGGCAGGGCAGCAAGCGGATCTGGTGCTGCCCGAGTGCATGCGCCTTGGCGGTGGCATTTGGGTGCCGTAGCGCGCGCCTCGAGTTCTGCTGATACGCAAGCCCGCCTGCGCTGCGCCGCCGTCATGCCCTCACATCGTCGGCGCCTGCCCGCTGCTGCTGCCTCGCCGCAGGTGCGGTTATCGCACCGCGTGGCAGAATTGGAGAACCTGCCTTACGGCCTGTCAGCCAAGCCGCACGTGCTGAAGGTGCGCTGGCAGCTGGGTTGGGCAGCAGCATGAGCTGCGGTTCATGGCGGCTGACGCTGACCGGCCCAGGCAGCGCTTGCTGGCCTGCTGGCCGCTGGCTGGCTGCGCCTGCGTGCATGCGTGCGTGCGTGCGCTGCTGCGCTGCTGCTGATGCTGCAGTCGTTGCAGATACCATGGGTCGTGATGGCGCTCGCCGGCGCCTTGTAGCGTAGCGTGGCCATTACAGCGTAGTGTGGCATTGGTTTGCAGCGTGGTGGACTGCTGGATGTTGAGGGCAAAAAATTTACTGTTGGCTTTTGATGTCTTTGCTTGCGTGTTTGCTTGCCCCCCTCTGCAGGTGCGGGACTGGTACGTGGAGTCGTTCCGGGAGCTGCGCGGCTTCCCCAAGGTCAAGGACGCCAGCGACGAGCTGCAGTTCACGCGCCTGCTGCAGCACATCTATCGCCGGCACACAAACGTGGTGCCAGTCATGGCCATGGGCGTGGCAGGTGCGCGTGCTGTGCCTGCTGCCACTGCCGGTGCCACCGGCTGCTGCGTGTGCGCGTGTTGCCACTGCCAGTGGCGCTGGGTGCACCTGCCTGGCTGCGCTGCGGGCTGCCCTGTGGCCGGTCGGTGGCCGGGGCGGGGCAGGTGCGACCAATGCCCCTGATGTGGTGTGTTGGTGGCTGCGCTGCGCTGCTCTAATCAGTGCTCTGCACGGCGTGATGCCCTGCGCTGCCGGCTGCGTTGCGCTGCTGGTTGCCGTGTTGGGCTGCTAGGGCTACTGGCATCACAGCTTCGGGCTGCTAGGGCTGCTGGCATCACAGCTTCGGGCTGCTAGGGCTGCTGGCATCACAGCTTCGGGCTGCTAGGGCTGCTGGCATCACAGCTTCGGGCTGCTAGGGCTGCTGGCATCACAGCTTCGGGCTGCTAGGGCTGCTGGCATCACAGCTGCCCGGCTCTGGTCCCCGCAGAGCTGAAGCGGGAGCTGGCGCAGTCGATTGGCATTGACGACCTGCCTGACATCCACCAGGTCGGCTGGGTGGCAGAGCTACAGCTGCACAAATTGTGCTGGATTGAACATTATGAAGAAGCCGCTGTCTGTGTGCCGCTGTGTGTGTGCCTGTGCCGTTCAAATGAGGCTTCGCAGCGGGCGGGGTGCCCGGCAGAGAACGTGCTGCTGTTGTCCCCTGCGCCGCATGCTGCGCCCCGATCCTCCCCGACACGTGTCCTGGCTGGCCTTCCCTCCCTGTATCCTCAAACACCTGCCCTGGTTGGCCTGCCTGCCCTGCTCTGCAGTTCCTGGACAACTTTTACCTGTCGCGCATCGGCATCCGCATGCTCATCGGCCAGCACATCGCGCTGCATGAGCCGCCGGTGAGCCTGGCCTGCTTCCCCCTTGGCATTCCGCTGCATGCCAGCAGCAGCAGCAGCAGCAGCAGCAGCAGCAGGTTGCTGCCGTCGTGCAGCTTTGTGTGCACATCGGCTGGCCATGGCTGTCGCAGTGACTGCGGGGGTGCCGCTGCTGGTGCCGCATGTGCTGGCTGCCACCGCTCCCGGCAGCAGACCTGCTCACCCAACCGCCCACCGTTTCTGCCTGCCGCCCACCGTTCTGCCTGCCGTCTCCATCTGCCACCCGCAGCGGGAGAACCATATTGGGCTGATTGACACCAAGTGCAGCCCTGCGGGGGTGTGCCAAGACGCCATTGACGACGCGCGCAGCATCTGCATGCGGGAAAAGGGCACAGCGCCAGAGGCGAGTGGGAGGGACGCCAGGGCACATCATCCCTTGTGTGTCTGCATGTCTGCATGTGGGACCGGGGATGTGAGTCGCCGGCTTTGTGCGCACCGTACGGGCCTGGTGCAAAGATGCTGCCTCTGCCACCCCAATGGGATGGGGCCACCCAGCCCTTGGGCTGCACCGCCAAGCACTGCGGCCCTTTCTGCGCTGCCACGCGCATCCGCTGATGGACGCCTGTGCACCCCTGCGCTGGCTGTACCCGCAGGTGACTGTGTACGGCGACCCCTCATTCACCTTCCCCTACGTGCCCTCCCACCTGCACCACATGGTGAGGTCACAGACTTCACAGGCTGGGGGGGCCGGGTGCCTGGGCAGTGGCGGGCGGTTGGAGAGCGGGGCCGGGTGCCTGGGCAGTGGCGGGCGGTTGGAGAGCGGGAAGGGTCTGCCTGCGCAGTGCGGGCGGTTGACGTGACGCCGCCAGGAACCTTCCAGATCCCAGCAGCCCTACCATTCCAGGGTGCAACAGAGCTGTGAAGCTGAGCTGCGCCCAGCAGCGCGGAAAGTGTTGACACCCGCCCGCTGTTTGCTGCCCTGTCACGTTGCAGGTGTTTGAGCTGGTCAAGAAGCATGATGCTGTTTTAGGGTTAAATGACTTGTTAAATAAAAGTATGCAAATAATATGCCGAATAACCTGTTCCAACGGTGCAGGTGTTTGAGCTGGTCAAGAACAGCCTGCGCGCCGTGCACGACCGGTTTGAGGACAGCGACCACGAGTCGCCGCCCATCCGCCTCGTGGTGGCGGAGGGGGAGGAGGACATCACCATCAAGGTGGGGGCTGCTGCAATAAAAAACATGCTGTTGTGGGGAGGAGGACATCACCATCAAGGTGGGGGCTGCTGCAATAAAAATCATGCTGTTGTGGGGAGGAGGACATCACCATCAAGGTGGGGGCTGCTGCAATAAAACAAAGGTGTTGTGGGGAGGAGCATTATCATCAAGGTGGGGGCTGTTGCAAGCTGACAGCCGGGTTGTTGCAAGCTCAGTCGGTGGGCGGAGTGGGTACATGACGGCTATTCCGCATCGCATTGTGGTGGTTTGAAGGAGAGGAGTGGTGGTTTGAAGGAGAGGAGGGCACAGTTACGAAGATGGGAGGCTGCTTGATTGTCAGCCGCGCAGGCGAGCGTCTGCAGTGCACACCGTGCTGGTCCTGGCATAGCGGGCTGCATTTCAGCACCCGGCTGCCCCGTGTCGAGCCCAAGGCTCACCATCCCGCCCCAGGCTCACCATCCCGCACCCCTTGTTGGCCGCAGGTGAGCGATGAGGGCGGCGGCATCCCACGCTCCGGCCTCCCCAAGATGTGGACCTACCTGTACACAACCGCCAAGTGAGCCGCATTCGTTTTGCGCTGCTTTTTTAAGGGGGTTTGGGCAGCTGCTGCACTGCTCACCTGGGCTGGTCTGCTCACCCGGGCCGGTCTGCTCAAGGCGCCGTTATACACAGCCGCCAAGTGGGCTTTGTGTTATTCGCGTCTGACGGCAGCTGTCACACGGCGTGGCACCGGCCAGCGCTGCTCCAGTTTCAACTGCATGAGCCGTGGCAGCACCTCTTGCTGGATATTATGAGGTGCTGACTGCGTGCTCGCATTGCTTCGCTCGCAGGTCACCCCTAGATGAGATGGACCGCAGCGGCGCACAGGAGGGCTCAGACGGGCCCTCCGTGCTGGCGGGGTGAGCAGCCTGGGTTGGGTAGTGGCATCAGCAGGCTGGGTGCCGTGCACAGGCTTCGTCTGCCTGGGTGTCTGCCCAGCAGCTGCAACTACGGCCTGCCCTGCCTGCCTGCAACTGTCGCTACAGCCTGCCCTGCCTGCCTAGCCCCCTATCTCCCCGCCTGTCTGCCAGCCGCTCCCCCCTCTGACCGCACTCCCGCTTGCTCCCCCGCTCACCACACTCCCGTTTGCTGCCCCGCCCTGCAGCTACGGTTACGGCCTGCCCATCTCGCGGCTCTACGCCCGCTACTTTGGCGGCGACCTGTCCATCATTTCCATGGAGGGATACGGAACAGACGCCTACCTGCACCTCAATCGCCTGGGCAACGTGCAGGAGCCGCTGCCGTGAGGCCCAGCCACGCCCCGCGCTCAGCGGCGAGGTTGACGCTGCGGCCTTTGCAGGCCAGGCTGAGGCCTGCGCTGAAGCCCGCACAGGGCGCCTCGGGATGCGCGCCGGCTGGTGCTGCTGCTGCCACAGCCGCTGCCGCCGCTGGCAGCCCCCGCCCG
>RRZL01000084.1:644833-659403 GCA_006782975.1 Chlorella sp. Dachan | reverse complement strand
ATCAGGTGGCCAGAGAGGCTGAAATGCGCACACAAGCATCGTGCAGCTCCGTGGCTAAAATAACAAGCGGCTGCCGCACTAACTTTGGTGGCATGTACACAAGTTGCACAGCCATCACAGCCATAGCCATTGCCTCACCTGCAGGGGCCCAGAGAGAAGGCCTCTGGGCGGTAGCCCAGCGTGGCGGCAGTATCCACCAGAGCATGAGCCAGCAGGCTCAGGCCAGCTGCCGGTGCCCCGCTGCCACCGCCGCTGCCGCTGCCGCTGCCCCTGCCGCCTGCGCCCTTGGATGGAGAGACTGCCTGGGCAGTAGGGTGCGGCGCATCTTCATCTGAGTCTGCCGCCACCGTTGCTGCGCTGGTGCTGTAGCCGGCGGCAAAGCGCCCCGCCTGCGGCAGGCGCGCAGCTGACGAGCCCGCCGGCAGCACAAAGGCGCTGCTGGTCAGCGGGCACAGCAGCAGGGGGCAGTGCCGTATGATCAGGCTGCAGGGCCCGAGGCCCGCTGGCAGCCGCCGCTCGTTCACCCGCTGCTGCCAGGCTGCAGCAACAGCGGCATAGCAGGCTGGAGGGTAGGCTGGAGACTCCTCGTGGTGGGCTGCCTCGCTCACAGCACACAGCACTGTGAACTGTGCCGCCGCTGGGCAGTGCTCGCAGACCGCAAGCGTAGCTGCCTCGGCCTCCCCAAGCAGAGTGGTGAGGAGTATTGTCACGCGCCGAATGGGCGCACGGCCGCCGCTCAGCAGCTGCGCGTTTGGCAAGTCGGCTGGCGCGGCGGCCGACAGGTCGCAGACCAGGGCGGCGCCCAGCTCTGTAGAGACAAGCAGCCGAGAAGAGGGAGCAGTGTGATGAACACAATGCATCCACTCAATGCCGTCTGGCCACAGTAAACGGGCGCTGCTCCGGCCGCGCTGGCTCACCGTCTTGCAGCGCCGCCAGGCCGATGCTTGCTGCCACAGCCTCGGCTGCGCCCGCATCAATATACAGCAGCGCTCCCCCAAGATCATGTCGAAAGGCTCGCAGGGCCTCAAGAGCCCGCTCCTGCACACTGGGCGCGGCCATTCAGCGTACACGCCTCGCAGGCTCTGCCTCGCGTTCTGATAATCATGTACGGAAAGTGTGGAAGTGATCGCAGCTCGCCGTGGGCGGCAAGGCAGCCTCAAAGCACGGGCAGCAGATGCATCTCAAAGCAGGCTGCACTTGGCGCGTCACCATGACCAGGCCAAGACTGGAGCAGCACTTACCAAAGCCAGACGGCCGACAGCAGCTGGAGGCACGCGATGGTGAGAACGATTGCTGTTCTCCCCCGTGCAAAGCTCTGGCGGGGCTGGCGCTGCTGCATTCGGCAGTTGCATGCATATCGAAGCGTATCCGCTACCCAGATCCCCCGCACAGCTCATCTCCACGCCACTTCCCGCCGCCGCCGCCGTGCCCTCCCCCTTCCGCCGCAGACCGTGCTGCGGCCCGTCGTTGCGGCGGTGGCCCCCGGCGTGCGCCCCCGCCTGTCGGTGCTTGTCGCCTCGCAGAACGCGGTCAAGATCGAAGCAGTTGCAGCGGCACTGCGCCAGGCGCTGCCAACAGTGGAGCACCGCATCTCAGGTGGGAGCAGGGAGGCAAAAATAGAACGGTTTTACACTGGCTGTTCGAAATGGAGGGGATGGTGGCTTGTTCACTCGTGCCAGCCTGTTGTCTTGGCACTGCGCTGACCTCACCTGTCCATTGTTGTTGCTGCTACGCTGACCGTGCTTCCCGCTGCTGCTGCTGCGCTGACCCCACTGCCCGCTGCTGCTCCGCCCTGCCTCTGCGTCCTGGTGCAGGCAGTGAGTCGCAGTCGGGTGTGGCCGACCAGCCCTGGGGTGACAAGGAAACGCTGGCTGGCGCCTTCAACCGAGTGGAGTCGATCCGGTGCCACCCAGATGCTGCCGACAGCCTGCTGGTCGCCATTGAAGGCGGCGTGGGCTATGCCGCGCCGCTGCCTGCTTGCAGCGCTGGCGGCGGCGACGCGAGCCTGCACACAGCAGCAGCGGGGCCAGCAGGCCCAGCAGGCACTCAGCAGCAGCAGCAGCATGCGCATCTCGTGCCATCGCCCGCCTGGGCACAGCAGTGGCAGGCCGCCCGCAGGCACCACCGCGCGCTGCAGCCGGCGACAGCGGCCGCAGGCAGCCAGGCCGCCTCCCTTCCCCGCCTCGAATGCTTTGCCTGGGTCGTAGTGCGCTCACCATGTGGGGGCACCAGCCACGCGCGCTCCGCCAGCTTCCCACTGCCGCCAGCTGTCAGCGAGCTGATGCTTCGAGAGGGGCTGGAGCTGGGGGAGGCCGACGACCGCGTGTTTGGCAGGTGCGCCAAATGGAACTGTGAATGCTGGACTTCTTTTTTGTTCGTGAGGGGCTGGAGCCCGGGGAGGCTGACTAATGCTGTTTGGCAGCTGGGCGGGATGGCGCATGCTCCTTAGAGCGCGCTGAGCAGCGGGGGGTCAGCGCCAGCATGCCAGACCCGACGCAGCCACGACGCGGTTTGCAGCCACGTTCCAGCGTGCGCGCCTGCTTGCTGCGCACACACTCGCTGCTTCGCTGGCCACCCTCCCCCTCCCCCCATGCTGCAGGGTCAAGTCGGGGCGCGGCAGCGGCACCATCGGGCAGCTCACAGGAGGCCTCATCACACGGCAGGCCTACTACCAGCATGCAGCGCTGATGGCCCTGCTGCCGCTCATGAACCCGCAGCTCTATCCCGAGTTTGACCTCTCGCTGCTGCCGGGACTGGAAGGGCAGCAGCAGCAGCAGCTGCAGCAGCAGCAGCAGGGGGCGGCGGAGGCGGCCGCTGCGGCAAGCAGTGGCGAGTGACAGGAGCATGGTGGTCCCAGTAATTACATGTACTGCAAATGAGTGTATGTATATTGTGACATTTCAACAGAGTAGGAGCCGCTGCTGTGCTGCAGCCGCTGTAACATCATGCCACGCGCATGCCACGAAGGGCGCACAGCACAGGACCTGGTGTACATGATGCAACCCCTGCTGCAACCCCATGCTGCTCCTCAGTCGTCCAGCAGTTCGAGGTTGGCGGTGCCGGGGCCCTCCAGCGGTGCTTGGATGTAGTTGTACAGGCAGCTGCAAAGGGATGCACACGGGAAGGGAGGTCGTAATCGGGAATGCACGCGGGAAGGGAAGTCGTGATCGGAGCTGCTGCTCTGCCGGGCCGCTCCAGCAGCATGTGAAGCGGCAGCAACATGCGCCTGGCCACCGCAGCAGGCCCTGATGCCAGCAAGGAAGAAGCGAGCACATCCCACCTGCGTGTCACCACGCCGTTGCTGTCCACCAGCGCTAGCAGCAGCTGCTGCGCCTGCACGCCGCGCACGCTGAACAGCCGCTGCAGCAGCTCCGGAGTGAGCTGCCCATGGGCGCTGCTAACCGGCACGACAACCTGTGTGCGCAGCCGCGGTGGCGCCGGCTCTGCTTGCTGCACTGCCGCCGCAGGTGCCGCCTCTGCTGCGCCTGCCGCTCCTGCTGCTCCTTCTGGTGCTGTGGCTGTGGCGGCAGTTGCTGGACACTCGGAGCCATCTGCGGCTGCTTGCTGCCCTTCCGCAGCAGCAGGCGGCACACTCGTTTGCTCCGGCGCCTGCTGCTGCCGCCCAGCCTGTTGTTGCACGGCTTGCTGGCCAGCCTGCTGCTGCTGCTCCTGCTGCTGCGCTGCTGGCTGCTGGCGGCCACCGTCCGCACCCTTGCCGCGTTTCCGACCCTGCTGCTGCTGCTTCGCTGCCGCCTCCTCAGCCTCCAGCCGCAGCGCTGCTTCCGAGCCCTCAGGCACAATCTGTGCAGCGGGAGGCAAGTGATGGAGACGTGCTCAGTCAAACGCTGAGCGGTTCCAACAGCAGCGACAGCAGCAGAACACGCAAGCGAGCGGCGGCAGGCGGCACCTGTGGCGGCGGGTCCTCGTCGCCCTCGGGAGCGGCCGCCGTGCCCTGCCCATCCTTCGCCGCCTGCCACCATTGCGCCAGGAAGTAGTAGAAGCGGCCGTGGGGGCTCCAGCGCAGCTCCGCCTGCTTGCTCTCTATGTGCAGCACCGTGTAGACGGCGTAGAGGTCTGTGGGGCTGCTCAGATCGTACTCCGAGTCGCGGGGAGGGATGGTCGCCCGGAAAGCGGGATAGGAGGCGACCGTGTCGATGGCGCCGGGGTTTGTGCGCCACTTCCGGTTCATCGCGTTCGTTTAACAGAATCGTGGGTGTCTGGGTATCGGAATGAAGTCGGCAGACAATGCATGCAGGGCCGTCGCCCTGGGGCGGTGGCGGCGGCGGCGGCGGCGGCAGCGGCGGCAGCGCGGCGGCAGCATGGCGGGTTTGAACGCGGGCAGGGCAGTCGGGTAGTTCTGGATGGCATCTTTACATTCCATGGGCCTGCTGCAAAGTCACAGACAATTGCGTCTTCGTGACCCCAGCGCTGGAAGCTGAGCGATGCCCGGGGGCCACTCGCGCACAGCGCTGGAGCCACCCTCTTCTTGATCTCCTAGCTGCCCAAGTCCGCACCTCGTCCTGAGCAGTGCCACACAGCAGCCTGAACACGAGATCGAGCGTCGCTGCGCGACTGCGGTCTCTCCAAGGCAGCACCTGTTGCTGGCTCCCCTGCCTTCACTGGCCATCCAGCCACAAGCTGCCACTGCACTAACTGGCTTTGGCCTGCAGCTCTGCACAAGCCCGGGCAGCAGGGCAAGTCTCCGGCGGTGGTGGCGCGGCAGCGAGCGCCGGCCCTGCTCCCGTGCAGCTCTCTCTGCCTCCACCTGCCCTGGCCAGTTTGCCGCCCAGATGCTGCTCATTCCAGGTGCGGCAAGCTCAGCTTTGGGAAGCCCTGCCAGCGGCACACGACGATCTGCTGCGAGTGCCAGGGGCTCCCTCCAGCTGCCGCCGTCGCTGCGCGCCAGCTGCCTGCATATGCGGCTCCAGGCACCTGGCCCTCAACTCACCCGTGCATTGCCGGGTTGCATCCTCCTGTGACACCCGCAGTCATCGTCATCGCAACGGCGGCAGCCATAGGGAGCTACTGCCTTTTGATCTGCCTGGCTCAGAAGATTGGGCGCCACCGTGACAGCGGCGCCGATGCCCCCGCAGCCATGGCCCACCGTACCGCCGTTCCTGACAGCACAGCGACAGCAGAGGGCTTGGCACACGGCACGCACGGTAGGCGGGTGGTTGGTGGATGGACTGGGAGCAAGTTTGCTTCGCGCTGGCCAGCCATGGCGGCCACACCCTTCAAGGACAGAAGTTGGGAAGTCGCGCGTCCTGCACTGGCCGGGACGCCTCATTCCCTGCGACCTGCGACCTGCGACCTGCATCTGATCCTTGCTGCCCTTGTGATCCTGCTCGCCTTCCCCTCACACAAGGGCTACCCTGCACCGCCCGTGCAGGCGGTTGTGCTGGATCCGGATGGCAGGGTGACTGTTGTGAGTGCGCGGGGACAGGGAAGCACGCCTGCAGCTTGCCATGCCTGCTGCTGCATGGCAGGTCCGGCAGAGCCAGCACAGCCAAGCATACGAGCATCCAACTTGCCGACTGCATCTGCGGACTGCGCATGAGTTGCATGTTGAGCAGCACATTGGTGCCGCTTCTCTGCCCCCCGCACGCAGGCGTACGTACCTGCTGCGCGTGAGCAACCAATCGTACCTGGTCACTCAGAAGGAGGGGGAGGATGGCAGGTGAGGGCGGCGGTCTGGGAGAGGAGCAGCGCTGAGCGCGATGTGGTACACCGCGCACAGCATGCAGAGGCGGCACATGCTGCATTATGTGCTGCAACTGGCAGATCAAATGAGACCTGAAGCTTGCAGCGATCGAACATTTCTTTGAACGCAGCCTGCTGCTTCCCCCACATGCAGCAGCCACGCTGGCTTCGCCGACCGATCCCTCAGCCTGCCCACCACCCTGCCGCTCAACCGCTCCATCAGCCCGCCGGCGGCCCTGCCACCAGCTGAGCTGCACAACCGCGGCAGCTGCAGCAGCGGCAGCGAGCGTGGGCCCGGCACCCGCAGCAGCTGCACCAGCAGCGATGCCTCCCCCACCGCCGCCAGCAGCCCCTCCAGTGAATGCTGCGAGGACGGCTCAGCCTCAGCATGGGCCGGCAGCGAGCCAGATATCGAGAGATGCCTGGGCAGCGAATGTAGCGGCGGTGAGGGACCCGCCACGCCTGTAGCGGCAGAACGTCGCACGGAATCCTCTGCCGTGCCCGTGGCGGCAGACCGCCGCTGCAGCAGCGCCAGCACCGGTGGCCTGCCGGCGGTGGAAGCCTGCGTGCAGATCTGGGCGCCCGCCCGCGAGTGAACTGCCTGCTAAAATTGCTCAAGCCACGCCATGTCTGCTGCCAGCCTCTTGAGGCATGTGCACAGAAGATTGAGTTGCCTCACGCAAGTGGACCGCGCCCTTGCCACCCCAATAAGCCACCCCCTCCTTGCCTGGAATCCTTCGTATCTGGTCGCACTCATGAGCAGCTGCTGCCCTCCAGTTGCATGAGCCTGCCCTGCCAACCCCTGTCTGCACTGCTCGCTCCATCCTTGTGCCCATCCGCACTGCCACGCCTCGCCCGGTGAAGCTCCCCCTGTGAGCTCCGACTAGGTTTCTAACACGCAACAAATGCTGGGGACCCCCAAGCTTACACAGTTGCAAGACTTGAAGCTTCGAATTCGCTGGCAAGCTTGATCAGCTGAAATAGCTGCCCTCGCAGGCGGCGTCGATGATGTGGAGCGCGCTGGCGCTGCTACATGCTCCATTGCTTCCTGCATGTTTGGCACACACTAGCTGAGCTTATCAGACCGGTGGCCTGTCCAAGGAGGCGCCCTGCTTGCTGGGCACCCCTGGCTTCACTGCGCTTCTCGAAGGGCAGGACGGCTGCCACAGCCCACGGTTGGTGCACCCAGCCAAGCTGTGAACAGCAGCAGCGGTTCAGCCAGCAGCAGGCGAGCGGCGGCAGGGGGCCAGCTGCGGCGGCTCCCGTCGTGACAAGAGCTGAGCGGGTGCAACCACCACCGGCGTTGCCCTGCAGGCGCACTCCGCACTTGATGTTGATCCCAGGTGAACAAAGGCGCAGGCTTGCACAGCAGCACAGATTTCAGCGCCGCCGAAATGCTCGGCCCCAGAGACATGCGGTTGGCGCACCTACCAGCCCCACTTCCCTTGCTCTCCTCCCACCCAGCCATCATCATCGTTTCCCTGGCTGCTGCCGTGTGCGCCTACACCATCATGATCTGCATTGCAAACAAATCGTGTGGTTGCCGCGACAGCAGCAGGGCCGCCCAGCAGACCACGGATCCTGAGGGCACGGCTGCAGGAGACTGTGCAGACACGGCCCAAGGTGCCTGCTGAGCGGCGCACTGTTGTGCATGCACGCTGTGGCGCTGTCAAATGGAGGGCGCGCACAAGGGTGGCGCATGCCTGCACCGCTGGCATTTGGTTGCATCGCTGACACATGTGCGTATCAGCGTCCCTCCCACCTGCTGCCCCTGCCTACAGAAGCCAGCTGCCAGGCGCCGCCTGTGGTTGTGGTGGATCCCGACGGGGGAGTGACCATGGTAGGTGGCCTGTACACCAGCTGCGCTTGCCGGCGGCGTGAGTGGGGGCAAACAGTTGAATGCACTTTTCGCAAACGGCTTACCTGCTGGTGCCTTGTCTGCTCAGGGCTGCCAAGCTTCAGGCCGGACTGCTTGCTACCTGGGCAGCTACCAACTGCCTGTTGATGCACTGCTGAGCAAGCCCTGTTCCCTCCGGACCCTTCAGGCTTACCGGCTGCGCAACAGCAGCCAGCCCTATTGGCCTGCCTACTCCGAGGCAACGCAAGACGAGAAGGCCGGCAGGTGAGGGAGGAGTTGAGAGTGTAGCACGAGACAACCGCCACGCAAGCAGATGCAGGCAAGTCGTCTGCGACTCCAGTTCGACTTCAAGTTCGTGCTCCTGGCCCTGTCCCATGCTGCCATTTGCAGCTCAGAAGATCCCTCCATCTGCCTGCCGTCCACTGGCTCAGCTGAGCAGCCCAGCCCAGACAGCGGTGCCGCCAGCGGTGGGGACGCCCCAGCTTCTGCCCTGGAAGGCAGCCAGCTGGGTTTGAGGTTTGCTTCCAGTGAGCAAGAGCCGCAAATCGGGCCAGCCGCCCGGGTAGCCGATTAGCGCCGCTGCGGGGCCGTCACCTCTGGTGACCTGCCCGTTTTTGAGACGCGTGTGCAGATCTGGGCAGCCGCGTGAGGCTGAGCGGCTGTGCCTCTTGCAACCGCCTGCCTGCTTGAATCCTGTGCATGCTGCGTTTGCGTGCATCGCGCGTGGAACAAGAACAAACATACCGTGCCTTCCGCTACCCTACCACACTGCCATTCATACATGCCCTTACAGCTTGCACCCTGGCATGCGCCAATTGAGCTTTACAGTCGGTCCAGCGGTTACAAAGTCGGACGTCAGGGGAGTAACATACAGACGCATCGATAGCAATGGCAATCGCAGATGGTCAGAGGGCCGGTGTCAGCAGTCAATCAGTGCCAGGTCATAACAAACAAATCACGATCCTCAACAGGCCGCGGCTCACAAGCAACAGCCACAGCCTGAGGGCACGCATGCGGTGCAGCAGCTCAGTAGCGCTGCTGCTGCTGCTGCTGCTGCTGCTGGTAGTGCCCGCTGCTCAGACGGCGCAGGCGGTCCATTGGAGAACCCATCATCTTGCCCGCCAGGCCAGCCAGCCCGCCTCGGAAGCTGCCCTCTCGCGACGGCCCGCGCTGCGCCTGCTGTGCCTGCTGCGCCAGCTGGCCGTAGCTGCTGGGCCGCGACATCGGCGGCCCCGGCGGCAGCTGCCCGCCGTACTGCTGCGCCGCGTGGTACTGCTGCTGCAGCGGGGCCGCGGGCAGGGGAGCGTCCGCACCCAGGTCGCGAGGTGTGGAGCGTGCCGAGTTGGGCACGCTCTCCGCCAGCGGGTTGATGGCCTGCGTGGGGGTGTGTTTTCATGTTGTGAGGGGTGTGAGAGGACCGCAGCGCGGTGTGCACAATCGTGGCACAATGCCACCCCCAAATGGTAGCCAGCAGCCGCCGCTGTCCAGCACAGCTGAACCTCACACACAACACGAGCAGGGGCGGCATTCCAACAGCCTTCCAGCCTTCCAACAGCATTAAAGCAGCCCCTCACACCTTGATAAGGTCCACGTTGGGTGTGGAGGTGCGGGACAGCAGGCTGGGCCCCAGCGGCCCGCCGCCCGCGTGCAGCGCCATGGACTGCCGCGCCGCGCCGCCCGCCATCTTGGACTTGATGCTTTGCAGCGACTTGAGGTCCTGCGGGCACAACAGCGAGGGGCGCGTGCGGGTCGATGGTGAGGGTTGATGACGCGGAAGAGTCAGAAGCGGCATTTTGGACTTGATGCTCTGCAGCAACTTGAGGCCTTGCGTATGGGGGCAGAGTATGGCAGGCAGGGGGCACGGGGGAGCATGCGGGACCAAGCACAGCTGCATGTCGGGCGCACAGCAGCGTGTTGAGCACTGGGCGATGCCATCATGTGAACATGGTGGCCAGTCCGAAACTGGAGGATGGGTGCGCAGGTGAAGCTTACCCGCGCGGGCAGGATGAAGGCCGCCACAATGGACTCCACCGCTTCCTGCACAGAGAAGGGGACGACGCGCTGTTGCACGCTGACAGCCGGTTGGCTGTCACCCCATACCAGGCTGCAACGACGGCGAGGAGGCTGCATGCAGGCAGCTGTTGGCTGCCAGCCCATGCCGCACACCCATCTCGCACATCCACACTCGCCTGCAGCACGTTGAGGTTGTCTCCCACCAGCGTCTGCCCGCTGAACGCCAGGTTGGCGCGCCGCCGCTGCTCCAGGTCGCGCTGCTGCTGGGCCAGCGTCGAAATGGTGGCCTTGGCGGTGTTGAGGGCCTGCAGTTACTTGGGAAACACAGAGGGGCTGTTGTTCAGAGCCAGCAAGGAGTGCGAAATGGTGGCCTTGGCGGTGTTGAGGGCCTGCAGTTGGAAATCACGCAGAGGGGCTGTTGTTCAGAGCTAGGAAGGCATGCAAACTGGTGGCCTTGGCGGAGTTGGGGGCCTTGCAAGTGCACAGTTGTTGACAGTTCAGGCGCTGCAGCAGCTGTGGAAGCAGACGGCAGGGCACAGTGGGACTGCGTCGACCAGGGGCGCGGCATCAGTCACCACATACAGTACAGTCTGCACACTGCAGGCGGGCAGCCAGCACCCACCTGGTAGCCCTCTGTCTGCTGCTGCCGGATGCAGCGCAGGCGGTACTCGCGCCAGTGCCGCTGGATCGTCTGTGGGAGACAAGGAAGTTGGAAAGCCACAGGTGTTGCATGCACTGGTGCTCATGCCGACCAAGCTGGCGGAGGACTGATGCATCCCTCCACCCGCCATGCCACTCGCCCTGCCGGCCACCCGATCAGCTGCGGTCCAGGCCCGCCACGCGACAGCCCGCCCACATCTGCACGCCCACACCCGCACACCTTGGCCGCGTCCGAGCGCATCTTGTTCTCGAAGAACGACTTGGCCAGTGCCATGCGCGACCGCTCGTAGCCCTCCACCTGATGAATGATGGAAGGTGGGCAGACCACTCTACCTTACGCTTTTGGTTGCTGGGTGTGCAGCCCAACCAGGGATGGGCCAGTTGCTGCTAAAGCCAGCGCGCGCGGCTTGTTAGATCAGATCCCCAGCCACACCAATCGACTGGTGCACGCCGGTACTGCAACCTGCAGGGAGCCACCCCCGCACCTGCGTCTGCAGCGCCGCCACGGTCTGCCGCTCCTCGCTGAGTGCCGCCTCCCACTCGCGCTGCCGCTGCACCGCTGCCGCCTCCAGCTGGCGCCGCTGCTGGTGCGCCGCCAGCAGCTCGCCCTGCAGGGCCGCCACCTGGGTAGAGGCAAGAAATGGGGGGAAGGGAGCTGGGGGTTGGGAGGTCTTTGAGAGGCAGACCAAGGGGCTCCACACATCACAGACAGCTGGCGCCAACGGCATGCGCCTTCAGCTCCTGGAAAAATACTGAACTGACTGAACCCCAACGACCTGCCCTCGCAGAGGCAACAGGCAGAGGCTTGCCGTCCAAAAGCGCTGCTCAAAAGCAGAGCAAACCCCCGCCCACCTGGCGCGCCAGCTCAGCCTTGTCTGCCTTCAGCGCCTCCACCTCCTGCCTCAGCTGGCTGATGGTGTCGTCCCGCTCCTCCACCGCCGCCTGCAGCTGCGCTACCGTCTGGTCGCGGGCCGCGATGGTGGCCTGGGCAGCCGCCAGCTGGCGCTCGCCGGCGGCCTGCGCCTCTGCCACCTTGCCGCTCCACTCAGACTGCAGGTGCATTGGGGGGTGTGGGGGGAACGGGCTCAGGCACACGTCACAGGAGAGCTTTGGTATCGCAACCAACCCTAGCCCAACCAACCCAACCTGCTCATACTGCACTGGAGACCGCTGAGGACGCACAAAACCGCATACGTTCCCCACTCATTCACTCACTCCATCCACACCGCATCACCCACCTCCAGGTCTTTCAGCTGCTGCTCGTGGTGCTCCTGCAGCATGCGGCTCTCCGCTCGCGACCCGTTGAGCAGCTGCTGCGTGCGAGCCAGCTCCTCCTGCGCCGCCGCTAGCTGCGCCCCAATCTCCCCTTTGGACTTCTCCAGCTGCTCAGCCGCCGCCGCCTCTGCAGCCGCTCGCGCCGCTGCCGCCTCGGCTGCCGCTCTTGCTGCCTCCGCCTCTGCCGCCTGCCGCTGCTCCTCAAGCTCCTGCGCATGTCGCGCCGCCGCTTCCACCGCCGCCGCCTGGGCCGCTGCCAGCTGCTGCCGCTGCGCCGCCACCTCCGCAAGCAGCTGCTGCCGCTGCGCCTCGTGCTGCTCTGCCAGGCCCTGGGCCGCCGCTGAGCTGGCCTCCAGCTCAGCCAGCAGCTGCTGCTTGTGCGCCTGCTCAGCCGCAAGGGCGGCCTGCTGCTCCGCCAGCTGGCGGGCCCGCTCCACCTCGAGTGCTTCGCGCTCGCGCTGTGGGACGGGGAGCGAGAGAGGTGGGCAAGGGTTGGAGGCATTGATGGCATGGGCGCCAAACCATGGCTCGCCGAACCATGGCAATGCAACCCTTGTGGCGGCATACGGCGGGAGCAGCAATGAGCCAGGCTGACCCGCTGGCCTCGGCCCTCACCTGCAGCTCCTCTAGCCTGCGGGCCGCCTCCGCTTGCTCTTGCTGCAGGGCACACCGAGGGCAGGTCAGGCGTGACCTTGCATGAGGCAGGCATGCCACTGCTCCCTCGCTGAGATGACACAAGCTTTTGCCGCCAACAACAATCGACTCACTTCATGCCCGCTCAAACCCTCTCAAATCCCCTCAAACCCTCTCAAATCCCCTCAAACCCCACGTGTGTTCAGGGCGCCACGCCGTTCGCACCTGCAGCCGGCTCTGCACCGACTCCAGCTGTGCATCCTTCTCCAGCAGCGTGGCCTCCAGCAGCGAGCTCTTCCTGTGTTCGTGAAGGCAGAGCAGGCGAGCTAGATGCCTACGCACCGCATCCAGCCACGTGGCCAGCCGCCCCAGCTGGGATGCAGTCAGCTGCAGCTCGGCGCAAGCTGCAGGCAAGCAGCCCAAACCCTGCATGGGCGCCTTGCCACACTGCCGCCCTGCTCTAGTGCCCACCTGTCCTGCGTCTCCAGGGCGGCAATCATCTCGGCATGCAGCGTCTTGTAGTCCACCCGCTCGTTAACCACCGCCTGTGTGGACACAGGTACCGAGTGAGAGGCAGTTGTCAACAAGTTCAGAATGGGGCCTCTGGTTTGTGTTCCCAATGGGCAAAAGGGGCAGCCAGGCATGGCTAGGCACACCACCCCGGCCCAGCCACCCCACAGTCCATGCAGGACGTTCAACTGGCAACGCAAGGTGGGGCCAGCAAGGGCAATAACACAGTGTGTCTCGGACCTCTCCCCTGGCCCTCACCTGCGTGCGCACACACATGGCACGCTGGCCAAAGAACATGCTCTGCAGCGTCTCCTCCACATGCTCCTGGGCATCGCAGGCCGCCACCAGCAGGCTGGTCTTGGCGTTGCCGCCCAGCGAGTCCTGCAGCGGTGGTTGGAGTTGTACAGGAGGGGGAGTTTGATAACTGGGCAGCACAAGCAGGGCTGGTCTGGGTTGCCGCCCAGCGAGTCCTGCAAAGTTTGGCAGGGTGGCACCGGCAGGGTGTTTACAACGCGCTGGTGGCAATGCAACCAAAACCGCGAGCCTTTGCGCAACCAAACGCAAACTCGGCGCGTACAACCGAACCGCAGAGCAGCACGGCCGCCCCACAAACCCCCACCTGCAGCAGGCGCGTGAGCTTGGAGTCGCGGAAGGGCACGTGCGTGGCGTTGGGGTCGGCCCGCGCATTGATGCACATGCCCTGCAATGAGCAGAACACGGAGGGGGGGAAGCAGCACAGCAGGATGGCATGTCACACCAGATCGGCCACGTTGGCTGGCGCATTCAGAACAGCCTGCTTTTCGACCCTCGAACAGGCAGATTGCCCTTGGAGTGGCTGCATCCCGGTGCGGCCTCCAACCAGGCGCCGACTGCCCGGCCCCATGCCCACCGGTGCGACCCCAAACCATGCGCTGGATGCCCAGCCCCATGCCCACCAGCGTGGTGAGGGACGGGTCGATAACCCCACACGACAACCCCACACCCACCAGCGTGGTGAGGGAGAGGTTGATGGACTTGGCCTCCGAGGCGCGCAGGCCCGTGGACTTGCTCTTCTTCAGCCGCTCGCTGCCCGCCAGGTCCACCAGGAACAGCTTGCCCACCTGCGCAGGTGCGCGGGCCGCAGGGTGGGAGAGCAGGGTGGGAGAGCGATTTGGGAGAGCAGGGTAGGAGAGCAATGCGGGAGGGCAATGCGGGAGAGCAATGTGGGAGGGCAATGTGGGAGAGCAATGCAGGAGAGCAAGGTGGGCAGCAAGGAGCGGGACGGAACCAGCTGAACCAGCTGAACGGCAGCTGATCCGCTGGCTTGCTGCTGCCGGCTTCCCCGCCTCCAGCCAGCACGATAATCCCATCTCCGCATCCGCAAAGCGCCCCCACCTTGACGCGCTGAATCTCGGCGTCGCCGTTGCCCGCCACACTGCGCCGCTTGATCACCGTCAGCATGACCACCTGACGGCGGCCACGTGGCAAACACAGCACGGGTCGATTGCCAGCACTCACTCTTACTTGCAGGCCGGGCGAGACAGGGCATGGGCATGCCCAACAACATTGCGGAGCAGCAGGCAGCTTGTCGCAGCGCAGCACAGCACGCCAGAGCACGGGCCCGTACGGCCACACCGCGTCCCCCTCACCGCGTGGGAGCGCGAGGAGTGGGCGTTGAGGGCGGTGAAGGCGGTTGTGCGGTTGCGGTCGCCCAGGTGCAGCAGGTGCAGGCACTGTGTGATGTTGCTGACCTGCAGGTGAGGCGAAGCTGGGCGGGCACTCTGGGTTCATGCCCCGCATTGCAATTCACCCCGCCGGCTGAGCGGCAAGCTTGCACGTTCCGGCGGCCCTATGCCGCTGGACAGCTGCGGTGGGGGGCGTGACAGCATGCCCATTAGCGCAACCAGCTGGTTGCCTGACTGCCCGCCAGCCCACCCGCCCC
>RRZL01000084.1:622451-644220 GCA_006782975.1 Chlorella sp. Dachan | reverse complement strand
GCTGTCGACGCGATTGCACCGGCGGTTCAGCGATGCCAAACATTGGCTCGCCAACCCTGACAGGCCACCCCCGGATTGCACACCAAGGCGCTGCCCGTGGCTGCACCCAACCAGGACAGCACCACAGAGTCGGGGATCAGCAGGGACACGCGCCTGCTCGATGTTGGAGAAGATTTCGGCGGCGGCGCGCGGGATCATGCCGATGGCATCCGCCGCGATGCTGGACAGCGAGTACGTCTTGCCTGCACCTGTCTGGCCGTACGCCATCAGCGTGCCGTTGTAGCTGCGGGGGGGAGCAGAACACAAGCGAGCGGTGCAGTCGCTGGGTGGCGCAGCAGAGCTGGTGTTCAGCGGCACGCCGCAGCGGTGTGGGGCGGCAGGGCAGAAACCAGCCGCTGTGCCGCTCAACAGCTGGCAGCTGCACTAACGCCACATGCACTTGGGCACCTCAGGCAGCTGCTGCGCATGCGCTTCGCCACAGGGCAACGTCACGGCCCCCATGGCAGCATCCCATACTGCGGCAGCATCGCACCCGTTGAGCACGTCCTCCACAATCGGCTTGACGGCGGCGTGGTACACATCCGACTGGCTGGCGCTGGGGCCCAGCACCCGGTCAAACTCAAACTCGGAGGAGGGGATGGTGGCGTGCCTGCCAGCCGGGCAGCGTGATCGGGCGCGGGTGGGGGCAGGCATGGGCATGTGCGCGGTTGTGCGGCACAGGGCGGGACGGCAGCCTGCTCACGTGCCAGCAGCGACTCCACAACAAATGCAAGCACACACACCAGCCACAGCAGCTCTGGCACCAGCTGAATAGCACAATGCAGCAGCAGCAGCAGCACACAACCGGACCCGGCGCTCACTCTCGGTAGACCACCACGCCCTTGCCGTCTGGCTTGATGCGCAGCGCTCCCGGCGTCTCGCCCTCCGCCTTGGGCGGCCGCACGCGCAGGAACACCTTGACGCGCTCTGACTCGTTGCGTGGGGCGGTTGCGGCGGCAGTGAGGACGTGGGCGTGGCTGGGAAGCAACCGGCGTCATGTAGTGGCGAGAATGCAGCGGGAACGACGGCAGCGGCATGGGCACAGACCCCTTCTGCTCATCGCGCGGCACCGGCATAAGGATTTAGTGCAAACTATCGATTGCAGTTGATTACTCCAGCACCGGCTCACCCTCGGGGCGGTCGCCAGGGGCGGGGCGCCGCGTGGACGCTGTGTCGGCGGTGCTGAGCCGGCGGCCCGCCGCCTTGGTGGGGCTGGCCGACCGGGCGCCGCCCAGCGAGTAGCGCGCCTCCTTGGCCGCCGACATGGCGCCTGGCTGGGGCCGCGCCGGCTGCAGAGCCTTCCCGCCAGTCCAACTGCTGAGTCGCTGCGGAGCTGTCGACCTTCTTCAGAGCCGTGTGCAGCCGCAATGAGCGCGGCACAGGCACGTGGTTGATGGGTCGGTGTCCGCTGGCGCTGGGGAGGCTCAAGTTTGTGCCGCGGCCAGCCTGGCTAGCCCCATGCGGATGGCTAAACCCGGCGCGGCAGCGTCCCTGCAGCTGTGCATGTGATCCTGGCTGACCCAACTCTGTTCCAAGCAGGGGAGAGGCCGCCCCAGACGCCGCAGCCGGCGGGAGCCGAGTGGTGCAGCAGGCGGTGAGCTCGTGCGTGGCTGTCGAGGTGCACACGTTGCAGTGCAAGTTGAGATCCGGTCTGCAGACGCGATGGCAGCACCTGGCGCATTGCCGCCGCCGCCGCCGCCGCTGCCTGCCGCCTGCTGCGGCTTGTGTGTCCGACTCGCCCCACCACCATCGATCCTCCCCTCCCCAGCGCAGACACCATTGCAGCAGACGAGGCAGCCGCCATGCAGGCGCGCGGGCGGGCGGCGCAGACGCTGTGGCAGGCGTACGTGCAGCAGCGCGGCAGCAGCCTGGGCCTGTCGCTGCCGTCCAGCAAGAGCCTGTGGGACGTTGTCAACCGCAGCCGGCTGGAGCCGCACAACGCAGACGCCATCCGCGACATCTGGATGGAGGTGGGTGCTGCCTGGTGGCGCCAGCTGCTGGCCGCAGCCGCCGCTGCGGCTGCCTGGGGAGCAGCTCAAGCAGCCGGTGGGCTTGCGCGTGCAATGTGCCCGCCCCCGCCCTCACTTCGTGTGGTGCATCTTGCCCGGCTGCTGTGGTGCATCCTACCCAGCCAATGTGATGTGTCCCACCCAGCCGATGCGATGCCTCCTACCCAGCTGCTGTGGTGTACGTAACCCGGCTGCTGTGGCCTGCCACCCCCCTCCCCTTCAGTTCCATGCCGACCCCATGAAGCACCGCATCGCGTCCGTCATGCCCGCGGCCCGCTACGTCAAGTTTGCAGAGAACGCGGGGAAGAGGTGCGCAGCTGCGTGGCGCTGCGTGGTCTCTGTGTGCAGGGCTGCCGGGTCCCCAGGTGATGGAGCGGGCAATGCTCGGTCGGGCCGGGGTGCTGTCATGTCCACCTGCTGAACAGGGGTGCTGTTGTCATGTCCACCTGCTGAACAGGGGTGCTGTTGTCATGTCCACCTGCTGAACCAGGGTGCTGTTGTCATGTCCACCTGCTGAACAGGGGTGCTGTTGTCATGTCCACCTGCTGAACCAGGGTGCTGTTGTCATGTCCACCTGCTGAACCAGGGTGCTGTTNTTGTTACGTCCACCTGCTGAACCGGGGTGCTGTTGTCATGTCCACCTGCTGAACCGGGGTGCTGTTGTTACGTCCACCTGCTGAACCGGGGTGCTGTTGTCATGTCCACCTGCTGAACCGGGGTGCTGTTGTTACGTCCACCTGCTGACCCTGCTGCGGTGCTTGTGTCCACCTTCCCACCCCTCCCGCACATGCAGCCCCATGTTTGTGCTGCCGGTTTTCAAGGGCCCCAACGCGTTTGAGAACTTTGTGGCGCAGTGCCAGCTGCCGCTCGTGCTGTTCACGTCGCTGGAGGAGTACAAGCAGTGAGCAAGGGAGGGGTTCTGGTTGTTGCATCAACAAGGCTGGTTGTGCCACTAACAGGTGCAGCAGTTAACCCCCACAGCCAGCGCCTGCTGGTGGACCGCCTGCTCGACAGAATCTGCCTCGCCAGGCAGCCGCTCGTGCTCATAATGGAGTTGCTGCAGCACCTGATCCCTGCCACGCCGGCTGCCTGCCGCAGGCGCGGCTCGAGTGCGCAGCTGCAACCTATAGTGACCCTCTGTGTGCTTCCCCTCCGCCCCGCTGCCTTGCCGCAGGCGGGGCTCGGGTGCGCAGCCGCAGTTTGTGGTGACGCACTACACCGAGCTGATGAGCGACAAGGACATTGTGCTGGTGAGTTTCCAAGTCTGATTTGTGTTCACGGCTGGCCGTGATTTGTTGAGTTATGTCTGACCCTCGCAAGGGAGCTGATGAGCGACAAGGACATTGTGCTGGTGAGGCTCCTGTACGGCTTGCGTTGTGCGGCCCGGCCCGCTTGCGGCCATGCATGGCATGGTGGATGTCCTGCCAAGCACGCCACTTGCGCGTGCGCCCAGTGGCCGTGGCGTGCCCTGCATTGCCCGCTGTCTATGTGGCGGCACATCCCACCCCCAACCTTGCCTCTGCCTGCAGGTGCGGGGTGACATTGTCAACCCCAACGCCGTGTCGCGGCTAGAGGTGGGCTGCTGCTGCTGGTGCAGTGCCGCCCGTCTGTGGTGCACCCAGCAGCAGTGCGTGCGCAGGCGCCTGCATCTCTCGCCCCCGCTGTTGGGGGCTGGTTAAACCGCTGCAGGCTGCCCTCGGCTCATCCCACACCCGCGCTTCTCAGGCCGCTCCACTGTCGTCCTCCCTCCACTGCCCTCCTCCCTCCACCTCTCAGGCCGAGACGCTGACCCGCCTGCTGCACGACTTTTACACGATAGACCAAAAGTACTACGGCTTTGTGCACCCCTTCAACCACCGGCAGGTGCGGCTGCTGTGCTGCACGCCCCTTCAGTCTTGAGCACCAGGGTGCAGTTGTGTGGGGCGGCGGCCGGTCGGCGCTGGTCTCTCTGCCCAGCGGCGCCGCACATCGCATCTCTGCCCACTGCCACTTGATGTCACCTGCCTTCTTTGCAGGCCGACTTTGACCTAAAAAAGATGCTGGACAGCCTTGGGCACGATACTGCCCAGCTGCCGCGCGACTGACGGCTGACCGCAGCATCCCGCGGCTGGGCTGCAGCCTAGCCCCTTGCGTGTGCCTTGCCTGTGCCATTGGTAGCTGTTCACTTTGCACTGTGGACCACACAGTAATGTTCACAGCCGACTAGCATGTAAAACGGCTATCTGCTCAGCGCAGTGGCACGCACAGAAATGCTGCCATGTCACAGCCGAGGGTCATAAGGCGGCGGCACGGCGCGCCAGCTGATCGGCGGCGCCTTGCGAAACCAGGCCCGCCCCAGCCAGCGCTTCAAGCCGTCCACTTTGCGGTTGCCGTCTGGCAACGCCCGCCGCAGCCAGGCCTCCACTGGGGGCCAGGCTTGAGAGGCCAGGCGGGCGCCGTCAATCAGGTAGGCGCTCACTGCCCGCCGCAGGCCGTGCTGAAGCAGGCAGCCCAGCAGCGGGGCTGTGTACCTGCGAGATGCGGCAGGTGTGGAGAGGATGCCGCTGGGCACTGCACGGAGCCGCTGCATTTCATGGCAGCGCAGAGAGTGAGGAGGGGAGGGAGCGCCCCGGCGAAGATGAACAGCTCCCCCCAGAGGGCACACCAGCAGCGCCGGCGTGCGGCGGCAGACGTGGCCGCAGGGAGGGCAGTAGTAGCACAGGCAGCAGCTCACAGGATGCTCTCGAAGCTGTGGTAGTCCACTTGCTTGCCAATCAGCTTGGTGCTGCCCGGGCCGTCCTGCAGGTCTGCAGGTGTGGAGAGGGGGAGGAGGGGTGCAGATCTCAGGGGCAGCTGTACTGCAGCGTTTTGAATCTGTAGGAGGTAGAGGACTCCCTGCGCATGCAGGCTCTGGGAAACGCCAAGCATAAGCACCCCGCTGCTGCATTCTGCCGCACATGGACACTCACACATGAGGACGCTCATGGACAGGGAGAAGCCAAGCAAAAGCATCTGGCTGCTGCATTCTGCCGCACATGGACACTCACACATGAGGACGCTCATGGACAGTGAGAAGCCAAAGAGCGGCGGCGCCAGGTAGTGGTTGAACCCCGTCACGTGCTGTACGATCTGCGAGCAGGATAATGGATGTACCACAATAGGGAGGCAGGTCACAAGGAGGCAGCCATGCTGCATGGCAGGCAAACAGGCGTGCTGCTTGGCATGTGTGCCAGGCAGCTCCTGGGCTCAGAGCTGGGTGACAAGTGCTGCGGGACTGCGGGCACGACACCTGCAGCTGCCCTCACCTCCACCCACACCTTGTTGCCACGGTGGTCCAGCACTGCAGCAGAATGTGTCGGCCACGTGATTGATTCAGACCTCGCTCTCTGACTTTACAGGGCAGGGGCTTCAGCGCTGGGTCAGCAACAACATTAATTTGCAGCAAGGCACGACTAGAACAGTGTTTGCCTGAGCGCCAAACGCTACACTATCAACACGAGTTGCTCCGCCACCAGCTTAGCTGGCCAGTGCCTGCAACACCACCCGGCGGTGGCGCGTGTCTGCCGCCTTGCCAGGCGGCGGGCCGGCATCTGCGCCTCCCGCTGCAAACACCGCCGCCTTGTAAGCAGACACTGCTCCCTTGCAGGCGGCCCCACTCAGGCGCACGGCAGCGCTGATGGACAGGCCCGCCGCTCGGCGCAGCAGGGACGAGTGCGCCCATCCCACCAGGGGCAGCGGGCTCAGCAGGGAGCCAAAGCTGATGAAGTCCTGGTGAGCCGAGATGAGCCAGCTGCTGGCTGGCCCTGGAGCCAGATCCAGCACTACCAGCGTCTCCCACTCCCAGGCTTTCAGCCACCAGCGGGGCTCCACACGGTGCACCAGAGAGCAGTAGGCGCGGCGCCCGCCGCCCGACAGCACTGAATAGCAGGGAGAACGGGGCAGCCGGCAGCAACGCACCTGTCAGCCCGGGCCATCTGTGCACCAGGCCTCGCTTGAGCGTGCAGACCCAGGTGCAACCCAAACACACTATGCAAGCTCAATCCAGTACAGCATGCGCCCACCTATCTCATTCACGTCCACGTCCAACCGCCTGCAGGCAGGAGCCAGCGCAAGTGCGGCTTGGGTTGGTGGCGGGCGCACCACTGTCGCATACACGCCGCTTGCACAGCGGCATCGCGTTTGACGCCAAAACGGGCGCTGGCTCTCGGGCACTTGATGTGCAGCCAACTAAGCGTGACCACCACTTATCAACCACCAACCCTGACCGCCTCGCCGGTTGCAGAAGCGCCAGGCCTGGAAGATGCGTACAATCTCCTCCCGGTTCTCGCCTATCACCTGGGGACACACGTTTAAGGCCCTTAAACCCGCCCGGGGCGGAGGGACAAAAGTTGATGGCAGGAGAGCCAGTTGCTGCCAAGGTGAAGGCTAGGAAGCGTCGCTGGAGCTGGGGCAGCGTGGGGGCTCAGGCAGGGCAGCTAAGCAGCAACAGCAACGCAGGGACTCAGGCAGGGCAGCAGAGCAGCAGCAGCGGTTAAAACAGGGACTCACCAGCGCGTGGGTGAGGCGGCAGTCGGGCGTGTAGTGCCGCTCGATCAGCTGACGCTGGCGGTGGGCCGGTGCCTGGAGCAGCTCCCGAATCAGGCCTGCGGGGCGAGCGCGGCAGACATGGATGCCCGTAAGCAGTTGGGTGCTGTACAGCCAATCTGCAAAAATCCGCTAAAAGGCGTCATGCTGAGGCCTGTTAAGCGGGCCGGAAGGATAAGGGACCCTGGGCCTCGGCTATACCAGCGCCAGGGCGTCTGGTGGTCCGATAGGGCCAGTACCGGACGTTAAACGTGGGGAATGATATGCCAGTGGAGGCACGTTCCCCCACATTTACATTTACATTTGCCACCCAGCGTGGGAACCGGTTAGCTTAGACGGGGAGCGCCACTCGCTGCTGCGCAGCATGCCTACCCGGCAGCTCCCGCTCAACGTCCTGCATGGCTCAGCCGGCCCGCTGCTCCCAAGCAGGCCCTCGTGCGGTAGCTGCGTGATGGAGGCGCGGAGCAAGGTGAGCAGCGGCGGCGGCGGTTTGGCCGCAGGGCAAGGTGTGCACGTGCTGATGCTGTGTGTATACACAGCTATAGTTGCAGTGCTGAGGCAGCAGGGCCCAGCAAGCACGCCTGGAGCTCGACAGGGCTTGTCGTGGCTTCTACTGTGCTTGCCTGGACGCCAAGCTGCAACCCCAAGCTCGAAGGCCAGGATGTTTTCTGAGCAGACGCAGACACCTTGGATGCAGTTGTGAAGGCAAAGGGCATCGTCAGCGCTGACCGGCAGCGTCGCATGGAGCCTCTTCCCATGCCTCCCTGACCTTCCAACCCCTCTCTTCTTGCTTGAATGTCAGGGAATCAGCAGGCAACAATGATGGCCCATCAGGCGCAGGCAGGGCCACCGGCGGCGGCGGCAGAGCGCAGCCAGGCGTTTGCTGGCGGGCGGGTGACGACGATTGTGGATTCAGTGCCTGCCACTCGCCAGCACGACGTGTCCGCGCTGGAGGGGCTGGCAGACAAGCTGCGCAACCCAGGTGGGAGCTTTGGAGCACCAGCCTAATCACAGCTGAAGCTCGCCTTCTGGGCTGCCTGAGGGACATGCAAGGCGTCCAAGGCAGCCTCAGGGGCGGTGGTGGTGTGCCGCGCAGCAGCCGCCGTCGGCAGTGCGGCAAGCTGGCGCAATACAGTTCGTCCCTTCTGGTGCAGCAGCTGCTTGGCGCCCTCCCCGCCAGGCCGGTGCTGTAGCTGCTTTTGTGCCCCTTTCCCTGCACCTCTGCCTCAAGACACCACAGTACCCTGCCACACCGCTGCTCCCCCTGCAGGGCTGCCGCGCGCCAACATCACCTGCGACGCTGAGCACCCCGAGGGCACCTACCAGCCGCCCAACATGACTGTGATGCAGCAGGCAAGGGGTGCTGGGGGAGTTGCAGGCGGCAGGCTCTGCGCTCTGCACTTTGCACTGCGCACAACAGTTGCAGAGTTGCCGTCGCAGCTATGCTAGAAAGCTTGCCGGCCACAATACCAAGTAACACCACTCGCAGCGGCGGCGGATCGAGGCGGTGCCTGCTCGGCTTCTCACGCCACACCACTCGCGCCCACCAGCATGTCCATGCCACCGCCGTCCCTCACACACCTGCCATCCTACACCGCCGCTGGGCGGCATATCAGAGCTTCCCTGTACTACCAACAGCCCAACCTCGTCCCGCCCTGCCCTCTGCGCAGCACATTGCCTTTTGGGACCGCGACACGGATGGCCTCATCACGCCCGCAGACGTGTATGTGGGCTTCAGGTGTGGCCTGGTGGGGTTCAGGTGCGGGCCTGCATTTGGAGCCTGGAGCACTTGTCCAATGCCTACACTTCACTCGCGCAGCAAAGCAGGCTGCACCCAGTGACTGCCGCACCACCTTGCGCCGGCGGCTGGGGCGCCTGCTCAGCGCACCCGTGCACGTGCCTTGGGGTCAGCCGCGCCGGCACGCTGCGAGCACCTCCCGAGTGGTTGAGGCAGGCGCCTGGGCTGCAACATGCTCCTGTCTGGCTCCATCTGCCTTACCGTGGCACCACTTTTCTGCTTGCTTACCTGCGCAGGCGCCTGGGCTTCAACGTGCTCCTGTCGGGCATTGCGCCGCTCATCATCAACGGCACCTTCAGTGAGTGGTGGGGCAGGTTCTGACCCCCCTCTTGCTTCTGGCCTTGGGGCTGCGTGTGCACCTCGAGACACACTCATCATCAACGGCTCCTTCAGTGAGTCGCTCACATGGTGATGTGGCAGGTTTTGGTCCTCTTGCTTCTTGGGCTGCATGTGCGCCATATGAAACGTGCGCTCATCATCAACGGCACTTTAAGCACGCCGACTTGCCGCGCGCATGATAGCTGCCTTCCATCCATGCCACGATCAAGATGCCGCCTGCACAGCCAATGCCACACCTGCTGGCCTGCCCGGGGCGCGCGCTGCTGCACACGCTCCGCTGTCGCTGCCGCACACTCCCCGCAGGCTGGTGGACGCAGGACAGCTGGATCCCAGACCCCCTCATGCGCATCCGAGTGAGGCTCCCTGTTCGAACCCAGTTCACTTGCTGCATGCTGTTGGTGTGGGCAGCAGGCCCTGCGCTGCGTGCAGCACTGCACTGCGAGGCAGCTCCCAGCAGAGCTAGGCGCAGGGCTAGGCCAGGGCTAAGCCGACATTCAAAGTTTGCGGCGTCCAGCTCCCCCTCCACCCTCCCCCACTTGGCAGCTGTCCAACATCCACCGTGGCAAGCACGGCAGCGACAGCGAGATCTTTGACACGGAGGGCCGGTTTGTGCCGCAGAAGGCAAGCAGGCAATTCGCCGGGGTGCTGCGATGCTGGCTGCGTTTGGTCCTGCTGATCTGGTGTGTGCGCAGGCCCTCGAAGCGCACAACGGGTGGCTTCGTGCCTGTGGCATAATTCCTCCAGTTGCCGGCCAGTATGCACCAACTGCACTTTTATGCCCCGCAGTCTGTGGGCTGTCCATCTGTACGCTTGCCAGCTGCTACCACCCCACCCGGAAATCGGCCACCCTCCCCCCCATCCCTGTCACTGATACTCCATCCAACCTGAGCTAATGCAATCCATCCATCCGCTGGTCTGCAGTTTGAGGAGATCTGGTCCAAGTACGACAAGGGCGGCAAGGGCGGGCTGACGCTGCGGGAGATCCAGGTGCGTTTTTTATCGTGCGTTGCTGTGTGGGGATGTTGTTACGCTGTTCACCAACCGCACAGGTTGGCTGTGTTGAAAGGCGTACTGGGTGCAGTCCAGCTGGCTGTGCAGCTGGCCCTGCACTGCTAGTGCGAGCGCCCGCTAGCAGCACGCGCATGCTGCCACATGAGCAGGCAGCTGCAGGTGGGGAGGTGCATGGCTGGCTGTTTCCCGCCGGCGCTCGCTGCTCCCTGCAAATGCTGTGCTGCACGGCACGCTGATCCTTCATGCGCTGCCGCCTGCCCTCCCATCCCCTGCACGCTGCTAATTCACCAAGCAGGACATGATCCGAGGTGAATACGGGTGCCAGTTAGCACGGGTGGATGCTCTGTTGCCCGAGCCAGACTGCGTGCCGCCAGCACTGTACAGTCTGCATGCCGCTGCTGGGGGAGCCCTGGGCGTGTGGCAGGCAGTGTGCTGGCCCACCTTTGGGAGCAACTGCCACTCCTGCCATAAGCTACGCTCCACTACACCTGCCCCACCCCGCCAGTCAATCGCAACAGGAATTGCGTGCCTCAGACCCAACGTGCCCCTTCTTGCACACCGTTGCCCTGCCCTGCCCCGCCAGGCAACCGCAACATCTGGGACCCCACCGGCTGGATTGCGGGCTGGCTGGAGTGGAACGTCACCTACTACCTCTGTGCCAAGGTGAGCGACTTGGCCCACTGCCTTGCAGCTGGCACTGCGTGTGTGTTTGTGATTTCAGCACTGCTTGGGAGCGCCCCTTTCCAAACGAACGCCCCACGCCCACCCCCTACGCCCAACCCAAACGCGCAGGACACGCCGCGCGGGCGGCTGCTCCTGAAGGACGACGCTCGGGCCGTGATTGACGGCACCCTGTTCTACAGGCGAGTGGGAAGTGATGGCATGCGCGTGTGGTCATGGCTGCGGAGGGGTGGGCAGGGCGAACCGCTGGCAGGCTGCCCTGCATGCAGTGCGGAGATGTTGTGCGGAGCTGCCGGCATTGGTGAAGCAGGCCACCTCAGCATGCAGCTCAGCCCCCTGTTCCCGTGTTTCGAAACTGCCTCGAATGCACCTCGGCGCATGCGCCCCATCGCATGCACCTGCAGGGTGGCCACCGAGGTGGAGGCTGGGCGCCTGAAGATGCGGCAGACCAAAGGCGGCATGGACCGCACCGACCGCCGCCCCGCCGGCGTCGCTGGCTCCACTGGCCCCGCTGGCGCCGATGCCGCGCGCAAGGCAGAGTGAGGCGGCAGGCCTGACTGCCAGCGCTGTTCAGAAGGCGGGTGGAGGTGGCAGGGCATTCTGCCGCCCCACGCATGCTGACACGAGGGGTTGAGGCGACGATGCAGACCGGCGCCCTCAGGCAGCATGCATTGCATGCTGGGCAACCTGCCTGGCAGCTGAGCCGGCACTTTGGCCCGTGGAAGCTGTGCAGCAAGCATGCCGCTGCCTTGGGCCCTCAGGCATGCTGCATGCTGTTGGCTTTGTTTACAGTAGCGAGCTTAACACTGCTGATGTTGATGCATGTTGATATGTAGTTTTCCATTGAGGCATTGATCAAAGATTAGGAAAAGCATGTGCGTCACAATCCGCAGGGACAGTCGTTCTGCACTTCAAAGCGTGACAGAGTTCGTTTCAATTCTAATGAAAAACTTTCAGCTCTCACTTGCCTCTACCCTCGCCGCTTCGCTCCCCATTGCCGCCGCTGGCGCGCAGGCGGCGCAGCACCTCGGCGGCCGTGGGGCGCTGGCTGGGGTCGGACAGCAGGCACTGGTCTATGAGGTCCGCCACGTCCTGCAGGGGATCAAAGGCACAGTTGATGGCACGGCAGCAGATGCTGGATACCCCGAGCCAAAGACCCAACCTCCACAGCTGGCTGTCATCCCTCTTCACTCCGCAGCTGGCTGTCATCCCTCTTCACTCCACAGCTGGCTGCCATCCCCGCCCACCTCTGGGCAGTCGTCCGGCACCCGCGGCAGCTCCCACGTGCCGCGCTTCAGAATCAAGCGCCTGGTGGTCAGCTCAGCCAGCAGCAGGCCAAAGCTGCGGGAGGTGGGGCGGGGCAGGTGCCGTTTGGAGGTGCCACTAACTGCCTTGTAAATCCTCGCATGCCATACTAACACATCTGGCTTGACAAGCCAAAGAGTTTATTCTCGTGACCTAGACCTAAGCAAGCCTGGAGTGCTGCTGCTGAGGCCACCTCACCTGTAAATGTCGGCCGCTAGCGTGCAGCGCTCGCCCAGCAGCTGCTCAGGGGCTGCGGGAGGGGATGGGCATTGGGCTCAGACTGGAAGCAGCGTATGCACTTGGCTCAATGTGACTGGACTGATGGCACACCAGTGCCCCCTTGACAGTTGATTCATCCGCTGCTCCCGAGGACACCAATAGGTATGGCATTTGCGCTCTGCCCCGTGTGACTGACAGCATCCCCTACGAACCGGCTCAGTTGGCTCGTGCTGGTCACAGGCACCCACCACTGAACCTAGCCACCCACCTGCATACAGGTTGCTGCCACCCGCTGCGGTGTGTGCAGTGTTCTCCATCACTTGCGCTAATCCCAGATCCGCCAGAGATGCCCGCCAGTCTTGCGACAGCAGCACGTTGCCAGACCTGCAAAAACAGCGGCAGGGCGGTGCTGAGCAACAGCGAGCCAATGGCACTGCCACAGCTCGAGAGCTGTGTCCCTTCGCAGCACACACACGACCACCTCAACCTCCAGTGAAGCCTTCGCTTGCCACTGCACTGCCAGCCCGCAGCCACCCACCCCCGCCCATCTCCCCCACCCACTTGATGTCCGAGTGCAGGATGCGCATGTCGCCGTGCAGGTAGGCAACCGCCTCCGCCACGTCCAGCGCCAGCCGCCGGCCGCTGCGGGGTGGGGGTGAAAAGGAGCATGAAGCATACAGGGGACCTGCTTCCTAGCGTGGCGCTGGCACATGCCAGCTGCTGCTCATGGTGCACCTCGTGCCGCCCTGGCAGCTCACCAGTTGTCCCAGCGCAGTGCGTCCTGCCATCCCGGGTTGGCCAGCGCAGTTCTCAGGCTGCCTCCCATCATCAGTTGCATGGCAACCAACAGCAGGCCGTCCTGCATGGCAGGCATCCATACAGCACAAGCCAGTTTGGATCGCGGCTTTGGAGTTGTGCCAGATAGAGCACAGCTCGACAGCAGCACTGGAAAGCAGCAACAGCAGTCAGTTCCAGGCCAGACAGCTAGAGCAGACGAAAGGGGTGCGCAACGCATGGCCACGCACGTGCACAGCCACGCCATAGACGGCCACTATCCGCGGGTGCACGCAGCGCTTCAGCAACGTGACCTCGTGCCAAAACGCCTGAGAGTCGTCACCTGGCGGCACCGCAAGCACCTGCAATCCACCGATTGGTAGGAAGCGGTAGCATTCTGCAGGTTTAATGGTCTTGTGGTCGCCTGGCCCTGCTGCGGCTGTGGCGGTATGCCGTAGTTACAATGCTTGCCACTCGAAAGCAGCCTGCACACACTGCGCCGAGAGGCCTGCTGCCCATCCACCCTGCCCCAACTCGCACCTTCACTGCAACATAGGAGCCATGCAGCTTGGCCAGGTAGACCACGCCATGCGCCCCCTCCCCCAGCTGGACCAGCGAGCCGTCCGGCTCGGCAATGAACTGCGGGGGTGCCGGGGGAGCCAGGCGTTCAAACCTAAGGTGGGGTGGTGGCCAAACACAGACCGAACACAAGAAGACCATGAGAACAAAAACAAAGAGCTGCCAACAGGCACAGGATGGCCTGGCTGGTCCCGCCTGCACCCACCTGCAGATCCGCCGTAGCAACACGAAGGCTGTCGCTTGGCAGGCCCCACCCCTGCACAAGTGGCGCCAAAGCGCTGCTGCCGCTGCCGCCGCCTCCGCTGCTGTGAATTTTGTGAGTTAGTGGCACCACGCGTGAGCAGCTATTGGCAGCAAGCAAGTCGCCTTGATTAGATGGCGTTGCAGATGTGCGCTGTGCGCTGTGCAGCAGGGACAGCAGCTCTGCCTCTGGCTGCCCAGAAGGAGCTGCAGTGCCGCCCAGCTGCCGCTGCGCTAAAGCCTTGAGGCGAGCGCGCCCGGGCTTCAGCTCGCGAGGCAGGGGCGGCCGGCGGTGACGAATGCCGGTGCCACCCAGTGCCAAAGGCTCCAGATGCAGCAGTTCAATCTCTTCATGGCCGCCTATGCTGCCGCCGCGCTGCCGCGCAAGCCCCGTGGCTGCTACTCTCCTGCGCCGCCGATGGTACGCAGCAGCTGATGCTGTTGCTGCTACAACGAAGGTGCAAAGTGCCAGCACCACCATCAGCCTGCCTCCTCTGCTGCCATACAGCAGCCCCGGTGCAGCTGTGCCGTCTGCAGCAAGCGTGAGGGACTCTTGCATCAAGCGCACCCAGTCCGCGAACGCCGGCATGTCGTGCTCAGCACATGGCGGCAGTCCGCCGCGTAGCAAGGCGGCCAGCACATCGTTGGTATGTCTGCAAACACAGGGGTTGAAGACCTGGCTGGTAATGCAGCCTCAGAAACTGAGCGGGGCCGGTGTTGAGGTGACGGCAGGGAAAGCAGCGCTGTGCTTGAGTAAGCACAGCCGAGGTGCAATCGCGCAAATCGCTCACATGACGCGAATGGCCCGGGCAAAAGAGGCCCGGCACCACTGGGATGGAACACCACCGCGCACCCCAGTCTCTCCCAAGTGCCTGCAGGCAGTTGGCGGCAAATAGATGCGCAGAATGTGAAGCACAGCCCTCACGCTGTATTCAAGCGCGCATGCACCAAACCAAGCAGAGCATGCCACGAGGACGCAGGTAGGCGCACACTTACAGGACAGCCAGCCGCGACCAGTTCAGGCTGGCGGGCAGTGTGCCCACCAGCCCTGGATTTCCCTCCAGCGAAAGGAACGACAGGTCCAGCGTGCTGCTGGGCGCCAGCCAAGCCGGTGGGAAGGCTGGCCCGGTCAGTTGGTTGGAGGCAAGATGCATCTCCCGAATGCCACTCTGCGTGTAGGAACACGCAGCGGCTGGCCGGGGGATCACTGTGCAGCATGTAGGGCAAATATGGCGCATGGGTGTGGAACCCTTTGCAGAGATGCACGCCCACCGTTTTTCACCAAGGTGTAGCACATGTGCATCTGGAAAAGCATGAGTTGATTGCCCAGAGGCACCCACCTTGCATGCTGCCCACTCGTCGGGGAGGCGGCCGGTCAGCTGGTTGTAAGCCAGCTGCATAGGTGGGGGGAGAGCAGCAGTTTTGATGGGGCCTGCAAGCAGGAGCATGCCCGGGCTGGGGTGCTGGCAACAGGGCAACCGCAATGCTTGTTGGAGTGCCAACTCGCCTTCAAGTTTTCCAGCAAAGGCAGGTTGCAAAGGAGATGGGTTGGCAGCGGGCCAGACAGGCTGTTGACCTCCAGATGCCTGCGAGCGATCAACGACAAATGAGCAGCGCAAGGCGGCCGGCCAGGCAGCAGGCAGAATGGCCACCAGCGGTGCAACAGGATCGGGGGGAACACAGCAGCGGTCCACTCACAGCTGGCGCAGCTTTGGGAAGCTGCCGTTGGCCTGCCATGCAGCGGGGAAGGTGCCTCCCAAGCCAAGTCCACCTAGTAACAGCTTTTCAAGCTGGGGAAAGCCGGCCGCCCACTCGACGGGCAACGGGTGCGCAGCCGGCTGGGCGGCCGTTGCAGATTGGTTGGCGCGTCTGCCGTTCCACCCGGCACCCGTCACGTACAGCTCTGTGAGACGCTGGAACCCGCTGGCCCACTGGGCAGGCAGTGGCAGCTGCGCCGGCATCACCAGCACCAGTTCCCGCAGCAGCGGCAAGACGCCTGGGCCGCCCCAACTGGCAGGTAGTGGGATTGGGCGCTGCTGCCACTCCGCCATAATGTTGAGGCGCTCCAAGCGGGGCAGGGCCCCCGGCTCCATGGGCGGCAGCGGGTCGGGTGCCGCGAATGCTGGAAAGGATAGCACCAGGCTGCGGCGAGAAGGGCAGGGCAAACGCGGAAGCAGGGAGTCACCTGCGGCCCCGCTCAGTGGTTCGAGCGCAGGGCAAGCAGAAGCCCTCGGTCAGGACAGTCCAGTTGATTAGCAGCAGCTCATGGCGGAACCACGTGCCACACCAGGTCGGACCACACAGCAGCTCACTTCTGGAGGCGGGGGAAAGCTCCTGGCTGGCCCCACTCGCGTGGCAGCCGAGGCTCCAGCACATCCAGTTGCACGCTCAGACTGATCAGGGACTGCAACTGCGCTAGCTCCGGCAGCAGCACAGCGTTGGTGGGAGCCGGCAAGGTTCCGTTCAAGTTGCTTGGCTCCTCCCAGTTGCTGCAGAAGATGGAATTAGCAGAAGACCGTGACACGCATTACGACACAAGGAAGCGATTGCCTGCCCCGCTTGCCGAACTCAAAGCAGCTCAAAGTTGCCGCCAGGCACGTGGGTCAGTGCATGCATGTCACGCAATATGCGCACAGCCTCACATCTGGGTGACTTGGCCATCGATGCTGCATGTGACGCGGCGCCACCGACAGTGGTGGGTGGGCTCGCTCGCCTGCCAGCCGGTCCATTGCTTAGCTCCCCTCTTCACAAGACCTGCGGGACAAATACAAACGGTCACTCAGGCGCCCAGGCGCAGAGCTGTTCAAGCTCCCACTCTGCTGCGGCGCAATGCGCAACATGGAAACCGCTATCAAAAGGCACCAACCGGTCGCCGCCTTACCTGCTTCGTTGGCTCGCTGGCGCAGGCGGCGCATGATGGTGCCCTCATCCAGCGCCGCAGCATCCCCCACCGCCGCACATTGTGGGTGGCGCAGCAGCGCCGCTACCAGGAGCAGCACAGCTGCCAGGTGCCTCATAGCAACAGTGTGGTGCGGGCGGCAGGCGGCATGGTGGCCACGGTCCGCGGCGGCGAGCAGCGGCGGTGAGGGCTGCGGGTGGCGGGGGAAGGAGCGGCGCGCTGTACTGCTCACAAACGGGCTCTCAGGGTTGTGTTTGCCCTGCCCGTTCGCAGCGGCGGGCGTCAAAAAGTTGGGACGCTCACGCCCGTGCCGCAGGCTGGGGAGAAGCGCACGGTAGCAAGCCGAACCGTCCGCAGTTTGGCTGGCACAGCGAACAGGCGGTCGCGGCGCTGTGTGTCTTGCCGCGCCGCCGCCGCCGGCCGAGCACAGCATAGCGCCGCGCTCTGTGTGATCACGCCTGACCGGCTCACGAGGCACGACTGCACAGGTTCCAGCTCAACAGAACACCGAAAAACGGCCTTCTGGTGCATATCGGTCGGTAGCACCAAGTGACGGGCGCATGCCGTAGTTGAGGCGCTGGTCTGGAGCGGCACAAGTGGGTGGCGCCTTGCTAATTTGACTGTTGAAACGAACGCCTCCGCTCTTGCCCAGTGCAGTGCAGCACAGCACAGCCAGGTGGGGTGCGGACTCAGTCACATGTCATGCTGGTCATAAACGCCTGCATGTGTTGGACTTTCCAAATAGGGTAGAGCTGGTCACTTGCTGCCGTCGCTGCTGCCGCCGCCGCTGGCGCGCAGGCGGCGCAGCACCTCGGCGGCTGTGGGGCGCTGGCTGGGGTCGGACAGCATGCACTGGTCTATGAGGTCCGCCACGTCCTGCAGGGATGTTTGGAGGGAAGTGTTGCTCAGCCTACCGTACTCAATGTGTATGTTGGTACACTTCAGCACCCAGAACCCAACAACATGCCAGCACCCGATTCCCACATCCCCACACCCCACCCGCCTGCGGGCAGTCGCCGGGCACCCGCGGCAGCTCCCAGTGGCCACGCTTCACAGTGGCTTTCCTGGTGGTCAGCTCAGCCAGCAGCAGGCCCAGGCTGCGCTCAGGAGAGCGGGGGGCAGTGCACCTGCTGTAACGATGCAACTAGCCAACGGCGCATGCGCAGTGGTCTATGCAATCACCCCGCAACTTCCCCAAATCACATGCTGGCAGCACAGCGTGTGCCATGCCCCATCTTCCACGGCGAAACAACCCTTTCACCTGTAAATATCGGCCGCCAGCGTGCAGCGCTGGCCCAGCAGCTGCTCGGGGGCTGCAGGCAGGGGGGGCAGTAGCATGCCATCTGTTGGCAAGGATCTGTGCACGCACAGCACCAGCGAGCAGAACTCTGATGCTGCCTGCATTAACGCAGCAAGGTGCCACGTGCGTCACTAACCAAAATGACCAGAACCCGCACACACACACACACCTGCATACATCCTGCTGCCGCCCGCTGCGGTGCGGGCGGTGTTCTCCAGCACTTGTGCCACCCCCAAGTCCGTCAGGGACGCCCGCCAGTCTTGATCCAGCAGCACGTTGGCCGACCTGCAGGAACAGACAGCAGCAGCACCCCCTCAGTTTGCTGCACTGCTACAAGTTTGTGGCATTGCCGTTGCCAGGTGGCCCACGCAACCCAGCACTCCGCCACCCACCCCCGCCCATCTCCCCGCTCACTTGATGTCCGAGTGCAGGATGCGCATCTCGCCGTGCAGGTAGGCAACCGCCTCCGCCACGTCCAGCGCCAGCCGCCGGCCGCTGCAGGGTGACGGAAAAGTCTCAGTAGAGAATGGCACAGAGGCGCGGACCTGTTGCGTCGTTCATGCCCCAAGTCTCTCCACATTGGGTGACACCAGTTGCACCGGCGCACCAGTTGTTCCAGCGCAGCTGGGCCTGCAACTTGGGGTCGGCCAGCGCCACCCTCAAGCTGCCGCCCAGCATAAGCTGCATGGCAACCATCACCAGCTCGTCCTGCACAGCAGCAGGGGTGAGTTGGTCGGATGAGATCCTTCAGTAGGTCGGGCAGCAGGCGACACGCTGGCACAGTGAGGTTGCAGGCAGGAGCAACACTGCTAGTGCTGCCAATGCAAACATCCAACAGCAGCCAAGCGCAGCAGGCACGCACGTGCACAGCCACGCCGTAGACAGGCACAATTCGGGGGTGCACGCAGCGGGCCAGCAGAGAAATCTCGCGCCAAAAGCCCTGGGAGTCCATGCCTGGCTGCACCGCAAACACCTGCGCAGTAGTTCGAGGGGAAGGAGTGGGGGCTGGGCACATCCAGCAAGCGGGGAAGCAACGGCACGTCCAGCAATGTGTACACACTGGTCTCTCGCTATCAAGGTGCCAGAAGGGTTGTGGCCGAGCAGAGCGAGCAGACCGCACCTTGACCGCCACGTACATGTCGCTCAGCTTGGCCAGGTACACCACACCGTGCGCCCCCTCCCCCAGCTGGACCAGGGAGCCGTCCGGCTCGGCAATGAACTGCAGGGGTTGCCGGGCGGAGCGATCAGGGGGCCAGGTGTGAGCCAACTGTCACGGCAAGCCACAGCGCTGCTGTGCGGTCCCAGTGATCATATCACACTCAAGCGCATCCCATCTGCTGCACACAGGCACGCCAAAAGCGGTTTTCGTACTGCTCAGGGGCACATGGTTGCAGGCAAGCCATCTGCCCCTGTTCAGCTGGCCACCCACCTGCACGTCTGCCGCAGCAATGCGCAGGCTCTCGGTGGGCAGGCCCCAGCGCCGCACAAGCTGCAAAGCAACGCCTCTGGGGCCAGCTTGGCTAAGGTAGCCAAACCCGCCGGGTGTGCGGCCGTCTACAGGCGCTGCCATGCTGTGGGCTGGTGCGCCCCTCAGCACGGACAGCAGCTCCGCCTCTGGCCGCCCCGACAGGAGCGCAGTGCCGCCCAGCTGCCGCTGCGCCAAGGCCTTGAGGCAGGCACGCCCAGGTGCAAGCTCACAATGCCGCGCCGCCCGGCGTCGCTGCACCCTGCTGCTCAGCAGCTCAATGCCTTCCTCCTCTGTTGACGGACTACTGCTGTGCTGCCGTTGCCGCAGCCAGGTGGGTAGCCAAGCAGCTGTTGCAAGCTGGCCTCGGCTTCGCATGACCGCCGTAGCGGCACCGATTGCCAGCAGCGCCACCACCACCACCAGCAGCAGCAGCACCTTGCCTGGGCCGCCAAAGCCGAACCAGGCTGTGCCAGTTGCGCTGCCTGAGGAGGATGCCGTCTGCTGCCTTATTTCTTTGGCCCAGGTCACAAAGTTGGGCATGTCCCTCTGGACGCATGCCGGCAGCCGCTTGAAGAACTTGGTTTCTTTGATGGCATTGGTATTGCTGCAGGGGCGGGCCGGCAACTTTGGTGATAGAGTGCCGCCTCTGAAGCAAGCACACGGCAGGCATGCCTACCTGAATACCACAATCCACCGAGAACGAGCCTACAGCACAACCAAGTGTCTTGCTGAGCAGCTTACTACCGTCCACGCCAAGGGCTGCCCCAGGCTGACCGGCTCACATTTGCCGGATCGTGTGGGCAAAGGGGGCACGGCACCATTGCTCGTGGATGCGTCCGTCGACTCCCGTGTCGTGCAAGTACCTGAGAAGAAGGAAACCCGGAAGCGCAACTTGGCAGACCGGCGAGCATATCCAACGGCCAGCCGACAGGGGCGTGAACGGGGCAGTTGGGTCGGAGGCAGCGGGTGCACGCTCTTTGGCAGGTGGATGCAGTTCTCATTGGCACTGGGAGCTCACAGGTTCTCCAGCCTTGACCAGCTGAGGGAGGCGGGCAGGGTCCCCTCCAGCCCAGGGTTATCATTCAGCTGGAGGCGGCGCAGGTTGAGCGTGCTGTTGGGCGCCAGCCAGGCGGGCGGGAAGGCGGGGCCCACCAGCTGGTTCTGCTGAAGATCGATGTCAGTCAGACTGGCCTGCACGGCACAGCATGGCAGTGCAGGCGGCAGGCACGTCACGTGGGCGCGGGCAGGTGCCCCACCATTCATCCCTGAGGCAATCCTATCCAGGTTCATGGGGAAGGCAGTGGCTGGCCGGCAGTAGGCTGGGCACGCTGCGGGCGGCACTAGGTGCGTACCCCGCATGCTGCCCACTCAGCCGGCAGGCCTCCCGTGAACCGGTTGCCACCTAGCTGCGAGACACCAAGGGTGGATAGCAAACATGGTTGGCTACGTTACAGCTCCTGGCGCAGGTGTCAGCAATGATGAAGAGGTATCTGCATTGTCAGAGATCGCGCATGCGTCAAGCTGCGCACGCATGAGGCAGCCGTACCGAGAGATATTGCAGGTGGGGCAAGTTGCACACTACGTGGGCAGGCAGAAGGCCTGACAGGCGGTTGCTCCCCAGCTCGCTGCAGGCAGATCGGTCGGAGCTAATGAGCACGGTGGACAGCACAGCAACATGAATCAGTCTACTCCTCAGCCACATGCCACCCGCCCGCCCACTAGCACCCACCCAATCCGCCAGCACCACTTACAGGTCGCGTAGCTCGGGGAAGCTGCCCCTGGCCTGCCATGCAGCAGGGAACGTGCCGCTCAGGCCAAAGTTAACAAGGGAGAAAGATTGCAGCTTGGGAAAGCCGCGCCCCCACTCGGCAGGCAGTGGGTGCGAGGCACCATCAGTGAGGCTGTCGGTGCCCGTGCGGTTCACACTGGCTGCAGCTTTTGATGAAGAGGGTTTGGAGATTGATTGCAGGAGCAACGTTTGGAGCGCTGGAAAGCCGCGCGCCCAGCTGGCGGGCAGCGGCAGCGCTAAACTGGCCGTTAAGTAGAGCTCTCGAAGCGACAGCAACACGTCTGGGCTGCCCCAGCTGGCCGGCAGCGGGATGGGCCGAGCCTGCTTGATCAGCATCATGGTGAAATTCATCAGTTGTGGGAGTGCGCCAGGCTGGACTGGGGGCAGTGGGTCGGCTGCCGTCAAGGCTTGCAACAGAATGGACAGGCTGCATGGGGCAGGTGCACGGGGCAGGGGCAGGGTGTGGGGAGAGTGATGAGCAGGGCTGTACATGTGCAGGCAGCAGGGACCGTTGTCGCTGGGGGCCGCCACACAACAATTGGCAGCCACACGCTATTCACCTCTCGAGCCTGGCAAAGGCACCCTGCTGCCACCATTCCGGCGGTAGGCGCGCCGCGGGCGCTTCAATTTCCAGCTCGAGGCGCGTCAGGTGCTGAAGCTGCGCCAGCTCCGGCAGCAGTGTAGTGTTCCTGGAGTGCGCCTCAAAGTGGACTGCACCCTCGCTCTTCCACACGCTGCACCGCGGGGGGGGGGGGG
>RRZL01000084.1:533991-622428 GCA_006782975.1 Chlorella sp. Dachan | reverse complement strand
CGGGGCGTCGGAGCCGGCAGGGCCATCGGCTGGATCCGGCACAGTTGCAACACCGGCAGGTCTTGGCATGTGCGGGGCGGGCAGGCGGGTGATGCCCAACAGAGAAGTGGCGACGCGCACAGCCCTCTGGTTTGCACTGGCAGGCAGCCTTTTGAGCTTGGCCTCACATCTTCGTGACGCGCTTATTTGCGTCACACGCGACGTGGTGCCATGTGCAGTGGTGGGCGGGGTCGTACAGCCCCCAGCCGGTCCACTTGCCCCCCTGCCTGCCCACCAAGCCTGCACGCATGGAAGGCAAACGCAGTCATGAGTCAGATGCTCCATACAAGTTGCGTACATCTAGGCACGTTCAGGGTCCCTCAGCTTCCCATATTTAATATTTCAAAGTTTGCGCCCCGCACCCTACCTGCTTTGTTGGCCAGCTGGCGCAGGCGGCGCATGATGGTGCCCTCATCCAGCGTCCCGCCCGCTGCGGGATGCGGCTGCTGCAGCACTGCCGCCAGCACCAGCAGCAAGACGGCTGCGAGCTGCCGACGGCACAGGCTGCTCATGTTTCAACGTGACAGGGGATGCGGGCTCGATGCCGCATGTTAAGCGAGCACTGCTCCCTTGGCAAGGGAAGCGGCGGCGGGGCGAGGACGGCGGTGGTGGAGCAGAGGTGTTTGGCAGCAGCGGCTGACGGTAAGGGCTGGCGCAGCACCACTGGTGATTCAGAGACGCTGTCGCACACGGCTGGCACAGGGCCCGCTGGTCGCGCGACGGCTCCCACCCCCCCGGGGCGCCTGCTGCCAAAAGCTGTAAAAGCTGTAGAAAATATGAAAGGCGAGTTTCACTTGCGAACAGCGAACGATGCGAGGGTAGCAGCCTGCCGGGGTTGGTGCCAAGCGCCACCGCCTATGCGCTGCCGCCCGCATGGCACTCGTCGGACGAGCGAGGCCCGTGCTGGGGTCTCCATCAAGAGTTTTTGCACCTTTACAACCAAACGGAGGGCCCAAGCGTATGCAGAGAGTCAGGTATGTGGTCATCAACCGCTTGACAGCCCACGAAGTCTACCCTGGTCTACCGGCCTCTCCGCCGCTTGCCCTGCTGCTGCTGCTGCTGCTGCTGCTGTTGGCTGCTTGGTGGCTGACCCGCCGATCCGCTGGGTGCTCCCAGAGGCTGCAGCCAGTCCTCCCAGCTCTTCGGGGCCGCCTCCTGTGGCTGCACCGGAGCAGGTGCTGCACCGCCAGCTGAGCTAGCAGCCGCAGGCTTCTTACGCTTGCGACTGGCACCACCCGCCAGCGCCAGCGGTTCAGGCTGCGGCCCGGGAGGCGTCCCTTGCGAGGCTGCTGCAGCTGACCGCATAGCAGCAGCAGACGGTGCTGCCGCTGGCGCTGCTGCGTTTGCTGCTGCGTTCGCTGCTGGCCTGGCAGGCTGCGCTGCAACCGACAGGAACGCTGGCTTCGAGGCAGGCTGCCCTGCTGTGGCCATAGCCACAGCCGCTGTTCCAGCTGCTGCCGCTGCTGTCCCTCCAAGCGGCTTGACTGCCACAAATGCTGGCTTGGGGCCTGCAGGCTTGGGTGCCACGCTTCGTGCGGCCGGTGCTGCTGCTGCCGGCTGGGCTGCTGCTGCCGTTGCCACGGCCGCCACACCGCTGCCTGCCGCAGGCGCCTGCTGCTGGGTGCCCTTAGGCCCCTGTGGCCGCAGCTGGCTGCCGCCCAGCAGGACAGCTGAGCGGCGGTAGATGTGGCCTCGTGCCTCGCCGTCCATCAAAGAAGCCACCTCCACTGCACCACTGCGTGTGCGCCGCTCCTCAACCACATCCTCCTCCACTCCCAGCAGCACTGGCACAGGCGGTGCCTCTGCGGGTGCGGCAGCCACAACCACTTTCTCCTCCTCCTGCTCCTCCCCCTCCTGCTCCTCATCATCATCTGACTCGCCTGACTCCCCCCACGCATCTGCCGCTGCTGCTGCCGCCGCCGCCGGGCTGGCATGCGCAGCCGCCGCGGCTGCAAACGCCTCTCGAGAGATTGGCACGCCACGGTCCTCCATCACTGCTAGCACGGGAGCTGCTGCTGCCGCTGCTCGCTGCCTGTCACGCCCACGTACGGCCAGCTGGCCAACAGCTGGCTGGCCTTCCTCGAGCACTACGGCCGTGGCTGCACCTTGCTGCTTTGCTGGCACCACGTGCACAGCATAACGTGCACAGGCGGCGGCCGCCTGAGCTGCCAGGCTCTCGCCTGGCGGGCATGGCAGGCGCTCCAGCTGCGGCAGGCCGCCGCGCCACTCTGCTCGCAGCAGCTGCGGCAGCTCCTCGCCTGCCGCCTTGCTGCCGCCGCCGTCGACTGATGGCGCGCCTGGCGTGCTGCCTGCGGCTGTGCCTGCTGCTGCTGCCGCTGCCCCTGCTGCGATACCGAGCTGCCCATCTGCTGCCGCAGGGTCCAGCGGCAGCAGGGCGGCCAGCTCGGCTACGCCGTTGTATGCCCGCACTGCATCCAGCAGCAGCTGTCCAGCCAGCACCTGCGCAGGGCATTGAGCAGAACGAAGTTGAGGGCATGGTGTGCAGTGTGACCAGGCGATGGGCAGCAGCCGCAGGGCGCATGTTCAACCGCGCTGCGCCTCTGCAGGCCGTGGGCACATCACAACACACAGCACACACCACATGCAGCAGCCCAGCCAAGTGCCAAGCCGCACCTGGATGCGCGCCAGGGTAGCCAGGGCGGTGAGGCAGAGGGGCATGAAGAAGGAGTGCGCCAGCTGCGCCAGCAGCTGCAGGGAGGCTCGGTGCACCGCCGGCGCCAGCTCCTCGACGAGCTGGCAGGCTGCCAGCAGGCAGCGCAGCAGACTGGCTGCCGCATGGTGGCTGGGCAGCCGCCGCCGGTCGCCGCTGCAGGGGGGGAGCAGAGGACAGTGTTTGCAGGCGGCAGCGGATGGCAGACAGGAAAGGTGCTGACTAGGCTTGCGCCTGAATGACTGGACATGCACTTCTGCAACACCGCGGTTGTGCTCCTCACCCGTAGGCCATCAGCACGCTGCCGGTGGGCAGCGTGCCGCGCTGCTTGGCGGCGGTCAGCGCGGCATGCACCTCGGCGGCGCGGCGGTCCAGCTGCATGCTGTGCAGCAGGCGTAGCAGCCGCCGAACCTGTCGGAAGGGTGTGGTTGTGATGGTGGAGTTGGGGAGCGGTTCAGTAAGCCAAGACAGTGCAGCGGCAATGGCGGCAGGCGGCACGGCCACAAGCCGAGGAAGCTACACAGGGCTTGCCGACCCACCTCCTGCAGGTGCTGGAAATGCAGGGCGCCGCGGTGCTGGTTGGCGTTCTTGTAAAGCAGCTTCTCCAGCAGGGCCACCTCTCGCCACAGGTCTGGACGGGCCAACGCAGCCTGCGAGAGGAAGGAGGGGCTGGGATTGTCCGCGGCTCAGCTGACTGAGCAGTGGCGGCGGCGGCGGCGGCGGCGGCGGCGACGGCGGCAGAGAGTTGCATGTGACTGCAGGGCGGTTGGGCGCTCTGCTCACGTCGAGGTGCCCCGTGGCAATGCTGCCGGCGGCCGCCGCCCACTCTGGACCCACGACGCAGTCCAGTGCGAGCGCCATGGCGCTGCCGGGCGGCCCAGCCATGCTTGCAATGGTGTGTGCACGGCAATGCGTGTGCAGAACTGGCCAGCAGGCTCCTTCATTCGTGAGCCTGCTGCTGCGAGAGCAAGTCACGTCCCATGCAGAGGGGCGAAGGTTCAGCTGTGGGGCTTTGAAACGCCGATTCAAAGGGGCAGGGGCGATCGCAAGGCAGCAGGCGGCGTCAGCCGGGCAGCCAGGTGGGTTCTGCGGCGTTTGCACCAAATGCTCCGCGCAGCGGCCCCCTCGCACTCCCGGGCTCTGGCGTAGCGACGTCGGGCGGCTTTAGCACCTGCAGCCAGCGCGGCGAGGCCCCAGCTGCCGGCCCTTTTCGCGACAGCCCCAAGCAGCCAGCCTCAGCCGGCTCCCCAGCTCCTCCCTAACCATGACGGAGGGCGGGACCAAGCCCCAGGGCGCTGTCCGCAGGGAGACGCCAACCACGGTGCGCTGCCGCCTGCTCGCTCGCTCGCCGCCGCTGGTCGCCTTCCTGTCCGGCAGCCGCTGGTCGCCTTCCTGCCCGGTTGTCCACCCCCGGTCCCCCGCCGCCACCAATCCAGCAGGCCACCATGGCACGCGCCTCCTGGGAGCGCCAGCTGGAGGCGTACACCAAGGCGGCCAGCGGCAGCACGCCGCCGCCGCAGCGCGCCGCACGCACCCGCATGGTCGNGGAGGCAGCGCTGGGCGCCAGCACCGGCACGCTGACGGGGGAGCGTGGCGCCGGCGCGCGCGGCGGCGTCACGCTGTTTGACCTGTATGCCGCCGCCACCAAGGCGGTGCCGCGCGCCAACAACTACACCAACGACGCCTACGTGCGCATCTGGCTGGGCTTTGCGCGCCACCAATGGTACGCCGCATTGGCAGGGCGGCCTGTTGGCGGTGGGCACTTCTGCGATCCTGCTTGCTCGCGTTGTGCCGTGCCTTGCCCTCCGTACCGTCGGCCTGAAGCATCTGTTCGCTCGCCACCTGCAGGGTGCGCAATGCGGACGATGCCCGCGACGTGTTCAAGATGCTGCGCTCCCAGGCCATCGGCGCGTCCTCGGCGGTGCTCTACTATGGTGCGCATGCAGGGGGTCGCAGCTGGGCTTGGCTGGGCTCCTGGGTGGGTGTTTGCTGCAAGCCTGAACGGACCGTGCAGTCACCACTCCAGCCAGCTGGTGTGAGCAAGTACAATTTGTGCCTGCCGCTGTGCAGAGTGGGCGGCGCTGGAGCTGGCCGGCGGCAACCAGTTCAAGGCGCTGGGCGTGGTGGCCAAGGGCCTGAAGGAGGCGGCACAGCCTGCCAGGTGGGTGCTGGGGCTCGACGAGGTGCACGGCAGCAGCATGGGTACCAGAGCAGCTGGCGCTATGTTGACGGTGTTGTGGATTGAGTCCACTGCTGCAGCACGCTTTGCTTGGCCGCAGAAAGTGGCGATCTTTGCACCTGCCCCCTCCGCCTTCCGTGCAGCCTGCTGGAGCAGATGCAGGCAGACCTGCAGGCTGGCAAGTTTGTGTACCGGCCGCCCTGGGCCAGCGAGGGCTCCGGCAACAAGACTGGGCACTCTGGCGTCAGCAGCCTGGGCGCTGCCTTCCTCACGCCAGGGGTGCTGGACGAGCGGCGCAGCAGCGCAACACCCTCGCTGGTGAGCGGCGCTGGGGGCGAGCTGGTTGCTGCTGCTGCTGGGTGCTTGCCAAGCTGTGGTGCTTCGGGCGGCCTCTGTGCATTCACCATACTCTCTGGCTGCGCCTGGCTGCAGGACGTGACTGGTGGCACGACCGCAGGCGGAGCGACTGAGACGCTGCTCATCAACCGCCCTGCAGCTAGGCAGGGCAGCAGCCTGGCGCCACGCCCTGCTGACTCTGGCCGCGCAGCCGGGGGCGGCGGTGGTGACACCGATACTGTGGTGCTTGGAGGCAGCAAGACGGCTGGGGCTACTGGCCAGCAGCAGCAGCAGCAGCAGCAGCAGCAGCAGCAGCAGCACACGGCGGGGCTGGCTGACCAGCTGGCCAACCGCACCAGCCACACAATCCACAGCGGGTCGACAGTGGGCAGCGACGACCCCACAGCCACCATGCGTGTCAAGGCACTGAGCGGGCGCTCAGGTGGCAGCACTGGCAGCATCGGCGAGGAGGCCACTGTGTGCTTGCGCAAGCCCGGCAGCGGCAGCAAGGACGCGGCTGCTGGCAGCAGTGGTGAGTGGGCAGGGGCGTGGAGCATTGCATTTCAATCATCATGTGCAGCTGTGGGTACAGCCGTGTTAGCTTGGCGGCTGGTGCTGAGCAGCAACCTCGTGCATCATCCAGTGCTCATGGCCTGCTTCCCTCCTGGCATGCCTTCCTGCGTGCAGATGCGCAGCGCGGCCTGGGCGGCGGCGACGACACGCTCGTCATCAACCGGGCCTCCTTGCTGAAGAACACGGCCCTGGTGGGCTCTGCCTCCAAGGACAGCGCCAGCGCTGCGGCGGCGGGCAGCAAGGAGCAGGCGGGCCTGCTGAAGCCGCGGCGCCTGGGTGTGCTGGGCAAGGCGCAGCGCGTCGTGGCCACCCCTGCCGGGCGACCGCCGCTGGCGCCGGCTGCCGGAGCCGCGGCAGCAGAGCAGCCGGCGGCAGAGGCGGCTGCTGAGGATGCAGCAGCAGCGGAGGCCAACCGCAAACGGAAGGCAGAGATGCAGGCAGCGCAGTCGCCCAACCCGCAGCTGCAGATGGCAGGCTTGGGCGAGGGCAAGCGGCGGCAGTCGCCCTGCGACGAGGTCAGGATTGGCCGTGCTGCGGGCAGCGCTGATGCTGCAGTGCCCGCAGCAGCTGCTGCACGGCCGGCGGAGCGGCAGCTGCCCCCGGTGCCGCGCTTTGATGAGCAGCGGTCTGCAGGTGCGGCAGCTGCTGGGCAGACGGCTCCTGCAGAGGTAGTAACCACAGCAGCGCCTGGTCGGGCCCCCATCCCAGCAGCAGCAGCTCCCAGCCGGGCCCCAGCAGGGGCCGCCAACACCAAGGCCGCTGCAGGTGCAGCAGGCGGCAGGCAGCAGGTGGTGTTGCAGGAGTCTGGCGCAGCAACGCAGGGCAGGCGGCAGACAGAGGAAGGTGAGGAGGACGAAACCGCGCCCGTGGTGATGAGCAAGCTGGCGCAGCGCGTGCAGCGTGGCAGGCAGAGCCTGGCACCCAGCAAGGTGCGGGAGGGTGGGGTGGATTGGTGGATGGAGCTGTGGACGAGGCTGCTGGCTGGGTGGTCGGCAAAGGTGCTCTGCCTGTTGGTCAGCGCTGCAGCACTTGCACAGCCGTTACACACACACACACAAACACACATACACTCCACCATTGTGTGGGCTGCAGATCGTGCTGGGTGGCGACGGCAGCCTGCTGCACCACAGCGGCACTGGTACACCCGTTGTGGGCGGAGATGAGGACGAGGATACGCTGCCGGTTGCACACCGGCCCGAGCCAGCGGCAGAGGAGGCAGATGCTGACGCCACGCGCCCGCTGGCCCGGGCGCCGGCACCCACTGCCAACCGCGCGGCCTCGCCGCCGCTTGCCCGACCGGCAGGCCCGCGTGTGCAGATCGATGGTGCGGGCAATGTGGCTGTCATGCGGCCCTCATCAGCTGGCGCCAAACCGCTGCCTGTGCCGCCGCCACCGCCGCCGGCGCTGGCTGAGGCGGTTGCGCCTGCACCTGCTGCACCGAGGGTGCCGATGGGCCCGCCGCCGCCCAAGCAGGCGCGTCCAGCAGCAGCTGTGGCGCCAGCTGCGGTGCAGCAGCAGCAGGCGCGGCCGGGCAGGCGGGTGGTGGAAGACGAGAACACGGTGACGGTCAAGGTAGGCGGGGCGCGCGTTTCACTGCTGAGCACAACTTGCTTGCCTGTTGGGAAGTTTTCTGGCATGCGGTGCATCTGCGCCCTGATCGGCTGCCTGGCGTATCTGTCGCGCTGTTTCCTGGCTCACACCCATGCCCCTCTCTGCGTGCCCGTGCAGGACATTGTGTACACCAAGCTGGAGTGCGTGGGGCGCGGCGGCAGCTCCAAGGTGTACAAGGTCATGGCGCCCAACCGCAAGATCTTTGCCCTCAAGCGCATCCGCCTGCAGGTGGGCAGGTTTGAGCCTGAAGGCGCCTTGGGTTAAGATTCTGGAGGATTCCTGTTGCTGTTGCGGTGGGTGCATGCTGCTTGTTATGTTAGGCAGGGTTCCCAGCACTGCTCTCCCCTCCCCCCTCACCCGCCAGGGTCGGGACGCGGAGGCGGCCTCGGGCTTCCTGGACGAAATCAAGCTGCTCAACTCGCTGGCGGGGCGCTCCAACATCATCCAGCTCATCGACTCAGAGGCGAGCACAGCTGGGGGCAGCGCTGACCAGTGCACGGCTGCCCCAGTGCGTGGCTGCGCACCGAAGTCGCGCTTTGCGGGATGGCGCAGCACAGCGGTTTGCTGTGCTGTTCCCAGCTGAGCACTCCCAGGGGGCTGGGTGCATGGCCAACTCTCCCGGCGTCGCCCCGCTACACACTCATGGCCCGCAGGTGCACCGCAGCGAGGGCTTGATCTACATGGTGCTGGAGTACGGCGACATTGACCTGGCGCGCCTGCTGCAGGTGGGCGGGGAATGGTTGGGTTTGTGGCGTGGCGGGTGGGCGGACGGGGGCGGTGCATGCCTGCGTGTGCTTCTTGCATGGGGCGCCTGCTGCACCTGAGTGGTTCCATATACAGCGATGTTGGGTCAGTGAAGTGAGGACCGTGTCGGCTCTTCTGTTACACTACCACCAGCGGCTCAGCCTGCGTCCCACTGCGGCCCCACACCCGCAGAAGCACGAGAAGGCGCGTCGGGAGCTGGCAGGCGGCGAGGTGGAGGACATTGACGAGAACTTCATCCGCCTCTACTGGGAGCAGATGCTGCAGGCAAGCCGGGGGCTGGTTGTCGGTGGCATTGGGCGGGCAGGTGGTACCGCACACAGCACAAAGTGCTGTATCAGGCATTGCTGCAGTCTGCGCCAACCAGGGCGACGATACTCTGCTTCGCCTAGCAGCAGCAGTGGCGCAGCTGCGACCGCCTCGCCAGTCGCAGCAGGTGGGATGCCAGCAGCACCCGCTGCGCTGTTGGTGGCAGTCGCCGCCGCAGGTTCCTCATGTGCCGCTGCTCCACACCCCCACCTGTGACCTGAGCAGGCAGTGGACACGATCCACCGCGAGCGCATCGTGCACTCCGACCTCAAGCCCGCAAACTTCCTGGTGCGAACTAATGCCAGCCCTAGGGTGCTGTGGCGCATACTTGGCCCTGCTGTGCAGCATCTGACCCATGCTCTGCCCTAGCCATGCCAGCTCCGGCATCACCTGCTGACAATACCATCGAGCCTCTCATTGTGGCAGGTGGTTGAGGGCCAGCTGAAGCTGATCGACTTTGGCATCGCCAAGGCCATCCACGGCGGTGAGCTGGGGTGGGAGTGTGATCTTGTGACAGCGGCCGTTGCTGCATCCGTGCCAACGCAGTGCGTGTTGAACCAGCCCTGCCGCTGCAAGCCCAGGTCGGCATGCCGATGGCCCAGCATCTGCATGCTGAGCTCCCTGCTGCAGGCACCACCTCCAGCACGCGGGAGAGCCAGGCCGCTCAGCCACATGAGCCGCCCCCCCCCCCGCTCAGCCACATGAGCCGCCACTTGCATCGCAACTCGAGCTCTGCTGGCCCTCTGCCCACCTGTCCCAATGCAGACACCACCTCCATCGCGCGGGAGAGCCAGGTCGGCACGCTGAACTACATGAGCCCCGAGGCCATCCTGGGCGGCCAGAACAACATCCGCGGCGGCCCGCCCATGAAGGTGCGTGGCTGGGCCAGTGCGGATTGCAGTGCTGGTGGCGCCCAAGTGTGCTGAACTGCACCCAACACTGCAGTGCGTGGTGCACAGTTTGCTGCTGCTGGTGCGAATGTCCCTGCCCAGCCTGGGGTCCCCTCACTGCTCCGTGCACTCCCGCTCGCTCTCCCCAGGTGGGGCGCGCATCCGACATCTGGAGCCTGGGCTGCATCCTGTACCAGATGGTGTACGGCCACACGCCCTTCAGGTGGGCATCCGCGCTGGCGGGGAAGGTTCCCATGGTGGCGGTGTGGAAGGCTCCTGTGGTGTGCTGGCAGGGCCGGCTAGCCGGGATTTCCCCGCCTCCTGTCCGCACACCAGTCTGCCCTTGTGTGTCTAGAGTGCGCTCCACCCACCAACTCCTGAGAAATGCCACCGCTTCTCTCCTCGCTGCCCCCCTCCTTCCTGCAGCCACCTGCCCTTCATCCAGAAGATGCACGCCATCATCGACGCGGGGCACCGCATTGCGTTCCCGCCCCTCAAGAACGCCGCGCTGCTGGACGTCATCGAGCGCTGCCTGGACCGCAACCCGCGCTCCCGCATCACCATGCAGGTGGGGGAGTGGGGGGCTGGGTAGCTTGGCTGGGCAGCTTGGCTGGGAGGGTGGGTGGTGATGGGGGTCTGCAGCTGGCTGAGGAGCAAGTTGGGTGGAGGAGGGGGTAGATGGCCGGGGCTGATGAGAGGGAGTGGATGGGGCGGTACAGTAGCGGTACATGCGGCCAGATGGTGGTTGGGCGTTTCCAAGCATGAAACACCTTGGGGCCTGCTACCAAAACTGTTAGCTGGCATGCGAGCACACTCAGCAAGGGGCACAGGGCGCCTGCCAGCCATGTGTTGCAAGAGCCACCCACCCACCCACCACACCCACACCCACCCACCCACCCTTCCCTCGGGCCAGGAGCTGCTGGAGCACCCGTTCCTGCGGCCCACCCAGGCGCCTGCCGCCGCCGCCGCCCCCAAGCCCGGCAGCTCCGTGGAGCTCAGCCGGGAGCAGCTGACCAAGCTGCTGCAGCAGGTGGCTGCGGCGGGTGTGTCGGGCTCAGATGTGGGCCACCTGTCGGACCAGCTGTTCAAGCAGCTGGCCCACGGGCTGAGCCCCGACCTGGTCAGCCGCAAGGCGGCAGCCGCAGAGGCGCGCACCGCCGCTGCCGGCAGCGCTGCCGCTCACCCGGCACCTGCGGCGCAGCCCGCGCCCCGCGCTGCTTCGCAGGCGCACCCCCAGCAGCAGCAGCAGCAGCAGCAACCGGGGTCGGTAGCGGCGGCAGCAGCGCAGGCGGCAGCGGCACGGTCGGGGCAGCGAGCAGATGCAGTGGCTGCGCTGGAGAGCCGTCCTCGAGCGGCTGCTGCTGCCGCGGGCAGCAGGGCTGTGCTCATGCCAATCAGCCAGTCTGCAATTGCCCAGCAGGCAGCCGCGCTGCGCAAAGTGGAGCCGGCCGCCAAGCAGCCGGCGCAGCGGCAGCCGGAGAGCGGGCTGGAGGCAGCGCTGCGCAAGGGTGAGGGCATGGTGGGGCAAGGAGTGGTGGGGCAAGGAGTTGGTTGCATTGGCGGGTGGAGTGGGTGGCAGGGTGGGGCCTTGCCTCCAGCAGGGCGGCAAGTACGCAGCTTGGATCGAATGCTTGCGTGCCTCAGCCCAACCACTGTGCGCCTCACCTTCCCCCTACCACGACCGTGCACAGGGCTGGAGCGGTTCAAGTTTGAGGATGCCACAGCTGGGGAGGAGGACGGCAACACCACCGGCGGCTTCTGAGGCCCCTGAGCCACGTGTGCAGCCGGGCAGCGGGGGTGTGCCGCGCATGGCCGCCTCCTTGCAGGAGCAGCTGCTGCCTGTCCCCTCGCTGCCCTGATGCCTTGGTTGCTGCGGAGGCAATTTTGCAACTGTACAATGTGTAGGAGGAGTGTAACACTAGGCAGTGGGCCACCACTGTTGAACCAGCAGGGCGCCCTGGCCTTGCACCGGCAGGCGGGCTTTCTCGCATGCGCCAGCGGGGCGGCGGTAGCAAGCACGTGATCGCGCTGCATCCGTCCAGCGCGTGACTTTCGTCTTCTGATCAACACGGGCTTGCTTGCAGGCCGGGTCGGCGGTTTGTGGTGAACACTCGGGATGAATAAACCGGCGGCGGGCGCTCCAGCGCCCGCCCCCTGGCCCGAGACGGCCAGCGCGAAGAATGGCGGTGGTTTCAGCATCGCAGGGTCCCGTGAGTGACTTGCACCGCCCCGCCGCCGCGGCAGCCGCGGCCAGCGCTACCGCCTGTGCCGGTTGCGGCGAGAGCTCACTGGCCCCACCCAAAGCCTCACACAGTATCCGCCTGCCCCTGCCAAATGCGCAGCCGTGTTCATGTTCTGCATCCTGGCAGCGTGCACAACGCTGGCGGTCGTGCTGTGGGTAGGGCTGGCTTATCAGCACAAGCAAAAAAATCGCCGACGGGCCAAGGCAGCGCAAGGTGAGCAGGCCTGGGTGCAACTGGTTGAGCTGTTTCGAAAGGATCATTTGGCAACGCATCCGAGTTGCTTAGGGCCCGCAGGCACGTTGCACTGTTGTAACACGTGCTCTGGCTAACTCACCATCTATCTTCAAACTGCTGGCGCAACAAGTGCTGCACATGCTGCCATCCTCTCAACTCACAGAGGCGGCGGCCCGTCGGGCAGCGTTGGCTCTGCCCGTCGTAATTGTGCAGCCGGATGAGAGCGCGGTTTTTGGCGCTAAGCTGTACCGCACACCCTCTGGGGATATGAGGTGGGTGCTCTGGCGTACTGGTGGGTCAGCAGGGTTTGATCCCAAACCTAATGACCTCCCTGGGAGCATTCGAACGGACTGGTGGGCCAAGCTTTGCTTGCAAATACTGTTCTTGATGTTGCCAGAACCCCATCCCCTGCTTGCAGGCCCTTCTCTGAGATTGTGCGCCCCGCAGCCCCGCCACAGGGGCAGGAACCAGCAGCTTCAGCTGGGAGGCAGAGTAGCACTGCCCAGGGGCAGCTGGCGGCGGCAACGCCGCCGCCACAGTGAGCAGGGCCATGATTCCCCCAGAACTTGCCTAATCCTTGCCTAAATGGGGGCGGGCTGCTGCGGCGGTTGCCGCAGCAAGTAGCGCACCTCACTTTTGTTTGCCTTGCAAGCCCAGTTTTGATGAATGGCCCGCACCGCCAGCCCAAGCTGGCTGGCTCCCCTTGCAATCAACTTGCACTGCCTTGGTCTGTCCCCACCTCTGTCGCCCTCTGTTTCCTCCCCTGTCCGCCTCGTCCCATGTCGCCTGATTGCATGCGCTGTACTGCTGGATTGGCAGTGCTGGTGCTGGGCGTGTCGGCGCTGCCGTACCCCACGATTGATGCACCATGTCCCTTGTTTGTTCTCATACCATGGTGTCCGTCGCTGAGATGCCGGACTGCATGAATTGCAAGTGATGATGCGTCCTGCTGTAGTAGGAAGTCATCAACATGACTGAGAATTGACAGAAGGAGCGTGGTAGGGGCGCGCAGCTGCATGTGCATACGGGGCAGTTGCAGCGTGGCCGGGCTAGCTGGAATGAGCAATTCCTCTAGCACCGCCGCCGCCGCCGTCGCTTCCACGACGTGTTACTGTCAAGCAGGCGCGCTGCTGCTGCAGCGCTGCATCCGGGCGCATACCCAGCTGCACCCGCCACGCAGTGCCAGCAGCCGCGGCCAGCAGGCGAGCCAGGTGGCTCAGCTCTAGTTCCATTGGCGCGTGGTTGTGCTCCTCAAACACAATGCAGCCCGATGCCGCTTCGAGCGCTATCGACTCCAGGCCTGCATCGGAGAACAGGACAGCACGCATCAGCTGTGGAGCCGCAACGGCTTGCACGACCCAGCTGCTTGCTCAGCAGACGCAGAGGCGATGGCGTGGCACGGAGACAACCAGCGGCATCAGCACGCCAACGGCGGCCGCCCAACCCACAAGATGCCTCACCCTGCGCAGCGGCGGCAGCCAGCAGCCGGTCGGCAATGGATGCACCCGCCACCCGGGGCAGCACCAGCCTGTCAATTTCTGTCAGCTGCAGCTGGCGCACTTGGGGCGGCACCGCCACAAGCTCCACAATGCCCAGCTCCAGCCGCAGGCTGCACAGCTGTGGGAGGGCTGCCAGCGGAGCCAGGTGCATGGGCGCCGAGTGGTGCTTGTGTGCATCAGTGGAGTCGTAATCCTCTGATAGGCCCACTGTTTGCAGTGCTGGGAAGCCGGCTGCCAGCTCAGCGCACAGCCGCTCTGGGATGCCCACAGCGCAGCGCAGGCAGCTGCTGGAGCGGCTGCGAAATGCACGGCTGAGCAGCAGGGCTTCGGCTGCTGCGCTGCCGCCTGCCTCTGACCAGGTGAGGCGCCGCAGGTCGAGCGACGCAACTGCCAGCTGCTCCAGCTGCGCAGGAAGATATGCAGCCGCGTGCTCCCCAGCCCGCTGCACTGCCACTGCCCACGCGCACTGCTGCAGGGCGGCGGCTGCCGCATGCCGCCACTGCCGGCAGACGAGCACAAATGCGGCGATGGCCGCCTGTTGGCGCCGTGCTGCCGCAGCCTCTGCCGTGCCGAGTGCCAAGTAGGTGGGCAGCTGCAGCATCTGATGCTCCAGCACGTGTGTCAGAACGGATGCTAGCAGCGGTGGGTGCAGGCCGGCCCAGTCGGCAGCCATCGGGGGGAGCCTGCGATTTGGGTGGGCGGCGGCGGCGGCGGCGGCGGCAGGTGAGAAGCGTGCCGGCGACCGCTCTGCGACATGCATCGGGCAGAGGCACCGTATATGCAAGCCATGGCGGCCACACTCGCGCCCTGAAACGCACCAGAGGACGAGGTCGGTTCCGCAACTCTGCCAGGGGTTCACGGCTTGACAGCCAGCGCTCCGTACTACGACCAATAGTCCAACTAGAGATTCAATGGACGCAGCTGAGCAGGGCTGGCCCAGGAACCCTGCAGGCCTGCTCTCGATCGCAGCATGCGCTTTGAAGTGCCTGGCCAGGTGCTGCAGGTTTATATTAGGGCTCGTAGGTCTGCTTGAAAACGTACACGAGGCCTGCGCTGCTCCGGCACGCTAAAGCAGCGGCTGGACTGCGGCGCTCCCCGAGCCAAGCGCATTCCGCACTTGCAGTCGGTAGATTGTGTGCAGACTGTATCAGCGGCTCTATAGGTGAGTGCGAAGGCGAGCCTGGAACGTGTGGCATGCCGCTCCCGGCGCTGCCGCCACTGCCGACGCTCGTGCCTTTTGATCGGGCCCCCAGTTGATATATGCTGCGTGCTTCACGCTGCTGTTTTGTAATGCAGGCGGCGGCGGTGTGAGAGTGCAACACGCCCTGCTCGAACAGCAGAGTGCGAGTCGAGCGGCGACAGACGAGCAAGCGGAGGGGACTGGAGCCAGCAGAGCGGCAGCGGTTTCAGAGCGAGCAGAGGACAGTGGAAGCGGCCCCACCTGGCAGGAGGGCGCAGCTCAGCTACTAGGGGCCTCCAAGGAGCGTCGGACTGGCTGACAGGAGGGCAACCCAGCCAGCGTGATGGAGGTTGAGCTGGATGTGCCGGCCACCCCCCAGGGCTGGCGCGAGTGGTGGGACGACTGGAAGCAGTTCATGGTGCACTGGCTGCAGTGCCAGGAGGACGAGCTGTTCAAGGTGGGCGAAGGGGTGGAGTGTAAGGTGGTAGGCGCTGATGAACAAGGATGGGGTGGAAGGGTAGGCGCACATAGATGTGCAAGGAGCCTTGCAAGTGGAGCCCCCTTCCCCCCTGTATCCTGGGGCTCGGGTGCCTGGGTGGACAAGGTGCTCAGGGTGGGTGGGGGAGGAGATGCCTCGCCACCATGCAGGCACTGCCTTGTAGGCACTGAGCGGCAAAGGGGACAATCATGCCTGCCCACACACGCCCTGCCTGCCCCCTCGCCTCTCACAGGATGAGCCCTTCACGCCGACCGACTGGGAGCGGCACCGCTCCTGGCGGCGCCACTGCCCCGAGCCGCGCATCTTTGCGGTGCGCCCACGCCCAGCCGGCACTTGCAGACCTGCGGCTGCAGAGCTGCCCGAGTCGCGGATGCGCGCTGCCTGCCTGCAATGTGACAATGTGGCATGCCGGTGCTGCCGCCGCGTCGCCTTGCAGCACTTGCAGCAGCTCATACAGGAGCTCTAGCTGGCTGCCACCGCTGTGTACCAACTTGCACCTCTTGCAGCGCGTGCTGCGCATGCTGAGCATTGTGGAGCTGTGGCTGCTGGCAGTCAGCACCTTTGTCATGCTGTACGCGCACTTCCTGCAGGCACGTCGGGGCTGGTGGCGTGGTTGGTTGGTTGGTGCGGTACGTGTGGAGACATGCTGCCGGGCGCCTGGCGAGTGTCTGGTTTCCGTGTCTGTGCGCCACAGCCGGGCGGGGATGCCTGCAACTGAATGCCATTGCCTCCGCTGCCGCCCCTCGCTGCTGCAGCCGAAGCAGGGCTGGCCCCAGGCTGTGTCCAAAGAGTACATGATCATCTTTCAGGTGGGCTGGCTCCGCAGATCGGCCTAACCATGAACCATGAATGGGAGCAGCATCGTCCTGAGCCTGTCTGCTCAGCAGCCGGCCCACCCACCCACCCACCAGCCTCACAGCAACCCAGCTGTCCCATTGTGCTGCGGCCGCCCAACCCCAGCCCGCCCTGCTGCCCACTGCTGTCGCCCCTGCGCTTCCCTGCAGCTCACGAGCTTCGCGCTGTCCCTGCTCATGGTGTTCCGCACACAAACCGCGCATGCGCGCTGGTGGGAGGTGGGCCTTGGGCTGCTCGGCAGGCTGGTTGGGGGGAGCAAGCCATCCTACCACAGCTTGCAGCTGCACAGCCGGCACATGCCACCGCCGCTCCGTGCTCCCCTGCTCCCGCCATCCGACCCACCACATACCTGCACGGCGGTGGGCCGCTCGCTGACCTGCATGGCTCCTTGCATGTCTTGCCTGCCTACTCGCTTCCCACCCCTGTGCTTGCAGGCCCGCACAGCGGTGGGCCGCTGGCTGAACGTGGTGCGCAACACGCAGCGCATGCTGCTGACCTGGACGCCTCCTGGCGAGGCGCACCTGGTTCAAGAGTTTGCGCGCTGGAACGCGGTGCTCACGCCCGCCGCCTGCGCCTACCTGTGCCGTCGGCAGAGGTGGGTGGGTGGGCTGCCAGGGTGGGGCAGGTGCTGCTGATGGGGCGCAAGTGGCCTGCTGGTTTGGGAGCGCCTGGTCCAAGCCTTGGGTTGCTTGATCCGACACGGTTCCGCACCGCCCATGCAGCTGCTGGGAGGTGTGCGAGTGCCCACTGCTTTGCCCATGCCCGCCACGTCCAACAGCTGCGCACACGTGTGTGTCCGCCCCGCAGCTACTGGGAGGTGTGCGAGGATCTGCTGCAGCCTTCGGAGCTGGCCTGGCTGCGCAGCTGCGACAACCCGCCCGTCAAGGTGATGGCCATTATGAGCGGCCTGGTGAAGCGGTGAGTGAGTGCTCACTACATACTCACTGCTGGTGCAGCGGGGGGAGGTGCATCTTCCACTTCAGCTGCCCCCTGCTCTCCTGCGTTCGGCGCAGGGGGCGGGGGTTAGGGAGGCATGAGGGTCAGCATGTCGTGTAGCCTGCTGCAGCACCAGGTGGCCGTGTAGACCAGCTGCCCCAACCCAGTCCGCTTGCCTTACCGCCCTGTCACCTGCCCTGCAGCACGAGCCTGAGCCAGATTGAGCGGACAGCCATAGAGGGCGAGCTGAACGCGTTTGATGTCGCGCTGGGCGCCTGCGAGCGCATCACGCGGCAGGCCGTCCCCATGGCGTACACCCGGTGCGAGCGAACAGCATGTTTTTGTCGCTCTGTGGCTTGCCATCGAGGCTGCCGGCAAACATGCTGGTGACTGGGCCTTTTTGGCTGCAGCTGGTGGGGGCTAGGGCTTGCTTGCCACACCTCACACCTCGCTCACGTCGTACCGTGTTGCCCCATGCAGGCACACCAGCCGCTTCATCATCGTGTACCTGACCTTCCTACCCTTTGCCCTGTGGCCCTACGTCAAGTGGCTGCTGTGAGTGCGAGCCTCTGCGTGCTGCCTTTGCCCCGGTAGCTGCGGTTTCTGTCCCCCCGTCTTGGCTGCCTTGCGTGTTTGACGCTTACAACAGCCGGCTGCATCGTCACAACGCGTCATGTTCACCCGCCCTGGCCCTGCCTACGCAGCATCCCCATCATGCTGGTGCTCGGCTTCCTGCTTGTGGGCATTGAGAACATCGGAGTGCAGGTGAGCCGCTGCCGACAACCTTGACGGATGGGCCGCATGCTCAGCCGGGCCATGGTTGCCCTTTCTTGGCGTTGTGCCCTGCGACCTTGCCGCCCTCCCACAGTACTGCACTGATCAGCGTGCCCCTACCTCGTTCCCGCAGATTGAGAACCCGGTGCGCGTGCTGCCCATGCGCCGCTTCTGCATCGGCAACCGCACGGCGGCCCTGTCCATGGTGCGGCACCAGCGCGATGTGCAGCACGCGATAGAGAATGGCTTGTTAGCGGCAGCAGCAGCGGCTGCAGCGGAGCAGCCGGCGGCAAGTGCAGATGGGAAATGGCACGCGGCTGCCAATGGGGCAAGCGAGCCGCAGGAGGGCAGCGGGTTGCGGGTGCGCGTGCCGCTTGCTGCGCCGGTCACGTCAGCCATGACGCGGGGCTAGGCCAGGTGCCCTACCGCCTTCATGCTTGGGTTGCTGCCATGAATGAAATGGTATCACAGACGCATTGCCAAAATGTAAGACAGCATAGGTCAATAAACATGTGGTCACGGTTTGAGTTCCAAGTTTCAAAGTCCTGTCCACTGCGCGCTAACTGCGCCCACCTCAGCACTCTCCTCAGTCCTTGGCAGCGCCCACGCCTGCCTGCCAGCGCAGCCTCGGCTGCCAGCGAAGCTACCAGCGGCCCTGGCTGCTGTCGGCCATCATGTTGATCAGGCCCTGGCGCTCGGTGGTCTTGGGGCCGCCGCCCAGGGTCACGCCCGCGCTGCCGCTCGCCAGCTGCACTGATTGCAGCGCCTCAACCGCGTCCATGTCGCCGCCGTGCTCGGGCCCGGGGCCGTACCTGGAGGGGGGAGGGCAGAAGGAGGGCAGCGGGCCAATGGAAGGAGGGCCGTGCATGCAGATGTGCGAGCGGGCAGCAGGAGGCAAGGTTGGAGAGCACACGGCATGCGGGCCAACACACCGGCCACACACTCACAGCATCATGGCCAGGATGGCAGCGATGGCCCCGCCGATGAACTCCGCAATGATGTAGATGAAGGCAGTGTTCCTGGTGGGCAGGTGGGCGGGGAGGTTTGAGGGCGAGAGCCATTGATGTAGGTGTAACGAACATGGCACTTGGAACGGCACATCAGCAGGGCCAGCAAGCCCCGGCCACTCCAAGCTTTGGAACAAGTGACTCACAAGTAGCAGTGGTAGATGGCGGCGGGCCCCAGCACGCGAGCAGGGTTGAGCGCAGCGCCGGTCAGTGGGCCGCCGATGAAGGCCGAGGCAAACAGTGTGTAGCCCTGCAGGCGGGGGAAGACAAGTTGCGAGAGCGCCTAAGCAGCTGTCACACACTGCATCAGCGGCTCCGGAGTGGCAACAACAGGGCACCGATAAACATCGCCCCGGCCAGGCTGGACCCGCTGGCGCACCACAGCCAGCGGGCCGATGTTGCCGTGGCCGGGCTTGGAGATGGCAACCGCGTAGACCACGGTGACCAGCAGGAAGGTCATGACCAGCTCCCAGCCAAACAGCTGCAGGGCGAGAAGTGGGCAAGGACGGCAGGAGTTGGTCAGCTGCAGAGTCGGCCATGCGCTCTAAAACGCCCTACGGCCTCAACGGTTCAAGCATGGGCCAACAGCCACCCGCCTGGTCCTTGCGGATGAACTGGCCGCCCAGGTGGGTGAAGCAGCCGGGGCCCTCGTTGCCCATGTCAAAGTGGGCATCAGGGATGAGCGCCACCTGGAACAGCACGCCTGCAGGAGAGGAAGCGAGTGCAAGGGCGCGGCTGAGCTGCGTGATGTGTTCGCTGGCACAGCAGCTGCCCAGCCAGCCCAGGGTCCTTTGCCTCGCATCATGCCCAGCACCCAGCAGCGGCTGACCGAAGATGCCGCCCAGGAACTGCGCCGCCATGTAGGCCAGGCCGCGCTTCCAGTGCATGTGCCCCGAGATGATGGTGCCCAGCGTGACCGCGGGGTTGAGGTGCCCGCCCGACACGTTGGCGGTGGCGTCTGTGGTGACAGGAGGGGCGGAAGGGAGGTGAGCGGGGACAGCGGGGTGATCGATGCAGGTGGCGGTCCTTCCAGCACCAGCACCTGGCTCCTCCTATCCTTCCCGCTCAACCTGCCAAGGTTTTGTCCCTGCGGGCTCACAGATGAGCACGGCCAGGGCGAGGCCGTTGCCGTATGCGGCAGCACTGTCGCGCGCCTCTCCGCCGTACAGGGCAAAGAGCAGCATGCCTAGGAACTCAGCGGCCAGCGCCGCCCACAGCCGCTTGTTGCTGGTCTCGATGTCGCCCGCCTCGCCAAACTGCGCAGGGCAGGCAGTTACGGGGCACGGGTGTGGTGAGGATGTTGAGGTTGGGTGAGGAGGGAGGCAGGCCAGAGGGAACACAAGTGGCGGCAGCGGCGGCGGTGGGAGAAGCAGCGAATCACAGCTGGCGGGCCACCTTCTTGTAAGTGACGGCAGGGTGCCGGCAGTAGTCCACGAAGCTGTAGAAGAAGGACGCCATGGTGACGGCCCTGCGCGGAGCGGCGGCGGCGGCGGCGGCGGCGGGTGGCGGCGGCGGGTCAGAGTTGGCGACGCCACGGCATTGGAGCGCCGCCTGGCACTCGGCGGGAGGGTCCCGCGCAGCGTGGAAGCCCGGTCAACCCCTGCTTGTCTCGCCTGGCTCGGTCCACTTTTCGTTACGACTCGCCGGTCGCCGCCTGCGGTGCTGCGCTGCGCCCGAGCGCTTCCACGGAGCTTCAGTGCGGTGGGGAATGGAGGGCGGTGAGCAAGAGCGCCAACTGTGGCCGCCGCGCCGACGGATGCGCCACGGCACAAAATGCCACGTTGCCACAGCTGTGAGCCGCACACACCTCCGCAGTGATTCGTTACAGTGCGCACAGTGCTGCAGGAGGAGTTCAGAATAAAATGGCAAGCGCCTGCCGTGCAAACTTGCAGGCCCGTCCTCATGAACGACGCGGTTTGCACCGGCCTCTTAGCCCTGTCACCCTGCTGGCGCGGTCAGTTAGGGGGCGGGCATGCCGGGGAACACGCGTGCCCTGCCGTCCGGTATGTTGAGCAGCACAATCGGCTTGTCGGCGCTGGAGAAGGGCACGTCCACGATGAAGTAACCCTTGCGCTCCAGCTGCAGACAGTTTAGTTTGTGGGTGCAGGCGGGAATAGGAGGTTGGGTCGGCTGGGTGCTGGGCGCTGGAGTGCCGCAAGGGGAGGGCGTGTCAAACGTGGGTGCTGTGCTGGGCGCGGGCTGGCGGCGTGGCAGCACCCAACGAGTGCGGCCACTGGTGCTGTCGCCGCCACCTCGCCGTCCCCCTGCTGCGTTTGCAACCTGCCCCCTCCTCTCCTACCTGGATCACGTCTCCCTGCTTCAGGCTGCGCATGTTGGCGTCGCCCACCGCCGACGTGACCACCTGCGGAAGAGGGTGGGGGCAAGCGGGGCGGGCTGTCAGGCTGTGGAGTGGCGGGGAGATGCATGCGGCCGCCGTTGCCTGGAGAAAGGCGACCCGGCCTCAGCAAAAAGTTGAATCCACCACCGCACGGCCCTCATCCCAGGAGGGCGGTTCCAGCCAGCACCCCCAACTAGCCCCCATCTCGCTGTGGTGTTTGACGCCACACGCACACGACTGCGCACAGCACACAACAGCCCCCAACCCTGCTGTGGTGGTTGACCCCACACACGCACACGACTGGTGCTCACAGCACATCTGAGTGTTGCGCACCCACCCTGGTGGTTGACCCCGCACGCACACATTGACTGCCACCCACCTTGCTGTGGTGGTTGACCCAGTCCTCAAAGTTGTCCTCGTCCTCCAGCTTGCGCTTGGTCACCAGGTAGCCCAGGTCCTGAAAGAAAGAAAGAAGGGGGGAGGGAGGGGGAGGGAGGCAGAGTGAGGGCAGCGTCAGCTAGCCGCAACCGGGGGAGTTGGATGGGGGGTCGCATGCTCTGCGCGTGTGCCCACCAGCAATAGCGCAGGTGGGTCGAGTGGTGGGCAAGCCAGGCCATGCAACTGAAGCGCAACTGTGGGCAGCCGCTGCCGACAGCATCGGCAGCCACAGCGGTGGCAATGGTGAAGCAGCGACGCAAGCAGGCAGGACGGGCGCACCGCCAGGTCCGGCTGCGGGCACGTGCTGCTGGCTGTTGCAGCAGGCAGCCACGACCAGCAGGGAACAGCACACAGCAGCTACACTTGAGCACAGCTCACCACCAGGTCCAGCTGCGGGCACTCCTCGCTCTGTGCCAGCCACGTCAGCTTGAGCTTGGTCTTCTTGAAATCGCCCTCCAGGTTCAGCTCTGCGGCAGAATCCAACGTGACGTGGATGGGCAGTCGTGTGGCGCCACCCAACCTTGGTCATGGGCGAAATTTCCGCCTGAGTCTCTTCTGCACAACCTTACGTGCCCTCTGCTGCAGGTGCACACCTGCGAGTACCTGGGCACCGGCCGGGCTTGGGGGCATCCTTGTGCAGCGCACCCACCCAACCCTCTGCACCCGCTGCACCCTTTCAAACCATGTTCACTGCCGCTGCCGCTGCGCACCTGCGTCGATGGCGGTCACAGCGCCGCTGGCGTCCTTGTGCAGCTTGCGCATGATGGCGTTGCCCCAGCCCATCAGCGTCACCTCCTCGCCCTCGGACAGCGCCTGCGGCAGGAAATGGGACGACCGAGGAGCGGCACACAATGAAAACCGCTGCGGCAGGAAGAGCCGAAGTGTCACCTGCACCGGTCAGCGTCACCTCCTCGCCCTCAGGCACCCATGTGCTTGGTCCAGCCACAGGCCACCGCAGCGAGCAGTGAAAGCAGATTCTCACCCGCACCAGTGAGCATGTATTGCCGATGCGGACACAAACAATCTTCCCACCTGCGCGTCCGCTTGGTCGAGCCACAGGCTGCCGCTGCGCATCTGCTGCTTGGTGCCCACCGCCGGGTTCTTGGCGTGCCGCGGCTGCTCCACATACTCAGGCGCAGCGGGGCCGTTGGATAGCGTGACGGGCACCCTGCAAGGCGGTGCAACCGAGGGCGGCGCTGAGCTGGCGGCAGGTTCGAAATCGCGCTAGGTCAAATTCCCTTGCGCGAGGTCAAACCCGGCGGTGTCAAGCGCAAGTCAAACGCAGCCCAGGCAGCAGCCCGGCAGCCCTCGCCGCCCCGGGGTCTCGACAGCGGTGTGCCGCGGCGCCACTGGTTTGATCACATAGGACTCCCCAGACCTTAGCAAACCGTTCCTCACTCACCGTCCAACAGTCTCCACAGCGGTGTGCCGCGGCGCGATGGGGTCAATCACGCGCTTGTTGATGGCCCAAATCTTGTCCCACTCCTGGTACGTCACGTTCTTGCTGGCGCCCTGGCTGCGGCAGTGGGGGTGGGAGGGGGGGCTGGGGCCAGACGTGAGACGGCAGATGATGGCCCAGCTTCAGTTGATGGCCCGGATCTCGTCCCACTCCTGGCAGGTACCGCATTCTTGCTGGCACCACGGCTGGCTGTAAGTCAGGGAGAGTGGTGGCTTGCCAGATGCCTGCCACGCACCGTCAGCAGATGCCAGCGATCACGCATTGCAGCGGGGTAGCTAGCTCCACGCCACGCGCACGCTCAAAGGCGCAAAGATGCCATCGCCTAGTAACTTGCCATAACCTCCCATTCAAACATGCCAATCCCTCCCCATCTTGCCTGAGGATGAACTCCTTCAGAGCCTCCAGCTGCAGGCCGCGGCGCAGCATGCCCTGCCAAGCCAGGGAGGGCAGCAAAAACGCGGGGTTTGTACCGCAGAAGCTTGGCCGCAACAGCGAGCGGGTGCATGCGGGCAGGGAGGCGAGGTTGTGACGCGCCCACACAGGGCCGCCCAGCAGAAAACTGGGGTGACCAAAAAGCTACTGGGCGCCCCAAAGAGCTTCTGCAGTTCTGCCCCACACCTGCACGGTGGGCATGCGCGGATCGGTCCAGTCCTCCACAATGCCCTGGCTGACGAACCAGGTCAGCTTGCGCTTGGACAGCACCGTGTACACAAAGGAGAGCCTGTGTAGAGGGAAGGAGAACCGTACGAAGTGATACAGCGTTGTTCAACAACAGGAGGCACAACTTAGTGGGCCGCGGCCATGGCATGTGCAGTGACAGCAGCGGCCGGCCGACAGCACAGGCAGCATGCAGCACTTGGGGTGAACCTAAATGTATCAGGCCCTCACCGCGCATAGTCCCAAATGTGCACGTGCGGCAGCTCCGGCCACACGCCCTGCTGCAGCTTCAGGATCATGTAGAACTGCGGGGGAAGGGAGGCGGACAACCCGAGTTTGAAGATCGCACTCATGCCGCGTGTGCGAGGCAAGCATCATGGCAGTTTCACAGCGCAGGGGCATCCACCACAGCTCCCGGGGCGCTCTCCTGCGCAGCGCACGGGCCACACCATCAAACCAGTCACCTGTACACACACCAATCAGCCGACCACCCATACGCCAGCTCAGCAATGAGAATAGGGAGGTGATCACCTGCGCTTCGCGGTCCTTGTACTCGCTGGTGCGCAGCGCGTGAGTCACACCCTCGTACGCGTCCACAAAGGGGCAGGCAAAGTCGTAAGTGGGGTAGCACTGCGGCGAGGGTGGATCCGCAAGGGTGGATTGGCAGTTGCGTGACATCGGGGGCAGCACGGCTGGGTTGCCTGCTTTGGGACGCAGGCTGCGCGGCCCATTCGCAAGTGCATTCGACGTGTTGCGCCACCTAGCGTGCACGCATGCCCCGTGTATGAGGTTGCACCAAGTACCCATGCCGGGCCTTTCCTGCGCAACCCATCCTTTCACGGTCGCCACTCACCTTGTACGTGTGCCCCGTGCGCCAGTGGTGCGTGAGGTTGCAGCGGAAGGCCACCGGGTCGCGCAGCGCCTTGTTGGCCGCGCTCATGTCCAGCTTGATGCGCATGCAGTTCTTCAGGCCTGCAAATGTGAGAAGGTGGGGTTAGCCCCAGCAGCAGTGCTTGTGTTGGCCGCGCTCATGTCCAGCTTGGCGCGCATGCAGCTCTTCAGCCCAGCGGCAGCGAGACAATGGCTCGACGAGGGATCAGAGGCGGTATGCGTGGCTGGGCACATGCGGCCTTGGACGCCTCTGCTTGCACCAGAGATCCAGCGTGTGCCCAGGTTGCAGGCTGCGTTGCAGCCACTGCCTCACCCTCCTCGGTGGCCGCAAACATCTCGTTCCACAGCCGCAGGTTCTCCTCAACGCTGCGGGCAGGCCAGATGGGCAGGGTGGTATTGACCGGATGGTATTGAGCGGCAGCACCTCGGGTTCCTTCCGTGCAAGTCTAAGGGCTGCAATGGCGACTCGGTGCCACCACACTGCCCCACTGTGCCACCGCTCAGAGGCACATCACAAGGGCTGCTTGCACGCCAGAACAATGGACTAAGGGCCAGAACAATGAACTGGGTTCCAGAACAATCATTGGCCCGGGGGCGCTTGCCCTCACCTGCGGTTGCGGCAGCGCGACTCGGTGCCCACCATGCGCTCCTCACGCATCTGCTCCACGGGGGTGTCATCCGCGTACATGTGGCCTGCAGCCGGACAGCCAGAGTTGTTGGAAATAGCATCCAGTATCATCCCTGTACATGTGGCCTGCAGTCAGGCAGTACAGTTGTTGGAAATTGCAGCCAATATGTCTGAACCAAGGCACAGTCAGGACTTGCGCATGCTGCGCCCTGCTCCCCAAAGGGGTCGCCAGCCTAAACGGGGCCGCCAGGCGAACGCAATCACTCCCCTCTGTTCCACATGCCCCGCCCTGCACACTTCCAATGAACAGCAGCCAAGATGTGGCAACTCACCGGCCTTGATCAGGCGCTCGCCGCACTCCTTGAGCTGCGGGAAGTAGTCGCTGGTGTAGGTGATGTTGTCGCAGGGGAGGCCCAGCCGCTTCATGTCGTCGATGATGTTCTGTACATACTCGTCCTTCTCCTGCAAGCGGATATATAACCACGGCAGTTGGGGCGTGGTTGCTAGTCAAAACACGAGCAAGGGAGACAGAGCACATCATGGCGTCGATGATGTTCTGCACGTACTCGTCCTTCTCCTGCAAGCAGTTGGCTCGTGATTGGCCAAGTCAAAACAGGCGCCGTGTGCCAGCGCTTGGCATCTACGAGACATAACAGGTACACCACCAGCCAGCCATCTGAGCAGCTGAGCAGGCTTAGCGTGGAGGGGTTATTGCCAGCAAGCATCGCACCAGCAGCTTGCAGCAGCCCATTTTGATACGCACAGGATACAGTAGTGGATTGACTTGCCTTGGAGGGGTTGGTGTCGTCAAACCGCACCAGCAGCTTGCCTTTGTACATGCTGGCAAAGTGCTGGTTCAGCAGCGCAGCCTGTGGTTCGGGAGTAGGCAGGCAGGCGACGATTGAAGCCAACGCTGCCCGTGACGCCGCCTGCTGCCATCAGCAGACACACGGCGCCAGCGCAGCCAGACAGAGCGCGGTGCCCCCAACCGCATCTAAACTGACATGCCAAGCAAAATTTAGAGCAGCTGCCCACCTTGGCGTGGCCAATGTGCAGGTAGCCAGATGGCTCGGGAGGGAAGCGCGTCACCACCTGCACACATGTCATGTGAACAGGCAGGTACGGCGTGAGTGGAGTGCAGAGTCGGGGGATGGGGGCGAGCACACCACTGGGCAAACGCACGCAATCAGCAGGCAGCCTGCACGTCTGGCGTTGCAAGACTGCAGCAGCTCCAGCCGCAGTTCCAGCCGCACCTTGCCCATCTCAGTGTTCGGCAGGCCCAGGTCGAACGAACCGGTGTCTGCAGTGCCATGGAAAGAACCAGACATCTGACTTAGATGTTGCTCGTGGCAAGAGAGGCAGGAGGTGGTTGAATGTCAACAGGCGCAGGTCAAATGGGCCGGTATCTGCGCGGCAGCGGCATAAAGCAAGGCACGTCTCGGCGGAGGAGAAGCGGCAGCAGGTAAACATAACACAGGGCCCAGGCAGCTGCACATGTGGCAGCTGCGTACCGGTCGCACATGTGGCAGCTGCTGCCTTCAGCCGCTGTCCACTACTATACACTGCTTGGTGCCCAGTTTTTCAAGAACCCAACGCTCACCCCCGCCGCCCGTCTTCTTTCCCAACCCAGCGCCGCGGCTGCTGGCCTGCTCAACCGCACCGCCCCAGCAACACGGCAGCTCAGTTTGCTCCCAAACCCACTCACCGCCGCCGCCCTTTTTCTTGGCCAGCTCAATACAAGGCCATTACAACACCGCCCCATCCGCAACATCAACGCACTCACCGCCGCCGCCCTTCTTCTTGGCCAGCTCGGCATCATGGCTGTTGGCATGCTTGACAGGCGCGCCGCGCCGCCGCAGGCCGTGCGCCTCTGCCGCCGCCGCCAGCTCCGGCTGCTCCGCCAGGAAGTCGTACCTGCCAGAAACAAGTGCGCTGGCCATCAGCCAAGAGGACCCCGCGTGCAAGGGCACACAGCAGCCAGGCCGCATGATGGCAGGCCACGTGATCACACGGGTTTGCAGCATCAGCCAGGCGGCACGAGCGGCAGAGCGGCCACGGCACTGGCTGCCAGCATCAGCATGGACCATCAGTCGCAGCAGCGGCTCACCAGCGCGACAGGTGCGGCAGCGCTCCCCCCTTGCGCAGGCGGTCCCACTGCAGCGTGAGCTGCAGCTGTGCCCAGCACGCAATGTCTGCCAGGCTGGACGCGTAGCCCACCTGCAGCGGCAGGGGCGGGCAGGCGGGCAGCAGTCGAGGTGAGCTCACGCCAGGAGTGAGATTCGAGTCAGATGGGGCTCATGTTTGGTACCAGGAGACAGGCAGTAGGAGCACCTTGAGGACCTTGCAGCTGCATGCCGCAGCTACCTCGCAGGCTGTGCAAACCTGCTGCTTCAACAGACGATATTGCAATCAGCACAGAGGCCGCACGCAGCAGCCCGGCATGTGTGGCGGCCAGCCAAAGCGCTTGGAGGCACAGCAGGAAGGCCTCACCAGGAAGGTGCGGAGGGACAAAAAGTCGTTGACGGAGGCGCAGGCGGACTCAAAGGCTGCGCCCGGCACCAGGCTCTGGCTGATGTCCAGCCACTGGTCCACCTGCGCCGATGGAGGAGTTCAGGAGCAGCAACTGCAGCTTGAGCAGCAGTCAAAGGGCGACATGGGAGCGCAAGTGCGGTGGCGGTTGGTGCCTGCAGGCGGCGGCTGGCCGCCTCCCGAGCAGCACATCGCTGGGGGTGTGCAGTTGACCGCATCAGCATGGCCTGCACTGTGCCTCGAACCGGCCATTCAGCTACAATGCAGGCGCACCTGGCAGGCGGACAGGGCATCGGAGCCGTACAGGCCGCTGCTCGGCTGACCGGCGCGGGCAACGTAGCGCAGGATGCTGGGCACGCCCACCAGCTCCTCCCTGCGGGGCGGCGGCGGGCTCAATTGATCGGAGAGGGTCCCAGGGGCGTGGCAGAGGGGCCAGCAAGCGACGGGAGGGGCCAGCCTGCTCGCCAGGCATGGTCGCGCACCCGCTGGCAAAAGTCAGTGCCACCGGCGCGTCCTTGGCGGTCTTGGCATCCAGGGGATTCAGCTCCAGCTCCACGCCCGCCAGCTTTGCGGCGGCCACCACCGCCAGGGCGGGGCAGCCCTGCCCCGCCTTCTCCGGGAAGGACAGCACCGGGGCAGCCATCCTGGGCAGCGATCGGATTGGCCTGGGAGCCCGATGGACGCGCTAATGCCGGACATCATGTGCTGCGCCGCCCAGCAGGCAGCACATGGCCGCTCGCAGCCCGCTAGCATTGCACCGCTACACAGCATCGCTGCTGCATCAAATTGAGTGCGCGTGGCAGGCTCAGGTGCGGCTGTCGCGCGGTTCCCATTCCGTGCGCGTTTGTGCGCAAGCTCGCTGCTTCTCACCTGTGGCATACCGTTTAGGCATCGACCTTGAGCCCACGGAGGCAGCGGCAGCACGCATGCATGGCCCCCGACTTTGCCGCCGCCGCCGCCTGCCGCCGCTCACGCTGCCACTCGGCCCTCCCTCTGCTGCAGTGGCAGCAACAGTGGCTGGCTTTGGTAGCTTTTCTCACCGACAGCAATCAGCATGCTGCACACAGTGGCGAGTGCGGCGGAGCCGGTCCGCTGCATCGCAGAGGGTGACCTCGTGGTGAGCGGCTGGCTGGCTGCAGGAAGGAGGGGCCACCAGCAGCGCAGCAGGGGCGGGTTCGCCTCAGCACGACCTGCGGGCGGCGTTGTGTGAGGGCAGGGGATCCAATGGCGCTCGCCTGACAACAGTTTCTCTTTTTATGCAACACTTACAGGTGGTGTACGAGGGCTACGACAACATGAAGGCGGTGCGCGTTTCGGCCAAGTCGCACTACAACAACAAGTACGGCACCTTCCCCCACCAGGCAAGCTTGCATTGGATTGAGGCGTTGCATTATTTTGTTGGGTTGTCGACTCGTACACGTGGTCGAAGGTGCCTACTGCACCAACACGTATGCAGCCGTGCCGAGATGTGCGGGCAGCAGGCAGCTGAGCCCTGCCGAGTTCGGGCGCAGTGCTGCCGGCTCCGCCAGAAGTGCTCCCTCGAAGCGGCACTCCTTTTGCGCTGCCGGTGCGCAGGACTGGCTGGGCAAGCCCTTTGGCAGCAAGGCGGTGGCCAAGAAGGGCGGCGGCTGGGTGCTGCTGCTGGCGCCCACGCCCGAGCTGTGGACCAGCGTGCTGCGCCACCGCACCCAGATCCTTTACGTCGCGGGTGCGCACGCTGCTGAGGCTTGCGAGCATGCTGCCGAGGCTTGCGAGCATGCTACCGATGCGAGCATGCTACGTGCTACGTCGCTTGCGAGCATGCAGCAACCATTGTGAAACGTGGTGCTGGTCCGCGCCCTGCGTCGGGCTTGCTTGGCTGCTGCGTGCTGTGAGTGCCAACGGCTGGTTGCCCACCGCCCTGGGCAGACATCTGCATGGTAGTGCCCATGCCGGAGCTTCGAACATGGTTGCTCCGCACAGCCAGTTCAGCCAGTTTGACAACTGCCGGGGCTCAACCTGTCCCCCACCTGCAGACATATCCATGGTAGTCTGCATGCTGGAGCTGCGCCCGGGGGCGGTGGTGCTGGAGAGCGGGACCGGCAGCGGCAGCCTCACGCACTCCCTGGCGCGGGCGGTGGCGCCCACCGGCCGCGTGTGGACCTTTGAGTTCCACGAGCAGCGCGCGCACATGGCCGCCAAAGGTGGGGGCTCTGTCGGCTGGCCGCTGGTGTGAATGGCTTGGAGCCGGGAGCAGCGCGTGCCGATGTACAGATGCGCCGCCAGGGGCGAGCTCGTAGATGCTCAACAGGCTGCGAGCGTTGACAGCTAGGCCCGCGTGGATTCCAAGTCTATTTTTGCACCGAGCGGCATCAAATGCTGGCAGCTTCACCCAATCCACCCGCCCACCCGCCCGCCCGCCCTGCTGACGCAGAGTTTGAGGAAAACGGCTGGGCGTTTCTGCACATGAACGGCCCTAAAACCTGAATGCGGTTTTTAACCACCCCCTCTACCCGCCCGCCCATCTTTGTGACACAGAGTTTGAGGACAATGGGCTGGGCGGCCTGGTGACTGTGACGCAGCGCGACATTGAGGAGGGCGGGTTCCCGGAGCACCTGCATGGCAAGGCAGACGGCGTCTTCCTGGACCTGCCCAAACCCTACAAGGTGGGTGCGTGCCGCATGGTTTGGGGCCGCTCTGGGGCGGGGCGGGACGAAATGATGTGCATGAGGTGCGGTTGGGATGCTTTTGGGGCAGGCTGGGATGTGAGAAAATGTGCATGCGCCGTATTTGGGGCAGCAAGCACGGCCCGCACACGGCGAGGCCACACCCGCGCATCCCAGCCCCTGCCCCATCTGCTGCAGGTGGTGCCGTCTGCTGCCCGCTGCATCCGCGCCGACGGCATGTTCTGCGCCTTCAGCCCCTGCATCGAGCAGGTGAGCTTAGTTTGTTTTCAGGCGCACTCCTTTTTCCAGGCACACTTTTGTGTCAATTCAGGTGCATTCAGTGCTGCCCGTTGTTCGTTGTGCGCTGGGCAGGAGTTCGGTGCCAGCCTGCCCTGGCTGCACCGGGCGTCCCTCCTGTAAGGGACACAAGGCAGCGACAGTGCTGTGTGTGCAACCACATCCCTGGCTGCCCCAACAGCACCCGCCCACTATCCGCCCACCGCCCCCAGGTGCACCGCACGTGCGAGGCTCTGAACGCCAACGGCTTCCGGGACATGCGCACAATGGAGATATTGGTGCGGCAGCACGAAGTGAGCCGGCAGGTCCTCATCACCGACCTGGATGCGCCGCCAGCGGGACCCACCAGGAAGCAGCAGCGGCAGGCGCAATCGGCGGCGCAGCGGGCAGCCAAGCGGCAGAAAACCGCCGACGGCGGTGCGGCGGCAGCGGCGGGGGCGGAGGGTGAGGCGGCAGCAGCCGCCAGCGGTGCCGAGGGTGCAGGAGGGGCAGCAGCGGCCGCGGCAGCAGGCAGCCAGCAGCAGGAGCAAGCAGAAGAGCAGAAGGAGCGGCAGCAGCAGCCGGCGCCCATGCAGCAGCAGGCGCAGCAGCAGGCCCAGCAGCCGCAGCGGCAGGTAGTGCACAAGCCGGTGCCATTCGGGCGGGGCCACACTGGCTACCTCACATTTGCACGCCGCGTGGCAGCATGATAGGCAGCAGGCCCATTTAATGCGCATTCACGTCTGTAACTATCCCTGCGCAACATGCTGACTTGCCTGATCACATGGCAGTCAAGGAGACCGGCATGGCAGGAGTTGAGCAAACAGTGTGGCGGCTGGACAGGTGCCTGGAGTTGGCTGCACAGCCTTGGCGCCGCAGTGGGAGCAGGCCGCCTCTTCACAACTTTCTGCCAGCAGTAATTTACATGGGGGGAGCAAGACAACATGGCGAGGCAGTGAAATTGCGCTGGCAAAAATTGCAAACTGAACGACTGAAAGAATCGCATCGGCACACGCCGGTTCGCAATGGTACAGTGCACGTGGCATCACGAGCGTGCCGCTGCGCCGGCTCACTGCCCCACCCCAGGGAGAGGTATTTGCTTCCAGCTGATTGCAGACACAGTCAGGTTGCCGTCTGGCGCAGGCCCCAGTGCCGCAGTTGCCTCCAGCGCTACCGTGTCATTCAGCCCTTCCGCACAGCTCAGCTTGAGCTGCACCTTGAAGAGCGTCGGCTCCTCCTGCATTGGGCGGGGGAGGGCAGGCGCTGATTGCCAGTCGGCAGCAAGATGTGCGGCGGCGTGGGGGCTGGCACACAGCCGCAGGCACGCACGTTTTCCGGCATGCGGCACTCAAGAAAGGCAAGCAGCGGGGATGGGAGGTTTGGAGCTGGTGGGCAGTGCTGTGCTGTGCCAGCCCTGGAAGGTCCCATGCACGGCTCAAGCACCGGCAGCCAGGTTGTTGGCAACCTGCAGCTCACAGCCTCCAAACCCGTGTCACCCCGTCTGCCATGCAGCAGCCCACGCATGCCATCGGCTCACCGCCGGTGCCGACAGCTCGCGCGGCACTTGGCAGGCGTTGAAGGGGTCATGAGTGAAGTCGCCCTCGCAAGCCGTCATCCAGTAGCTGTCGTTGCCGGCTGCCATCAAAAAGTCGTCGCTCACTGCAATCACCACCTGCAATGCACAAGGGGGATGGAGAGTCGGTGCTTTGAGGGTGCAGGCTGTTGCCTTGCAAGTGCCTGCGTGCAGCCCCCGAGCGCTGCATCACAGCTGTACCGGGCAGGCGCCCCAGCGGCTGCCACGCTGCCACATGGATGCAGGAGCAGCGGCTGGCTGGACTCCCACACCACCGCACCAGCTGCGCCTCACCTCTAGCACGCTGGTATCGGCCAGCTCGACTGCCTGAGTGTACCCTTCGGGGTCTGCTGGGTCGCACACCGAAGTGTCAAACACTGCCGCCAGTGGGTCGCTGCTGCTGGGAGTGTCAATGAGCAGGTCCTGCAGCGCGTCCGCTTCCTGCTCCTCCGTGCACGGCACGGGCTTGGTGGCGTTGAGGGAGGCGGGGTTGCACAGGGACGCTGCCGCAGCGCCGCTGCCGCCGCCCGCCACCGTCTGGTTGCCGCCGGGCGTGGGGTCGGTGGCGGGGGCCGAGGAGGCGGCCTCAGCCGCCGATGCCGGCATCTCCTGGGCCGCTGCGAGCTGCGTCGCCAGGAACAGGCAGCAGAGCGCTGCTGCGACCGCGAGCCCCAGGCGTCCCATTCGCTCTCCTGGCTGCGTGCCGCACCGCCGCGGGACAGGCGCGCTGCTATGAGTGCAATTGGCGGTGCCCCACAAGAGACGCAGCGTTGCGGCACGCAGAGAGCACTGGACAGGAGCTGCCTTGCCTGCCCGCGGCTGGGTCGCGCCCTGTAGCCGGGCACCGAGAGGAACGAGAAGGTAAGGGAGCTGGGATGGCGTGAACTGAGTGAACGGGCGCCCACAGCGCATGCCTGCCACGGCCCGTCGCCGCTGTGCTCGAGGGGCCGCGGTGCTGCCGGCCTCCGTCTGCAAGCGTCCATCCAGCCTGCGAGCTCTTGGTACGTTACACCAATCAACGGCTGAGCGTTGTGGAGGACGGGTTTCGGCCAAACGAGACCCAGTCGCTGGGTGGCAGCATGCGTTGTTCCGGGTTGAGGGGGGCTGCTAGCGATTGATTGGAGGGGGAGCAGGGCAGCTTCTGTACATGGCGCATGCAAGGCTACAAACTATCAAACATCAAACAAGCGCAGCATCAGCACGCGCCGCTGCTGAGCGGGAGGCATGGAACCCCCGAAAGTGGTGTCGTGAAGAGGAGGCGTGCAGCTGTGCATGAAACATTCACAGCTGCTGCGAACGGCGAGCCCAGCCGCTTCTGGCGCTTCTGCCGTAGCCAGACCGCCGCAGGGCCATGCCGGCTGGCACCGCACACCCACCGCAAACCAGCTGGCTTGCCATGCCAGCCAGGCCGCTTCACTGGAGGCCTCAGGGCTCATCCAGGCTGGGCCTGAGCGGCTGGCGCGCCTCGTGGTCATGCCCGCTCTCTGGATGCCGCGCGCCGGGCCGGCGCAGCACAGATGCGACCGACAGGATGGCCAGCACAATGATGGCAGCCAGGGCGGAGCGGTGCACCGGTGTGGAGTCGGTGTGCTCAAAAACAGCCACCAGCGCCCAGACCAGCGTCAGGCCGTAGGCTGCGGTCAGGGTGCGGGGGAAGGGGTTGGATGCAGCATGCGCGAGTGCGGCACAGCGTGCGTGCATGAGGGTGCACAGCCACGGCAACAGGGGTTGATTTCGTGCAATGCATGCGCACCTGTGTCGTGCTCGCGGATCAGCACATAAGCGCCCAGGCAGGTGAAGACTGCCGCCGCCAGCACCGCTGCCGCCTCTAGGTGCGGCCCAAAGCTCAGCCTCAGGGTGATGAGCAGCTGCAGGGCAGAGGCATGAACAGAGCGCGGCGGGTTCAGAAGCTGCAGGCGCGAACCGCAACGCCTCGCAGCCACTGTCATGCAAGCACACGGAGCCAAGCCTCCTGAAATGAGCAGCCTGAATAGCCTGCTGCGACTTGTAATGCACCACCCACCTGCACACTGGCGGCTACGCTGAGCCACGCTGTGTTGATGGTCGTGCCCTGCAGCAAACAAACGCAAGAGGGTCGGTCCTGCCAGTCCAAACAGCGCATGCGGCAGGCACAAACAGACGAAGTGCCCTGAAGAGCCACCAAGGGCCTCAAGCCAAAGGACTGGACACAATTGGCCTGCCAAGCCAGACCCACAAGGAAGAAGGCACAGTAGAGCGGCAGGGAGGGTGCTGGACCAAACCGCTCCTTCACGCTGCAGGCGCAAGGGGCGAGGCCAGAACTGGCTTTGAGCAAATTGGTCGTTTTGTAGATGGCCGAGTGCGCGAGTCTGCGCGAGTCTCCACTGGGCCCAACGCCCAACTGAAGAGCTCATGTCGTCTGCCCCCACAACCCTTGCCCGGCAACCGGCACTGCTCGCCGCCGCACCCACCTGTACAGCTGCACCAGCGCCCTGCCCATGGCTCCAAAGGCGGTCACAATGGCTGCCAGGGCCAGCCACATGCCGCCGGGAGTCTGCTGCACAAATGCCAGCTGCCAGGCGCAGCAAGCAGCCCAGGCCACAATCCAGTTGATGTTGGTGGCATTCACAAAGCGGGCCTGCAACAGAGGGAGGGATGGGTGATATGGGGCAGCAACAATCAGATGCGCATTGTCGAGCCTTGGGCGAGCATGCACGACACACAAGCAGGCGCACTGCTACTGTCGATTGCCCAAGCACAGCTCGCCTTGAATCCATCCGCATCGTAATCAAGGTCGATATACTGATACACCGCTCCCCAGCCTGCAGGTGCAACAGGCGGTCAGCTGCTGTTTGGTGCAGGCAACCACGCTGCCCGTGGGAAGCTCCTGCCATACCTTGCGCGCAGCGGCACGTGCGGCGCGGGACGGCAGCATGCAGCAGCCGCGCCTACTGTGGCAGTGCGCACGGGCCAGCAACACACCCATAGCAACAGCTTGCAAACGTAGCAAAGGAGACACTACACTCTAAACCAGCACGGCGCGCCTTCAAGCAGGAAAATCAGCCCCCAGATGCTGAAGGCCCAGCCGGCGGGCGTGAGCGGCACCTGGAACTTGGCAGACACCTCTGCGGTGGGGCAGGACAGGGGAGTGGTAACGCTACAGGCTGTATGAACGAGCTATTGCGAATGGCGGTGGGCTTGGCAAGCGCTGCCGTGGGAGCCAGCAGCGGGGAGGGGCGGACGGCATGGCAAAAGCCAAGCAACAGCCCACACACACCGGCATTTGTCGGCCCAAACAGGCCGGCGCCCGAGGCCACATTCACTGCGATGAACACTGCACACAGGGACAGGAAAGGTGTGCCAAGTTTCATGGGGCACACCAAAGCAGCCCAGCAAACCGCAAGGAGGGATGCGCTGACTGATCCATCACGTACGGAGGCGGCGTGCCGTCGCAGCGGTTGCGCCCCACCCAGCGCCCACCCACCGACATAGGCGGCAAGCGTGGCGATGCGCAGCGGCCGGGCTGGCGCTTGCGAGTTGGGCTGCCAGATATCCATGGCTCGCGCAGCCCCCGTTTAGGGCTGCCGCAGTGCTCCCAACCAGAGGCGGCGAGCGGCGGCGCGGCGCCGGCGGCGGCAGAGCTGGGCCCGGGGGGCGTGTGACCCCGCCTCGACACCCTGGATCCCGCCTCTTGGCCACGGCCCCGTGCCCAGGGCGGCGCAGCGGGGAGCTGGAGGGCTTAGAAGCCAGAACTGGGGCTCTGCTCGGCGAAGGCACCGTGGGCCGGCGGAGCTCCCAGCGAATGTTTATGTGATTTCTGTGCTACTGCGTTGCCTCGGCAGCGGCTGCCTGCGCAATAGAGCTCGCCATGCGCTGCTGAGCTTGCTGGGCCTCCTTCGAGCAGCGTGCAAGAGAAGCTGAGCGTCCTGCCCGAGCCCACTCGACCTTGGTCTACATCAAGCAACGCTCCTGTGCAGGTGAGGCGTTCAACGGGGCATGTTCTGGTCGCGGCTGCCCGGGCAGCACACGAACCGGGTTCACCTGCCGCTGAGCTGGATGGCAAACGACGGATGAAGACCAATTGCGCAACACCAGAGCATCCTGTGTGCGGGAACCTGAGCCGTGTTGCTGGTGCCTCTGCCGCCGCGGTGCCGTCGGCGCGCGGTCTGTCGCGGTGTTATGAGCCGCTGCCCTGCCAATCTGCATGGGAAGCATGTGGAACACAAACAACACAACATGTTACTGCAACGGGGAGGACTTTCAGCCCTGTTTCCCTGCCCTGCATCATGTTCTGAGCGAAGGAGCCGCCGCTCTCCACCCGCAGGAGCAGCGCCCCTCCTCTAAAACACTAGCCAGAGAGCCGCCAGCACCTACACACCATGCACGCTGCTGCTGCCACCCTGCTGGCGGTGGTGCTCTGCTGCGCCGCCAGCATTGCTGCCGCCGCCGACGGTCAGCCCGTGTGGGGTCCCACCGGCCCCAAATGCTCTGGTCCTGGAGCACCCGGCGGCTGGGCACCCATCCCAGCTGACCCGTCGGCGGCGGTCACAACCGCTGTGTACGCAGAGTTCATCAACAGCGGCTTGATCGGTAACACCACCTGGTGAGCCTCCCGACCTGTTGGGCAACACTGGCTGTGCGGGCGGGAAAGCTGTGGGGGTGGCGGCGTGCCCAGGCACCAAGGTGGAATGCCTGGGAACAAGTTGCCTGTTAAACAGCACACACTGCGGCTCAGGCATGAGGGCTTCCTCACTCACTGTGCAGGCCGGCGCCATGCAAGGAGCCCCAGTATGCGGCCACCGGCTGCCAGCAGGTGGTTCAGGGCACCACGTACCTGCTGCAGGTGAGAATGGGCTGAGGGAACAGCATGATGCAGGGTTTAGGTGGCGAGCAACCAAGGGAAGTGCCGTCGGTGCACATGCTGTGACGTGTGCTCCCCAACCCGCAAACTGGACGGCGCTTCCTCCGCTTCACGCCCCCCACCCCCCGCCTACTGCCAGCCCAGCCGTCTCCCTGGCCCCCGCCCCTCTGCACCCGCAGCTGAACATCACCTGCCTCATCCCCCCTGAGAAGATCAACTACGGCACAGTGGTGCTGGCAGTGGAGGCGTTCCAGCCGCTGCCCAGCAGCAACGAGCCAGTGGAGGTGCGCAGCATGAGCTGGCCATGGTTGGGAGGGAGTGGGAACTGCGTGCATGGGCAGCACTGCACCCGCTGTGTGAACACACCTGCCGCACCCGCAGCTGCATCAATGGGCGCCGCCTCACATGATTGGTGCATCATGCATGGATAACACGCTGCCCGCTTGGCGGCCGCACCGGCAGTGAGCACGGTGTTGCGTGTGCCAGGCGCAAGTAACAACCGCCTGTCCTGCACTGCACACGCAAGCAACAGGCTCCTGCCTGCTTCTCCATACGAACTTTGCAGGTCGCCGACATGGCGCTCGTTGCAGAGACCATCAACGGCGTTGTGGTTGATGACGACCTGCTGGCGCTGTTTGGAAACGAGGCTGCGGCTGCCGAGGCGGCCCCCGGCCCCTCCCCGCCCGTTGCACTGGGTGCCTCTGGCTGGGCGTAAGGGGCTGCATGCTCGCCTCTGCTGCTGGCGAACGAACCCACGCGTAAGCCTGCTGGGGCTGCAAGCACACGTGACCAATGATTCTCTTTCTCTCGTTGCATTTCCTGATTTATTGATCTGTCCAAACAGTGCAGTCACTGCAGTCTGCTCATCGCACACACATCGCGCTAGTTTTGCTTGTTCCTCCACTGCGGTCAAAGCAGTGTATGATTGTTGTTTCCAATTGGTTGTCACGTGTTAATCTGAAATGCGGTCTGGCCACGTGTTGCAGCCCACGCCGCCCTCTCATGTGTTGCATGGGAAATGGGCTCCACGGCAATTGGGTCTGGGGCCCTGAAACGTGCTCGCCGCGCGATCTCGGTCATACCCTTTACCTTATCGGTTATTAACACATCTTCAAGGCCCCTCCCGCGCCCTGCAGCCTCGCTCTTTTCAAAATGGCCGAGGCCCAGGCGGCCATCTTCATCCAATATGCCGCCGAAAGGCGTGCCAACAGCCGCCACCAGTCCTTCTTTAGCCAGGCCGACGTCGACAGCTGCGCCGATCAGTTGAAAGGCGGCAGCACCTCCCTGGCGGCGTCGGCGCGGCGTGCCGCCGGGCGGCAGGGCGCGGGAGGGGCCAAAAAGAAGGCCTCTGCAGCTTCCTCTGTGATGCAGGAGCTGAAAGTTCCCAAGCAGTTCAGCGAGAAGGTGAGCCAGTTCTACAGCAGTGCAATGTGTGCATCAGGCTGGTGGACTCCTGAGGCGCCGCTACGTTGCTATCCACTTTCGACTGTTGGTCGCATTGTAGTGAGGCATTGGGCTGTCCTGAACAATGCAGGTGCTCAAGACCATAAGCGTGGACACGTCCCTTTCCGGCAAGACGGTGCTGGTGCGGTGGCAGCCGCTGCACGACAGCATTGGTCCACGCAAGGTGCCGATCCTCGCCATCGAGGACGTGCCGTCGGTGATCGAGCAACAGCTGGAGCTGCTGGGCACAGTGGGCCCCGCCCAGCTGTTCTATCACGTGCGTGTAAAGCTCAACAAGCAGGGTTGCAAATCGAAGCTCGTTTGCCTGCACATGGCCACATGCTTCTGCCCTTCCCTTCGCCCCCTGTTCCCCCACCCGCCCTGTTCCCCCACCCCTCCCTCCCCCCACCCCCGTGCCTGGTTGCAGATGCGGCACCACCTGCCATCCAAGATGGCGCCTGGCCCTGATGGCAAGTCTCGCGTCATCTACGGTGCATGCGGCTTTACAGAGGAGTCGATTGAGCTCTACATGGCGGTGCGCTTGGGCTGGGCGGCTGCCGTTTGCGCTGGGGTGGCTGGCTGCCTTGCAGTGCTGCCGCTGACCTCGGTTGCACATGCCATGCGCCTTGTAGCGCCTGCCTCACGCTGTCTATTGGAGGATTGTTTCATGTCCAAGATCATGCGTGCCGGCCATGTCCGCAGGGAGACCCCTTCTACGTGGACACCAAGCCCACCCTGGCCAGCCAGCTGCCGCCCCCCCACCCTCTGGACGGCTTCTTGGCTCCTTTCCACCACTGCCAGGTGGGCCGGATGGTGCTGCCTACCTGCCTGCCTACCTGCCTCCCTGCCTGCCTGCACCAGCTGTTGCGTGCGTGCCGTGGCTGTTGTTGCCCTGCTAGCCCGCCACAGCGCATGTGGTGCACCGGTTGCGCCCCCCTGCAGGCCGATGTTGTGCGGCTGTGCGAGGACGAGAACGACACGCAGCCACGGGCGGAGAAGTTCCTGTACGTCCTGATGTATGTGTGCCTGTTCACCCGCCGCGTGTGGCTGCGGGCGCTGCGGAGCAAAAGCGCCATTGGTGTGGCCCGGGAGGTGAGCACCCTGGGTGTGATTGCCCGCGTGGGATGCAGTGCCGGGCATGGCGGCTTACTGAGTGTGCTGAACTGCAAGTCTGGCCCTAGCTTTGCTCTTTTGATGCTCGGTACCGAGCCACGCTGCTGCGGCAGTGACAGCAATGGCAGTAGCACCACAGGGGAGCTGCTGCCCATCAGTCCCGGCTTGCCATGTCTCGAATTACTCATGCACGGTGCACCGCCCCATCGCCCACTGCAGATCTACTTCCTCTGGATGGACACTATGGTGCCCGGCAAGCTGCAGACCGACAACGGCAGCGAGTTTGCCAACGCCATTCTGAACGAGCTGTGCGACCTGTTTGGCGTGGAGTTCATCCACGGCTCTGTCGGCCACCCCCAGAGCCAGGCACGCACAGCGCCGCGGCAGTGTTCTGTGCCCACAGTTGCCAGCCATGCATCACGCACACTGCCATGCTGCCATGCTGCCTCAGCGTGCCTGTGTTTGAAATGACGGATGCCTGTTGAACGCTTTTGACACAGGTCGTTCTTCCCTCTCGCAACTGCAGGGCTGCAGCGAGCGGGCCAACCGGATGCTGCGGGACACGGTGCGTACAAACCTCATGAAGGCGCCCACCACATGGTGAGGTCTTGGAATGCCAGCCTTTCAGAAGTGCTTGCTCAGACGGATGTGCCACGGCATCAGCAAGCTTTACAGCATGACCTGAAGTGCGCAGCGTTATTAATGACTTGCTTTGACATGCGACTTCCCTGGCCTGGTCCCACCTTTCTTTACAGCTGGCCTGAGCAGGTCATGCGCGTGCAGGACATGATCAACAACCGGCCCTGCTCTGTGTTCAGCAACAACAAGACCCGCAACTTTGTGCTGTACGGCACACTGCCGCACACCAGCAAGCGTCCGTCGGTCGAGGAGGTCAACACGGTGCTGCAGTTTGAGAGGTGCGCTGCAGCAGGTCACTGCTGACATGGGCATCCAGTTGCGCGCCCATGTGTTCAGCGGCATGGTGCTGCCTTTTGAATACTGTTGTGTGCTGCCGGTGTGTGCTGCCTGGCATGGCGTCGTTGAGACTGGACTGCCCTGCCCGACCTAACTTATTTCAACTGCTGTGCGATTGCCCCTGCAGCACTGCAGAGGCGGCGCTGCCAAATGCAGCCGCTCACCGCTCAGCGGCAGCAGCAGCCCCCCCTGCTGGTCGCAGCACCGGCGGCAAGAAGCGGCCTGCAGCTGCAGCGGCTGAGCTGCCAGAGCTGTCAGATGAGGAGGACTGGGAGGACGCATCAGACGATGAGCCGGAGGCAGCAGAGTGGCTGGCAGCTGTGGGCACACGCCACAGCCGCCGCCAGGCAGCAGGCAGCCGGCTGGCAGCAATCCTGGCAGAGGAGGCAGCGCCGCTTGATGGCGGCCAGGGGGAGCCACCCTCGCGGGCAATGCCGCAGCGTGCAGCAGCAGTGGGCAGCTCCGCAGGCAAGCGCCGCCGCGTGATCGGCATCCTGCAAGCAGCGGCTGCACAGGATGCTGGTGCAGGCCCCAGCAGCGCAGCAGGGGCGGCTGAGCCGGGCCCCAGCAGTGCAGCAGCAGGGGCGGCTGAGCCGGGCCCCAGCAGTGCAGCAGCAGGGGCAGGCCCCAGCAGCGCAGCATGCCCAAGCAGCGAACCAGGTGCAGCAGACACAGCTGTCGCGTCAAATGAGGAGGTGGCTGTCAGCATGCTAGAGCAGCTGCGCCGGGAGCCTGTGTTGACACGGCGCAGCAGCCGGCGACAGGCAGCCGCAGCGGGCATGCAAGGCATGGAGGCGCCTGGCAGTGCAGAGACCGAGCCAGCGGTGCTGGAGCTGCTCGCAACAAGCCGGGCAGTAGCAGCAGCAGCAGCAGCAGCAGCAGGGCCCTGCCACCCTTCTGTCGAGGGGCAGGGTGGTGTGGTGGAGGCAGGCCCCAGCAGTGCAGCCGCAGAGGTGGCAGGCCCCGGCAGTGCAGCGGCGGAGGAGGCAGGCCCCAGCAACGCAGCACCAGACTTAGGTGAGCAATGCAGTGTGAAGCTGTGGCGGGAAGCAGGGCATGTGCTGCAAACGCGACGCCTGAACAGTGCGTGCTGTACAAGAACGGCTGCTGTTGCCATCTAACGCAGCACTGGTACATGCCCTGCAGAGCTGCCAGTGCACCTGGCGGAGATGCGGCAACAGGTGCTGAAAGACCATGAGAAGAACCGCGCCCGCATCAAAGCACAGCACCGCGGCAAGGCCAAGGCGCGGGTGCGTCTAGGCTGGGGCAGGTGTCTTGGTCGGGGTATGGCCAATTGAGTCGCGTGGGTCTTACTGGCACAAGCTAGTGCAGCTGAGCAGTTTGCTTTCCCGACTGAGTGACAATGCCAATGCCTGCGTCAGGAATGAAATGACCGCATTGAAAGTAGGGCTATCACACCTCACCTGTCTCCAGCAGCGAGCCACCCCTCGTGAAAACTGTTGACCATGTGCTGACCACCAACCAATGCATGACCTGACATGAATGCAGGAGTACAACGTGGGCGACGTGGTGCTGCTGACGCTGCCGAAGTGTGGCACAGTGGGCGGCGACCCGGTGCAGGTGCCGAAAAAGCCAGTGGCTGTTGTGATTGGAGTGAGCAGGGCCTTCGGCAAGCGTGCCTACAAGGTCCGCACCAATGCCGGCGTGCTCAGCAAGGCGGTGGAACCCCGCCAGCTGCAGCCGGCGCCGCCACGCTCAGCAGAAATGCTGCGGTTCAGCGGCGTGGAGACCACGGGCGTGCCCACGATCAGCGTGCACGCCGCTAGGGGCAAGGCAGCGCTGAAGTGCCGCTGCCGCGGCGCCAAGTGCGGCCCCAAGTGTGCCTGCAGGAAGCGCGGCACCGTCTGCACCCGCGCTTGCGGCTGCAAGTGCGGCAAGGGCGGCAACTGCGGCAACTGCGATTGATTGATTAGCTGGTTAGCAGGCGCCGGCGGCGCTGTGCCGTGCTGCCAGGTGGCGGCGCCCCGCCCGCGCTCTCTCAGGCTTGCCGCTCCTTTGCGGCGTTCGCACACAGTTCAACGCATGTAACGGGGTGTAAGGGCAGCGGGTGAGGCCCAAAGCGTGGTGGGAGGCTTGGTGGAGACATGCGCGACCCTGCTGCACAGCCGCAACCCAGGCCGGAGTCCAGCTAACTCAAACTGCATCACATTCAGAGTTGTAAACCCGCCGGGCGGCGCGCGGCGAGCACGTTTCAGGGCTCCCCCAGACCCAATTGCCGTGGAGCCCATTTCCCATGCAACACATGCACTTTTAAGAGCAACCTGAGCCACTCACGCGTTGGATTAAACTTCAAGGTTGCTGATTCAAAAGCACATCCAGAGTGAGCGGCCTGCGTCTAGACGCCCCAGAGCGTGGTGGGTGCCCTTGAAAGGGACTGGGCGGCGCTCATTGTTGCTGAAGCGCTGTAGTGAGTGGATGAAAGCAGGCTTTAGCGCACCCTTCACGACGGCCCCATCCGTCGTCGGTCGCGACTAAACGTTTTGCCTCCACGAACGCGCTCTCCTGCAGTTCCGTCATTTTCGAAAATTCGATGTGCAGCCAGAGCCCAAGCATTAGCGACGGGCCTCGCTAAGGGCAGCAGCAGCAGCAGCAGCAGCAGCGGCGGCGGCAGCGGCGGCTGGCCCGGCGGCAGTGCTCGGTGATGTTGCGCTTTGACACAGCATCAACGGGTCAGCTGAGCGCAGCCTGTCGCGGCTGTTCGCAACAGCACCTCTCAAAGTCGACGGCAATGGTGTGGTGCGCGCCACCATCACAGTCGGGCGAGAGGGGTATGGAGCTGAGCTGCAGCTTCCCGGCCCCTACACATCCAGGCAGCACGCACAGCTGCGGTTGAAGGTTACGACCTTGGCCGGCAACCGCAGCAGAGTGCGGCGAGTGTGGCTGCTGGTCAAAGATTCTGGCAGCAGATGCGGCACTTTCCGCCGCCACTTTTGCAAGAGCACACCAAGCGACGACAACGCGCCAGTGCGCGGCACATGGAGCGAGGAAAAAGTGCCAAAGAACCACTGGCGCGCAGTAGCAAGTGAGCGTTTTTTTGATGGTGCTGTTACAAAGACAGCAAGGTTGCTGGCAAATGATGGAGCGGGGGAGGCACGTAGCAGCAGTGTAGCTGTGCATGGCAGCTCCCCTGGAATGACTCAGTCAAGCGTGTAACTTGCTTGCCGGCCTGCCTCTACTGCTGTAGGCGGCGATAGCATCTGGTTTGGGGAGATTTACCTGCACGCAGAGCTGTCCCAGCTGCGTATGGTAGCCAAAGCGCTGCTGCAGCGGCATGCTCAGCTGACGGCAGCAACGGCCCCAACCCAGCCGCTGGCGCCTGTGCAGCAGTCCCCTCCAAAGCGGACAGCAGCGGCCGCACCGGCGGCAGCGGGAACAGCAGCAGCAGCAGCAGCAGCAGCACAGCATCCCGGACATGGCAGCGGCGGCCGAGCCAAAAGCACAGCAAGGTGGCAGCTTGCCAAGGGCTCTAGGCTGCAAGTCGGAGCAAACTGCGCAAAGCTCCACCCCGACTGAAGCGCGCAGCCAGCAGCAGCAGCAGCAGCGAGGACGAGAGCTGGCACACTCCAGCTAGCAGCAGCGACATAAGCAGCAGTGACACAACCAGCAGCAGCTCTGACTTTGAGTCATCAGATGATGAGCTGCACCGCCCTGTGCAGCCACCCCGCATGGCAATGCGGCGGTTTTCTGCGCCCAGCCCGCTGCGGCAAACTGCCAACAGGGCGGAACTGTTACAGCTGCTAGAGCGTGAGCAGGTAGCTAACGTCGCAGCCAGGTTGAAAGATCTGGATGTGCGGTACACTGGTGGAGATCCCTGCACTAGCATTGAGATTGGTGGGTGTATTTGCTCAACATCTTGACCTGACCACCACCTCTGCACGGCTGCGGTGCATCTTCTGTCTGTTGGGACACATATTGGAACAGTGTGTGTTGCTTGCAGGGCCTGGCAGCACCAGCACAGCAACCAACTGACAGCCGTTCCCCACGTTTCTTTGCTGTTTCCACCTGAGCAGGCCTTCAGGCTGAAACCAGGCAGCACCTTGTGAGGCTGATGGAACTGGATGACAGCAGCGGCCAGCACATTCCCTCAGCCAACGAAACGCACGAGATGTGGGGCCTGCGGCGGCTGCTGTGCGACGGCGTCCGCCCTGCCCAGCTGTGCCACCAGCAGGAAAGTCTTGGCTTGTATGATTCTGGCAGCATGGCATCAGAAAAGCATTGGTTATTTCACAGCTACTCTGCCCCAGTTGCAGGTTCTGGGCCGTGCAAGCCTGACCCTCAGGTTGTCCGATTTGTTGCCCGAAGATTCTGCGGTGGGCTGGCTGGCTGGCCGGCTTACAGAAGCAGGCGACCGCAAGGCTTCGGTGAGCCTGCATTTCTGCTGCCTGGCTGCCTGAGTTGCATTGCAACTGAAGCAGTTCACCGGCCCTACCGCTTGGCCATGCTGCCTGCCTTTGAACGCGCGCTGCTCAATTGACTGTCGCAGTGCCCCACTCACCTCTCGAGTTGACGACATTGCCGGTTAGTTGCTGCCATGATGATGATGCAGAGCTTTTGCGGCAACGAGCTCTTCATACCTGCAGCAGCCATCGATGACGTGGCCAGGCATCTCCACGATGGGCTGTCCTATGAGTGAGTTTGCGACCTCCAGCAGGCCAACGTCTCTCGAGTTGTAAAGGCCAGCGTCTCTCGAGTTGTACCTGCAATGGCTGCTATGTGCCACTGGGTGCACACGCAAGTAGCGTCGCTCCTTGACCCTCTGGCCCAACCTCCTGTCTGTGGTCCACGCCTGTGATGGCTGTGCTGCAGGGGCCCCGACCTGATGCTGGAGATGACGCACGCAGCCAACGAGTTCCGCTTCCTGCAGGGCACAGGTGCGCGGTCTGGGGCATTGTGTGTCCCAGGCATGCTCATGCGACACGTTGTGCGAAAAGCTTCTCGTGGTTGCAGGCAGTGTTAGATGACACAGGCACCATGGGCCCTGCCTGCCTGTCTGCAGTACTGCGGCCGGGCGAGGGCAACGTGAAGCCGTTTGTCATGCTGCTGCGAGACAACGAGCGCGGTTTGGTCCTCCCGCTGCCCATCGTAAGCTTTCAATCAGTGTGCTTGAAGCATGTTGTTGGGCTGTAGCAGCAGCTGCTGGACACCTGCTCAGGTGTGCCGTTGGCATGAGTCATCCCCCGAACTTGCTGCAGAGCCATGGCCTGTTGGCCCCTTGCCAGACCGGCTTGAGTAGCTGTTGGCATGCCCACTCTGTCCTGTTCTGCAGGTCTACACCACCAGAGCGGTCCATGCTGGCGAGGAGCTGGTGGCAGTTGGCCTGCGGGAGGATGAGGAGGAGGCGTTGGCGCGTGTCGACAAAGCAGCCGGAAAGCGGGACAGGAAGGCAGCTGAAGAAGCAGCAGCTAATGCAGCCGAGCTGCTGCAGCGTGCCGCGCAGGAGCAGCTGCTGCTCTCTGGCTACTATCAACACACACTAGCCATCTTTGCAGAGCGGCTGTTCGCCTTGATAGACCAGCTTATCGCGCGCAAGGCTGCCTCAGTCACCGGCAGCAGTGCTGTGCAGGCACTGCGTGCAGTGCGGCGTGAAGCATTCCTCCGGCTCTTTGGTGACAGCCAGGCCAGGAGCGGGGCTGGCACCAGTGCCGGCAGCAACAGCGGTAGTGACGCCGGCGGCAGCAGCGAGTCTAGCAGCAGCTGCAGCGGCGGAGGCGGCAGCGCCAGCGCGCTTCCCCGCAGCCTGCGCCTCAAGTTGCAGGCGGCTGTGGAGGCCAGCCTGCTGCAGCACCCACCGCCCGCGAGCAGTGAGCAGCTGAGCCGCAAGATCCGCCTGCCGCTCGAGGAGCGGTACCGCCTGGTGGAGCCCAGCCAGCTGCCGGCCGCGCAGCGAGCCTGTGATTTCAGCCAGCTGTCTGCTGATGACATTGGCAAGCTGGACACGTGCTTAGCTGACTGCGCGCCGCTGCCACAGGCAAGGCTGGTGGTATCTAGCTCTGCCAACTCAGCTGGTTTGCATGCACCCGCGCTTTGCTGGGTGCTGGGAAGGCCCCCAAAAGCCCCAGTGAATTGTTACAGCCGCAACCAGCTGCGCCACCCAACCTGGTAGGGTGTTTTATTTTTGTTGACCATGCTGCCCCACCCACTCATTCGTCGTTGTGTGCAGGAGGAGCGCAGCTTGCTGCGCAGCGGCATGCTGTCCGGCGCGGAAGTGAATGAGATTGTGGCGAGGCTCCACCGCGTCAGGTGAGGGGCCCCCGAGAGCTTGATGTCCACTGCATGTGTTGTTTCCGGCCTACCAACCTGCGCCCCCTCCCAGCTGACTGCAGGCTGCTTACGCCGCCCAACGTGCGTGCGCTGAGCCTGAACGCCCCGCGGGATGGCGCTCAACTGCTGCCCGGACAGGGCATCATTGTGTACATGGGTCGCGTGCATGCCCACTCGGAGGACTTCAGCAGCGACTCGGTGCGCCTGGCTAGGATGCCTCACAACGCTGCCCTGTGCTTGCAGTGGCAGCTGGCTGGGCTGCTCTGCGGATGCTGAACAGCTGGCCGGGCTGCTCTGTGGATGCTGAACAGCTGGCTGGGCTGCCCTGTTTTGCAACACGTGACAAGCAACTCTGCCTGGTTTGCAGGCATACTTGTTTGGCATCCTTGCTGAGGAAGTTGCTGAACGCACAGGGGGCAAGTACAACGGCCCTGACTTGGTGGTGGATGCCTCTTTCTGGCGCAATGAGGCGGCGCTGGCCAACTGTGTGTTCGGCAGCGGTCTGAAGCGCAGCCTGTCTGCTGAGGTGGGTGCACGCATGTATAGGGCAAGCGTCGTGGCCTCAATCTCCCTGACCAGTGCTGCCCGCGTGAGCCTGGCGCTTATCGCTGCTTGAGCTTGACACGCGAATCGCCCCTCCCTCCTGCGCAGGTCGTTTGCGACCCGGAAACTCGGCGGCCGTACATTATGCTGCGCTACTGCTTCAGCGCACGCTCCAAGCCCATGCAGGAGTTACTGCTTGACTATGAATGGGACTCGTATTGGTGCGTGGAACTGCCCCTGCATGGGTGTGTTGATGGGTCCCGCATGCTGGTGGCCATGCCCGCCCATCTCATGAGCAGCGGCAGTTGTCCATCACCCTGTCGAGTGCAGGCGCGCTGCAGTGGTGCACTTGCGGGGCTGCCATGAGCAGTACATGGCACTGGCGGCACAAGTGAGTGTGTGGCAGCCTTGATTGCACCGAGTATACAGCCAGGAAAATGCTTGCTTTGGCCGTAAAGCAGTGTTGGTGCATCCACGCATGGCCACGTGGCGCCAGCAGTTTGTGATGCCCTGCTGCATGTGCATCGCAGGTCATCGCCTTGCTGTGGGACGCGCTGCTGAAGGCGGGCGTGCCGCAGGCAGATCGGGAGGCCTGCCTGGAGCCAGTCAACCTGCAGGAACACCAGCTGTACACTCGTGTGCCGGCGGACGTGGCAGGCGGGCAGCCGAGCGATGCAGGCGCTGAGTCCAGCGCAGCGCTTGCCGACCTGTCGCTGGCCTGAGTGTGGCTGGCATCTCGAACAGCCGAAACTGTTCCTACTGGTTTTGCTGCCTGCATCTATTCGAACTGCGTTTGCCCTAAGCAGCTCTCGGTAATGCTGCAGTTCCAGGGCTGGGCATGGCAGCGCCAATGGCAGCGGTGCAAGTTGCAGCACAGAAATAAACAGTCGGACGCTTGCTTGACACGTACATTGGGAGCATGTGCCAGCAGTTGGAAGCAGCATACGATGGGGCGCAGGCCCAGGCAGCTGCAGCTGGGCACAGCTTGGATGCGTGCGGGGGCTGCCCTTTCCGCGCGTGAGGGCCACCATGCAGTTCAGCAGCTTTGGGGTGGCTGCGCCCGCGACAGGAGAGTTGAGGCACTCCCTCAAGTCCTGGTGACGTGAAATTTGCAGATGACATTGCCCCGCCGCCAGCCTAAGGCCGTGTGAAGTTGGTTCGGCCAGAGCATGGTCCCCGCATGAGCGGCGGGCGGAGGGCCACCACAGGGCTGCTGGCGCCTGTTGGCGGCTCGTTCGCGCTGTTCGCTTCATCGTATCTGTTTGCTTGCCCGTCAGAGGTCGAGCGGAGCGGCCAGCCCTGGTGTTGCGCCGCCTCGGCTGGCCTCGCAGGTGGGCGGGTGGCTGTTCACATATGTTTGTGAGCGAGCAGCGATACCTGTGGTTACGCCCAGCCCCCAGCCGCTGACCCGAGCTGGCGCCGCCGCTGCTGCCGCCGCCGCCTCCACGCAGCATGTGGCCAGGCCACTACTGAAGGCTAGCGCGGTTGCAACGTGCGTGGCATGAGGGTGCTGTACAACGCCCAACTGGCAGCACTGCTGCTGGTGTTGGCGGTGCTGCCGCAGCACCCCCATCCCGCGGCAGGGGATGCTGCGGCACTGGATGAGGGCGCCGTCATGCGCCGCCTGCGCCGCCTGGCCAACGAAGCGGGTGAGGTCTGCCACACACTGGTGTGCTTGGATTTAGATGCGTGTGTTTCCATTCGCAGCGAGTCCATGCATTCAGTGCCCAACACGCCCCTTCGATTTGCCCTGCAGGCTTGGTGGGCAGGCAGGGGGGCAAGTGGACCGGCTGGGGGCTGGACGACCCCGCTCACCACTGCACATGGCACCACGTCGCGTGTGACGCAAGCAAGCATGTTACGCAGATGTGAGTCCAGCAAGGGCGGCTGGCAGGCCGGTCTAGTGGATTTGACGCCTCAGTGGGAGCAGCGGCCCCGCCCCCTCTGCCTGCTCGAATCAAACTGGAAACGTGCTGCGCCCCGCCAGCATGCCCACTTGCACCTGTTGCCTGCTCGCGCCGCCCTCGTCATTGCAGCGTGTGGAAGACCGAAGGCCCTGTGCATGGCGAGCTGCAGCCACTGTCAAAAGCCACCACACTGCTGCCGGAGGTGGCGCTGCTGCAGCACCTGACTCGAATGGAGCTGCAGATTGACGCAGCAGTGGTGGGGCTGCCACCCGAGTGGGGGAGGCAGGGCGCCTTCCCCAGGCTCGAATTGTGAGTTTGGCTGCTTGTCTAAAGGCTATCCTACTTGCGGGGATCGCCATGCCCGCTGTGCCAGCGGCGACTGCATTCGGTTGCATGCCCGCCACCTGCACACCACCTTTGCCTGCTGCCTCCCTCGGCTGCGCAGCCTGGTGCTCATTGTGCAAGCCTTTACTGCAGCCGACCCGCTGCCGGCCGTCCAGCCTGGCGCGTTGCCTCGGCTGACGGAGCTTACGATGGAGATGATGGCACAGCGGCAGCCCGTCCCACTGCCCGCCAGCTGGGGCAGCCCGGATGTCTGGCCGTCACTTCGCGAGCTGCACATCACGTCGCCGATTGCGCTGCCGCTGCCACCCGGCTGGGCGCACGGCTTTTCGGAGCTGCAGACCTTGTTCTTGGACTCGAACCTCAAGCCCAACGTGTCTCGGACTGCAGCTGACGCAGAGCATCCTAACATTTCCAACGGCCCAACGCACCCGCCGCCTGGCGAGTGGGGCCGCGGCTTCCCCAAGCTGCAATCACTGACGCTTGCTTACCTTGGCTTAAACGGCACCTTCCCTGCTGCGTGGCAGGCCAGCGGAAGCTTCCCCGAGCTGCGAGAGCTGTGAGTGCGGGCATGCTGTGCTGAGCAAATGCGTCAGCAACGAAAGAGCGCGGCACCTGGCAACGATGGCCACGGAGCTCAGTAAACTCTGCCCCGTGCCCCATGCCATGCCCTTGTACCCATGCAGCGAGGTTGGTGGCAACCGCTTGTCAGGCCCTCTGCCTGCTGACATGTTGTGCAATCTGCACTATCTGCAATACCTTGAGGTGAGTGTGCATGGGTGCATGGGTGCTGTGCATTTGGGAAGGCTGCTCTGAGCCGCCTGGCAGCCGCCACTTCCAACTAGCCAAACAAGCACGCACTGTTCTTGTGCCGTTTCCTCATGCGCAGCTTGGCAACAACCAATTCACTGGAGGCCTGCCGGCTGGGTGGGCAGCATGCGGGGTAAGCCGCTGCCCTGCCGGTGCTGCCCGCTCCAACAGCCAGCCGAAGAGTTGCACGCTGCACCTGCGCAGCTGCTACCTCGGCCAGGATGCAGGGTGCAGAGCAGAGCCTGCTTCATGCACAGTGCTGCGCTGGAGCCCACCTTCTGCTGCCTGTCACTGCAGGGCAATTTGAGTGACCTTGGGCTGCAGCAGAACCAGCTGGCGGGCCCCGCCTTCCCGCCCGCCTGGCTGGCGCCCAACAGCACGCTCAACCTGCGCCGCCTCCAGCTGGCTGATAACCCTGGGCTGGAGGGCACCCTGCCCCATGCACTCGACTGGTCAAGGCTGGAAGTTGTGTGAGTCTTTGCTGGCTCCCGCCTCCCACCTGTGTTGCCCTGTGAGCTTGCTGCCATTCAGCTTGTCGGTTCTGCTACACACCAGGCGCGTTGCACCCGGCAAACATTTTGTCCCAGGTGTTGCAGGTACCTGCGCGGCACAGGCATGGATGGGCACATTCCCGAGCAGTGGTGCCGCGCCCGCTTCGCTCGCACGGTCCGGCAAATGTGAGTGTTGTGGACTGGATTGTGGCACTGCCGGATTCCTGGGCGGAAGCTGCTGTGCCTGGGAACCATGCGTGCCACCCTAGTGCACCCCAGCAAGGCAACGCATCCCGCCACGCTTGGATGGGCTTCAACCGTAACACACTCACAAGTCCGCTTCACTGCTTCATTGTGCAGAGATACCAGTGCCGTGCGAGAGCCTTCCTTCCTTGACAGCTTGCCGTCTTGTATCTCAAGAGACATGCCGCAGCTGCTGAGCTGGTTCAAGGAGGCTCGGCAGCAGATACCGTCGCTCCTCAGCAGGGACGCAAGCACACCCCTGGCCAGCAGTGGCGGCGCAGGCAAGCTGCTGCTGCTGCTGGCGCTGCTGGCAGCCAGCGCAGTTTCGGTTGCAGCAGTCTTGAGGGCCCGGACCAGCCGCACAGCACTTCCATGGCGTCCAACATTGCTGCGGCGGAGGCAGCACAGCAGCGACATGCCAGGTGATCAGGAAGGCATACAGCTCTTGCAAACTGACCCAGAGGGGCTGCATCCTGACATGGCATCGCAATCACGGGCGATACAACCACTCGAGCTGGTCCCAGGCCGTGCCCGCCTCAAGGCCTTGGCGCAGCGGCAGCTGGGCGGCACTGCGCTGCTCTCGGGGCGGCCAGAGGCGGAGCTGCTATCTGTGCTGAGGGGCGCACCAGCCCACAGCCTGGCGGCGCCTGCGGATGGCTGCACACCCGTTGGGTTTGGCTACCTTAGCCAAGCCGCCCGCGGAGGCGTAACTGTGCAGCTTGTGCGGCGCTGGGGCCTGCCCACCGAGAGCCTGCGCATTGGTGCGGCAGACGTGCAGGTGGGTGGCCAGCTGAACAGGGGCAGATGGCTTGCCTGCAACCATGTGCCCCTGAGCAGTACGGAGCGCGCGTTTTCTGTGCCTGTGTGCAGCTGGGATGGAAAGCATGAGCGTGACGTAATCACTGGGACCGCACAGCAGCGCTGTGGCTTGCCGTGACAGTTGGCTCACACCTGGCCCCCTGGTCGCTCCCCCGGCACCCCCGCAGTTCATTGCCGAGCCGGACGGCTCGCTGGTCCAGCTGGGGGAGGGGGCACACGGCGTGGTATACCTGGCCAAGTTGAGCGACATGTACGTGGCCGTCAAGGTGTGCTTTGCTCGTGCTGCTTGGTCCCCAACCTTTACGGCACCTTGAGAGCGAGCGAAGGCCAGCTTGCAACCAATCTTTGGACCTGCCGGCGCCGCCCTGCCTGCTGGCTGTGCCCACCCCACTCCTTCCCCTCCAACTGCCGCGCAGGTGTTTGCGGTGCAGCCAGGCATGGACTCCCAGGGCTTTTGGCGCGAGATTTCCCTGCTGGCCCGCTGCGTGCACCCACGGATTGTGCCTGTCTACGGCGTGGCTGTGCACGTGCGTGCCTGCGGCGTGTGGGTGCTGTTAGGATGGTTGCCGGCAAGGCGCCTTGGCAGCACTAACAGTTGCTCCTGCCTGCAGCCTCACTGTGCCAGCGTGTCACCTGCTGCCAACCCACCAAAGCATCTCATCCGACCAACTCACCCCTGCTGCTTTGCAGGGCGAGCTGGTGATGGTTGCCATGCAGCTCATGCTGGGCGGCAGCTTGAGGGTGGCACTGGCCGACCCCAAGCTGCAGGACCAGCTGCGCTGGAACAACTGGTGCGCCGGTGCAACTGGTGTCACCCAATGTGGAGAGGCTTGAGGCATGCACGGCGCAACAGGCCAGCGCCCCTGTGCCATTCTCTACTGAGACTTTCCTCCCACCCCATCCCCGCAGCGGCCGGCGGCTGGCGCTGGACGTGGCGGAGGCGGTTGCCTACCTGCACGGCGAAATGCGCATCCTGCACTCGGACATCAAGTGAGCGCGGGCGCAGGGCGGTGGGGGGCGGAGTGCTGGGTTGTGTGGGCCACCGAGCAACGACACCGCCACAAACTTGCAGCAGTGTAGCAAGCTGAGGGGGTTCTGCTGCTGCTGTCTGTTCCTGCAGGTCGGCCAACGTGCTGCTGGATCAGGACTGGCGGGCGTCCCTGACGGACTTGGGGGTGGCGCAAGTGATGGAGCACACGGCCCGCACCGCAGCGGGCGGCAGCAGGATGTATGCAGGTGTGTGTGTGTGTGTGCGGGTTCTGGTCATTTTGGTTGGTGACGCACGCAGCACCTTGCTGCATCAATGCAGGCAGCATCAGAGTTCTGCTCGCTGGTGCTGTGCGTGCACAGATCCTTGCCAACAGATGGCATGCTCCTGCCCCACCTGCCTGCAGCCCCCGAGCAGCTGCTGGGCCAGCGCTGCACGCTGGCGGCCGATATTTACAGGTGAAAGGGTTGTTTCGCCGTGGAAGATGGGGCATGGCACACGCTGTGCTGCCAGCATGTGATTTGGGGAAGTTGCGGGGTGATTGCATAGACCACTGCGCATGCGCCGTTGGCTAGTTGCATCGTTACAGCAGGTGCACTGCCCCCCGCTCTCCTGAGCGCAGCCTGGGCCTGCTGCTGGCTGAGCTGACCACCAGGAAAGCCACTGTGAAGCGTGGCCACTGGGAGCTGCCGCGGGTGCCCGGCGACTGCCCGCAGGCGGGTGGGGTGTGGGGATGTGGGAATCGGGTGCTGGCATGTTGTTGGGTTCTGGGTGCTGAAGTGTACCAACATACACATTGAGTACGGTAGGCTGAGCAACACTTCCCTCCAAACATCCCTGCAGGACGTGGCAGACCTCATAGACCAGTGCCTGCTGTCCGACCCCAGCCAACGCCCCACGGCTGCCGAGGTGCTGCGCCGCCTGCGCGCCAGCGGCGGCGGCAGCAGCGACGGCAGCAAGTGACCAGCTCTACCCTATTTGGAAAGTCCAGACACCTCCGCGCATTTGTGACCAGCATGACATGCGACTGAGTCTGCACACCACCTGGTTGCGCTATGCTGCACTGCGCTGACCAAGAGCTGTTTCAACAGTCGAATCAGAGCAAGGGCGCCACCCACTTGTGCCGCTCCAGACCAAGCGCCCTGCCTACAGCATGCGTCCGTCATGTGGTGCTACCAGCCAATATGCACCAGAAGGCCGTTTGTCGGTGTTCTGTTGAGCTGCAACCTGTGCAGTCATGCCGCATCAGCCGGTCGGGTGTGAGCGCGGCGCTATGCTGTGCTCGGCGGCGGCGGCGCGGCCAGACACAGCGCCGCGACCGCCTGTTCGCTGTGCCAGCCAAACTGCGGACGGTTCGGCTTGCTACCGTGCGCTTCTCCCCAGCCTGCGGCACGGGCGTGAGCGTCCCAGCTTTTTGACGCCCGCCGCTGCGAACGGGCAGGGCAAACACAACCCTGAGAGCCCGTTTGTGAGCAGTACAGCGCGCCGCTCCTTCCCCCGCCACCTGCAGCCCTCACCGCCGCTGCTCGCCGCCGCGGACCGTGGCCACCATGCCGCCTGCCGCCCGCACCACACTGTTGCTATGAGGCACCTGGCAGCTGTGCTGCTCCTGGTAGCGGCGCTGCTGCACCACCCACAATGTGCGGCGGTGGGGGATGCTGCGGCGCTGGATGAGGGCGCCATCATGCGCCGCCTGTGCCAGCGGGCCAACGAAGCAGGTAAAGAGTGCGGGGCGCTGGCATGCCCACTTTGTGAGGGCACCTGAGCGACCCTGAACGAAGCTAGATATTCGTAGCTTGTAGGGAGCATGCGAACACATAACCGCACCTGCCTCTCATGCGTGCAGGCTTGGTGGGCAGGCAGGGGGGCCAGTGGACCGGCTGCGGGCTGGACGACCCCGCCCACCACTGCTCGTGGCATGGTGTCACCTGCGATGCAAGCAAGCGTGTGGCGCAAATGTGAGTCCAGGTGCAGGTCAGGCTGTCGAGCTGTGTGCAGTAGTGAACCAACCAGGAAGGGTGCATGTTGTGCTGGCATCTCTTCCTGCGCTTGCCCGCCCTGCTGCTTTGTCTTGTGCCCTGCCCCACCCTGCCTCCTTGCGTTGATGAAAGCAGCCACCACCTTCGTGCCAGGCTTTACACGCATTGCATGCCCTCTGAACGGACATGCGCATGGGATGCTGTGGTTCGCCGCACCCACAGTGCCCATGCATGGCCTGCTCCGACACTTCTTCTGCTTTAATGCTTGATGCAGCATGTGGAGGAGCGACTTAGATGTCCCGCCCGAGCTCCATCCGCTCCCCAACACAACCACTCTGCTGCCGGAGCTGGCCCAGCTTCAGTACCTGGCTCGCCTAGATATGCAGATTGCAGCGCCTGCGGCGGGGCTGCCACCAGAATGGGGCCAGGCAGGCGCCTTCCCCCGGCTCGAATTGTGAGCTTTCCACACTTTTTCGGCTGCTGGCATTGGGCTGGACTTTTGTGGCCTGCTGTGGCGTGTGTGGTGTGTGCTTGCTGCTGCCATGCTTGGCTGCTGACCGTCTGGGGCAGCTCAGCAAACACCTGGTCATGCCACGCTGCGTCTGCCGGCAGACCCTGACCAGCTGCTCCCATGCCCCCACCGATGCATGCAGCCTGGTGCTGCTCTTGCCAGCCTTCACGGCAGCCGACCCGCTGCCAGCAGTCCAGCTTGGCGCATTGCCCCATTTGAGGGAGTTTGAGCTCACTTTGCTCCAACAAACTCAACCTGTCCCGCTGCCCCCTAGCTGGGGCGACCCAGCAGCCTGGCCCACGCTTCGCTTCCTCAAGCTAGTGACTATGGTGGCGCTACCGCTGCCCGCTAGCTGGGCAAACGGCTTCCCAGCGCTCCAGGAGCTGACGCTGCGGTCTAGTGTGGACCAGCTCAGCGGCCCAGCGGCAGCAGATACGGGCCCCTCCGGGCACTTGACGCAAGCACCCCAGTCAGGCGCTTTGCCGCAAGCCCCCTTTTCACACTCGCTGCCTGCCGAGTGGGCCCGTGGCTTCCCCAGGCTAGAAAAGCTGATGCTGCAATACCTGGGGCTGAGCGGCACCTTTCCTGGCGCGTGGCAGGCCCGCGGCAGCTTCCCACAGCTGCGAGACATGTAAGTGTACCATGTGCTGCCTGCTTAGATGGTTTCCTCTTGGCGCACCGCCAATGCCTCGCTTGATGGGTCTATCTGCTCCTGTCAACTTCAGAGAGCTGGGAGGCAACCTGCTGCGGGGCCCTTTACCAGCAGGCATTGTGTGCAACCTGCCCAACTTGGCGTACCTCAAGGTGGGCTGCCATGTGCGTGTGCAAACAGCAGAGGCAGGTGCCCGGGCACGCATGCGCCACCTGGCCCAAGCAGCCTGGGGGCTTGCTTGTTGAAGTGCGACGATCAATTGATTGGTGTGTTGCATGCCCTCCTCACTCTGCCGCAGCTTGGCAACAATCAGTTTACTGGAGGCCTGCCGGCAAGATGGGCGGCATGCCCGGTAAGCACCAGCCTGCTGTGCATGCTGCCCTGCTGTGCGCGCTGCCCATCACAAGCCACACCGCGCTGCACCCTGCGCCCACTGGCTGCGCAGAATGACATGTTTGAGATAGCGGTGATGACCAACCAGCTGACGGGGCCGGCATTCCCGCCCGCTTGGGTGGCGCCTAGCAGCACATTAGACTTGCATTTCTTTGAGGTCTCCGATAACCCTGGCCTGGTCGGCTCCCTGCCGGAAGCGCTCAACTGGTCGAAACTGGAGGTGCTGTGAGTATCGATCCTCTGTGCCGAGCTGTGTGTGGCCGTGAGGGGCTGCATGCTGCAATCTGGCTGCGCGTGCTGTTGGCGGCGTGATGCCGCCCGCCCCACCCCAACATCGAACCCTGTGGAACATCTGCACCCCCTGCACACCCACGCTGCAGGTACCTGCGTAACACCAGCGTGGATGGGCGCATCCCCAAGCAGTGGTGCCGCGCCCCCTTTGCTCGCACGGTTGCGCAGATGTGAGTCACTGTCGCCCCGCTCCTGCCGCTGTAGTTAGGCTCAGCAGTGGGCCGGTGTGCTTGCTCACGCCCGACGGCTGCCTGCTACTTACGCACATCCCGCGGGCCCCTTCTCATGTTGATTCGAGCAACGTTGCTCCACTCTGTGCAGAGACACGGATGCTGTGCGCGAGCCTGCATTCCTCGATAGCTTGCCGGCGTGCGTTGCAAGGGACATGCCCAACTTCTTTACTTGGGCCGTCGCAGTCAGGCAGCGGTCAGCAGGCAATGCGAGCAGCGCAGCTCGGGCCGGCAGCGGCGGCACGGGCAAGCTGCTGCTGGCGCTGCTTCTGGTGCTGCTGGCGGCCAGCGCAGCTGCGGCTGCAGCAGTTTTGCGGGGCAGGGGCCGCCATACCGCTGCTACTTGGGCAGCGTGGCTGCGGCGGCAGCAACACAGCAGGAATGCAGCAGCAGCAGAGGAGGACGGCATTGAGCTGCTCGGCCACGAGTTGGATGGGCAGCACAATGGTGGGGCGGGGCAGCGGCGCCGGCCGTCCCTGTCTCAAGAGCTTGCACCCGGGCGTGCCCGCCTCAAGGCCTTGGCGCAGCGGCAGCTGGGCGGCACTGCCCTCGTTTCCGGACGGCCAGAGGCGAAGTTGGTTTCTCTCCTCAAGGGGACAACAGCCCACAACTTTCCAGCAGGCAACCGCGGTGGCCTGCCTTCAACCATTGCTGCCAACGCTGCTCAGCCAGAGCTCCTGTCCAGCACACTTGGCGGCGGCGCCACTGTGCAGCTTGTGCGGCGCTGGGGGCTGCCCACCGAAAGCTTACGCGTCACCGCAGCAGATATGCAGGTGGGTGACTGCTCACACTGCAGGGTACGGCTGAGGCTGTGGGTACTTGCCATTGTTATGGTGAGACGTCAGCCCGTCGTCAGGCCCTTCCTTGCTATAGCCGTCCCTGCCTCCACAGCAGTTGAATGCTTGGCCGTTGACTCACAACTTCATCCCCGCTTGCTCCCCCCCGCACCCCCGCAGTTCATTGCTGAGCCAAACGGCGGCCTGGTGCAGCTGGGGGAGGGGGCGCACGGCGTGGTTTATTTGGCCAAGCTTAGCGACATGTACGTCGCGGTCAAGGTGCGCCCTGCAGAGGAGGAAAGCATGCAAGAGACCCTATGCACGAGCGTGCAGTCACTTGTGCACATGCTGCACCGGCGCGAAATGCTACAGCTACGTTGAGCCAGCCAAGCTTTTTTCACCCATGTGATGGCCCCCCGCACTCCTACTTTGCACCACTACATGCCACGCAGGTGTTTGCGGTGCAGCCAGGCGTGCATTCCCAGGGCTTTTGGCGCGAGATTTCCCTGCTGGCGCGCTGCGAGCACCCAAGGATTGTGCCCGTCTACGGCGTGGCTGTGCACGTGCGTGTTGCCTGCCCTGCCGTGTGCCACCCTTGTGCGAGCATGCTAGCATTCATGTGTGCCTGCTGCAAACCCCTGCGGTGCGCCTTCTAGTTCTCTCCCCAGCCCGCTGCTGCCATTCACTCCAGATCAGCATGCACCTGAACATAAGCGTGCCTGGCCCCCGCCTGGTTTCACGCCAGCCGTTGAATGCCTGCCCCGCCATACACTGTTCGCAGGACGAGCTGCTGTTGGTTGCCATGCAACTGATGATGGGGGGCAGCCTGCGGGCCATGCTAGTCAACCCCCTATCGCAGGACATGCTGCGCTGGGACAACTGGTGAGCTGCCAGGGTGGCACGAGGTGCATCATGAGCAGCAGCTGGCATGTGCCAGTGCCACGCTAGGAGGCAGGTCGCCTGTATGCTTCATGCTCTTTTTCACCCCCACCCCGCAGCGGCCGGCGGCTGGCGCTGGACGTGGCGGAGGCGGTTGCCTACCTGCACGGCGACATGCGCATCCTGCACTCGGACATCAAGTGGGTGGGGGAGATGGGCGGAGGGTGGCTGCGGGCTGGCAGTGCAGTGGCAAGCAAAGGCTTCACTGGAGGTTGAGGTGGTTGTGTTGCGAGGGGGCACAGCTCGTGAGCTGCGGCAGTGCCATTGGCGCGCTGTTGCTCAGCACCGCCCTGCCGCTGTTTTTGCAGGTCTGGCAACGTGCTGCTGTCGCAAGACTGGCGGGCATCTCTGGCGGATCTGGGATTAGCACAAGTGATGGAGAACACTGCACACACCGCAGTGGGTGGCAGCAACCTGTATGCGGGTGGGTCGCTAGGTTCGGTGGCGGGTGCCTGTGGCCAGAACGATCCAATTGAGCCAGTTTATAAGGGGATGCTGTCAGTCACACGGGGCAGAGCGCAAATGCCATACCTATTGGTGTCCTCGGGAGCAGCGGATGAATCAACTGTCAAGGGGACACTGGTGTGCCATCAGTCCAGTCACATTGAGCCAAGTGCATACGCTGCTTCCAGTCTGAGCCCAATGCCCATCCCCTCCCGCAGCCCCTGAGCAGCTGCTGGGCGAGCGCTGCACGCTGGCGGCCGACATTTACAGGTGAGGTGGCCTCAGCAGCAGCACCCCAGGCTTGCTTAGGTCCAGGTCACGAGAATAAACTCTTTGGCTTGCCAAGCCAGATGTGTTAGTCAGGCATGCAAGGCTTTTCAAGGCAGCTTGCAGCACCTCAAAGCTGCGCCTGCCCCGCCCCACCTCCCGCAGCTTTGGCCTGCTGCTGGCTGAGCTGACCACCAGGCGCTTGATTTTGAAGCGCGGCACGTGGGAGCTGCCGCGGGTGCCGGAGGACTGCCCAGAGGTGGGCGGGGATGGCAGCCAGCTGTGGAGTGAACAGGGATGACAGCCAGCTGCGGAGTGAAGAGGGATGACAGCCAGCTGTGGAGGTTGGGTCTTTGGCTCGGGGTGTCCAGCATCTGCTGCCGTGGCCATCAACTGTGCCTTTGATCCCCTGCAGGACGTGGCGGACCTCATAGACCAGTGCCTGCTGTCCGACCCCAGCCAGCGCCCCACGGCCGCCGAGGTGCTGCGCCGCCTGCGCGCCAGCGGCGGCGGCAGCAGCGACGGCGGTGGCTGCTCGGGTTGATGGTGGTGGAAGTGCAGTTCTCGCGCAATGACGCACACGCCTGTGCACCCAGCTGGTGAGACAGGGCGTTCGTCCAAGGGGGTGGGTGCTGCATGGCGCTGGTGCTCAAGCTGCTAAATCTGCTAGCCGCGGCAGCTGCGCCTGGCGCACAACCTTGACCAAAAAAGTGCGCACCTCCACCGCTTGCTGTGTTGCAGCTTGATAGTCGCAGCTGGGCCAGCTCGCGTCGGAGCATGGGAGCCAGCCCCCGCTGCGTGGTAGGGTGGGGATGGCGTGTGAGCCGCACCATGCCATGCTCTGGCATGGCATCCTGTATAGAGGTGCGGCTGCCGCCCAGTCATTCATGCCTGCAGTGGAACGCCTCTGGAATTAACACTCCCACACGTGCGCGCCAACTACGCCCTCCTCCAGGCATAGTGGAATGACCGGCAGAGCGCTGCAGGCGTGACGACGTCGAGAATGAGTTGGCCAGCCGAGCACAGCAGCAGCGCCGCGGCAGCAGCAGCCCGCGCCTGGAGCCAGCGAACAGGTGTAATAACGTACCTGGTCAACTGTTAAGGACACATGGAAAGTGGGGGCCACCAACTCAACAGCCTCACTAGTAACTGCCCGTTCCCAGGCCACAGCTTCCTCAGCAGCGCAACCAGGTGCAGCCAGCTGGCGGCGGCTGTGGGGCTCTCAGCTGCACTGCTGCACTGCATCAGCCTGGCAAAACTGACCAGAGGGCTGCAATGAAGCTTTTTGGGGGGGAATTGGGGCAGGGACGGCTGATCAAGGCAGGAACGGCTGCCGGCAGGCCGGCAGCGACGAAGAGAGCAAGGGCCACCTGGCCCCGGCTCGGGGCTGACATGGCAGCCCCGCGCCCCGCCGCGTAGCGATATGAGGCACTTGAGCCCCGCCCAAGCATCATCACACAGTACCTGCCCAGCTGAAGCTTTGCAGCCCGGAGAAGGTGCGCTTTGCCGAGCGGCGGTCGCAAGTGCCCGCCGCCCGCCCGCTGCGCATCCTGCATTCCTGGTCGGCACTGTCATCTGGTTAGCCGCGAGTTGTCAAACTCCCCTGGGCCGCGCCGCGTTCTCTTGCAAGCGCCCCTCTGCTGTGGCCGCTTGTCTCACACCGCTGGTAGTGAGCTTCCTTTTGACCTGGGCGGCAGCCCTAAGCGCTGGGCTGCTGCAGCAGCCTCTGCTCCCCTTCCCGCCGCCGCCGCCGCCTGCCAGCTGACCAGCCGCTACTGCCCACACCTGGACTGCAGGCTAAGCCACCCACCTCCACCTCCAGCATGGCCCGTCCCAGCGCTGCCCTCCTGGCCCTGTGCCTCTGTGCCGCGGTCGCAGCTGCAGCCGCCGCTGTCGCGCCTGCATCCAAGTGCACTTCCACACCGGCTGGCATCACCGGCGGCTGGCAGGTAGGAACAGGGATGGCCAGCCAGCTGCCGTCTGCGCGGGTGGTTGTTCGGCAGCAGGATGCCCTACAGCAACCGCATCCCGCACCCAGCGGCAGCCTGCCCTGGGAGCAGCTCAACCAGCAAACTCCATCGCTCGCGTGCCACCTGCCCACCCGCCCTGCCCGCAGCCTGCCCAGTCGGTGCCTGATGACGTGTACTCTGCCGTGGTCATCTCCCTGGTCGAGAACAACTCCACCGTCGCCTGGGTGCCCTGTGAGTCAACTGCCAGCCTGCCGCCTTGCCTGCGGCTCTCTGCTCCCCGTGTGCCGAGCGGTTCACACGTTTCCAGTAGCCACGCTGTGCCTGCCGCCGGTCTTGCTCACCTGCCGCGTGCCCCCCACACACACAACACCCGCCTGCTGCAGGCGACGACCCTGCTGTGAACCTGGAGCAGGCCTGCAGCCAGGTTGTGGCAGGCCAAAACTATGAGATTGTGGCCACCCTGACCTGCCCCGCCCCCGTCAGCAGCTCCGTCCAGGTGGGCCAATGGAAGCGCAGGCAGGGTGCACACAAGGGAGCCTGCACAGCACGCCGAGGCAGTGGCAGCTGGGGGCCTACATACCCGGAGGTATCTGCCGTCAGCCACAACCAGTGCGTGTGTCATTGATTCGTTGTGCCCTCTGCTGACTGCCACCCCGCCCCGCCCAACTGGATGCTCGCCCCAGGTGGAGGCTGTGGTGTACGTGCCCCTGCCGGTCTACAACGAGGACCCCGAGGTGAGCAGCAGCAGCACCCAAGCCGCCGGGGCTGCCTTATAAGCGCGGACACATGCTGTGCCGCTGGCCGCCACGGCTTCTGGCAGAGTGCATGTGGTGCGAGCAGTTGCCCAGCCTCGCAGCGGCGCCGTGCAGGCAACTGCCAGACTGCTGCCTCACTCCCTCAACGCTGCCCTGCCCCTGCTTCTACGTTCAATGCAGGTCACCTCGCTCCAGATCCTGTCCATCGACGGCACCGCCATCCTGCCCCCTGAGGTGCTGGTGTGAATGCCGACTGGCGCGGCCACAGCGCAGCCACAGCGCAGCCGCAGCGCAGCCACAGTGCCCATGCCGCAGGCACTTGAACTCAGTGCCACGTTGCAGCTGTACCCCCCTGGGAGCCTGTGAGCCGACCGAACAGGTCGCACACGCGCCATCAAGCCTCGCCCAGCTCAAACCGTGGAGGCTCCTGATACCAGCCCATGCCCACACCCGATCTGTCCCCCCGATTGCCCATCTGTCCCGTGATTCTTCCGTTACTGCCTGCCGCCCTCCCATCTTGTATGCCAAATCCACTCGTATTCTTGTCCCTGGCGTGTGTACGTGCACACGTGTGTCTTGTCAGCAGAGGAGTTACGCAGGGTGCCATTCAGGCTACGGCAGTAGTGCAGCGCAGCCGCATCGCGCGGCATTTTACGTTAAGCACTGACACAAGCGTACACGTGGTAGGAGCACGCCGCCTCGTGGAAGCTACGAAGGGATGGCTTGCAAGTAGGGGAGTTGGTATGAATTGAAGAGTTACAAACAAGGCTTAGACGGGTGTGGGTGACGCATGTCGGAGGCAGCTGCTCAGTGCGACGGGCAGCCAGGGAAGGTGAAGGGTGATCGGCTCAAAGGGGATCATGATGCACCGCAGTGACGAAGCGGAACGTGCAGCTGGCCATGCGGTGCTCATCAAGTGCACGCGGTGATGGGTGGGAGGGCGGGAGAGGCAAGAACTGCTGTGCGTAGAGGTGGGCTGCGCCGCGGCTGTCTCAGCCGTGGCGCGTCTTCATTGGGAGGGTCTTGGTCTTGAGTTTGAACTGGGAAAACTGCACGGGCGTGAGAGAGGGCAGACGTTGAGGGTTAAACAGCCGGAACAGGTGCGGGCGGGCTAGGCCGTGGCATGAGACGCGCTTCAGCCCTCGCTGCCCACCAGGGGTTCTGCACTTTGACCCCAGCTGCGCTGACCAGTGCCATTCAGCCGGGGCACCGAGCACCACAATGCTCACGCAGCCAGGACAATCAATAGCTTCCAGCTGCCGGGCCAATTAACAGCCGTAGGGCAGCATGCGGCGCATGCAGCCGCCTACCTCGACCGGCCTGATCCCAGCATCAATCGGCACGTTGGCCAGCACATCTATGGTGACTGGAGCCACCGGCAGGGCGCGCAGGCGCCCAGACATGCCGCACGTCATTTTGCATCGCAGGTAGATGACGGCATGCACGTTGAAGAAGTCCGGCGGCCGAAAGTCGGGGGGCATGGGGAAGCCAACCTGCATGCGGTGTGGCAGGCGCGCGGGGAGAGGTGAGGCTACTGCACCACGCAGCTGCCTGCCTGCCCTGCCTGCTGAGCCTGTCGCAGACACCAAGCAGCCAGATACCGCAGAGCCACGTAGTGGCGCCCATCGTCCACACCCGGCAGCCTCCCGCACACGCTTGCCTGGTAGCATGCTTGCAGCAGGTTGAAGGACGGCAGGCAGCACTTTTTCCACACTGGCAGGCTCATGCCCAGCTTGGCTAGGGTGGCGGGGTACAACACATCCGGGTTGATGTATTCCTGGAAGTCGTCAACCGGCTGAAAGCCGCCCATGATGCCGTCATCTTCATTCCAATTGACGCACTCCTCCGCCCGGCCCCAGCCGTCGTCGGTGTACTTGGCTGCGGCAGCGGCGAGGGGCGCCAGACCCCATAGCAGCACCGCGAGGGGGCCCAGCCAGCACGCTCGCCACATGGATGGGCTTAGAACTTGGAGGCAGCTCTGCGGGGAGGGGAGACCAGCATCAAACATGTTCAGCATCAAAACATGCTCGGGCCATGCCCGCACGCGTACGCCGCACCCTCCGGGGCGGCGGTCCTTAACGGAGCTTCACGGGGGCATGGCAGGTCGCCGCAACGGGTTAACGCGGTCTGCAACACCCTCCTGGCATGCTGCCAGCCCCGCAAATGCCTCCACGGCGCCGGGACCCGAGGAGAGGTTGGGCGCCGGGCGCTCTTTTGCTACGCCGGCACTGCTGACGAGCAGCAAAGCAGCTTGCATGCAAGAAACCGAAGCAAGACGACAAACAGTGGCAAGGAGCCGGCGCCAGGCGCTTGCCTGTGCAAAAGCCGCGCGCTTTCAGCTCCAGCAGATTCAACGCGAGCCTGGAGTTTATGACGTAACCTGGAGGCGTGGTGGGCAATCTGAGCCCGCGGAGCCGCCAGTAGAATCGTGAGTCTGGCACCGATGCCACGCATGCGATCGCCGCCGTACCCTCGCCGCATGGCAGCCAGCCACTGGCCAAGCAACACGCCAGAAGCTCTCAGTAAGTGGGGCAGACGCACTGCCATAAACCAGCGGTGTTGCAGCTGCCGACGCAAGATGCCGCGGCGAGCAACATGCGTGTGGTGCGGGAATGAGCGGCAGCGGCGGTTGGCACATCTGCCCCAACTTCAGTTGAGAGCAAACTGCGAGCAACTACATTTACAGTCATACATGTAGCCAGGCAAGTAACGGGATCATACAAACATGGGGCCGTATGCAGAGCTGCTGATGCACCAGACTAGGAGCCGTGTGTCTGGGGTGCCTCTGCCGTACCCGCCCCATGCCGGCGAGTGGGCAGCTAGCTGAATGGGCCCCACCAGCCCCGCGCCCAAAACTCGGTTACCTGCGCATGAGTGGGTTAATGGCAGAGCGAGTCATCTCAAGCGCATTGTGGTGAAGGATGGCGCATCTGCAAAAGCATTGTGGCATTGCCATAGGCAGCGTAGCGTGCTGACCACCGTCACCCGGCATGCGGCTTGCATGCCACCCCGACCTCGAGCCCCCTCCCTGGCAGCTTGCCTGCACCGGCTTGTCGTGCAGCGGCACATAGGCTGTGGCCAGGATGCGGGCGCCGTTCTTCGGCTCGCTGCAGGTGAGCATGGCCACCACCTGTACACGGAGGGGTGAGGGCAACCCCCAACTGCTTGGTTTGCCGCCTGCCGTGCCAATCCGTTTCCGACTCAAATCATGCATTTATTATTGTGCATTACAACGGCGCAGCCTGTTCACCTGCACGTTCAGGCCCGCCACGACTGCAGGGGCAGGCACGGTGCGGCGGTACGGTTTGGATCGCGTTGAGTGCAGGGATGTGTGGCTGTTGGACTGCCCATAAATTACACAAGACCAGGTAGGCTGGGCCTGTGCCACAGGCTGCTAGCTCTGGAGCATCACCTCGCAAACGGGCCAATCGGGCCATGCACTGCTGCAAGCCCCCGCCGCCCGCACCTTGTGTGCACGCCTGCTCCAGGTTGACCGCCACATTGGCCTCTGCGCAGCTCCAAAACTCCTTGTAGGGCGCCTCGGCCAGCTTCTGCTTCAGCGCCGACGCCAGCTTGTCCATGGGAACGTCCTCAGCGGACTCTACAGTGTGCCAGCTGCCCAGCATGGGAGCGCCGGAGGCACAGTTGGGGGCCGCTGGAAACGCGGCGGCGCTGGCCATGCCGCAGGCGCACATGGTCAACAGCCACACGAGGGCCTGCCGCATCGCGGCTGCTGTGCTGATTCCTGCAGCGGTCATGGGCGGTGAGGGAACACAGGAAGGCTGGGCAACGCGGGGGGGGCTGGCCAGTGGGGGAGGCGGGAGAGCGGCAGAGCGGCGGCGGCGGCGGCAAGTTCCGGCCCGGTCGCAGGGACGCTCTGCTCACCTCTGGTATAGGGATGCCGGGCAGCGATAGCTGTGGCGGGAGCGCTGGGGGCTCCTCGGCCGCTGAACGAGTCAGCGGTCAAGCGCTGGAGCTTGCGGGGGCCTTAGAGTAGCAGGGTAGACACGGAAGACACCGCCAAACTGCCTAGAGTGGTCCGCCGGCAGCCTTTGGAGAGCCGGCGCGTGTCCCTTCTCGAGCGGCCACTTGTGCTGCTGCCGCATGTGGGAAGGCTAGGTTACATCTCATGAGCAGCAGCTCACGTTTCAGAACTCAAAACCAGAACAAGCAAAGCTATGCAGACGGCAGTGGTTGAAAAATCAGAAGACGCCAGTCGGCTTCCTTGGCTCATTTGTGGCTCTGCCGCTATCCATGGACGCTATCATTCCGTTCGTTTCAGGCAAGGAGCCGCTGTGCCCGCACATCGTTCACCGGAGTTCGCAGCAGCTGTTCATTGGTTGGGGTTGTGCTTCGGTAGTGCGACGACACTGTTTTAACAGGTCGCGGTGCGCTGCTTTAGCCGAACGTGGCCTTGAGCTGCTCCGGGGTCTCGTTGTCGCCCTGCACCGCGAGAAGAGAGCAGAGCGGGGCAGTCAGCTCGTGCAGCCAGGCTAGCACACCCGCTGCTGGGACGAGCGGTGCGCATCATAACGAGCGGTGTGCATCATAACAACGACATGCGAGCACCAGCTGAAGTAGGCAGCCATTACATACCACACAGCGGAGCAAGCACAATGGGCTAGCACACCGAGCCGCGGGAAACAAGCATCAACAGCCCGGCCCACCTTGAGGCCGTAATCTTTTGTGCGGTTAAAGCGCCAGAAGGAGTCTGCGCCGGGCAGCTTGCCCAGCTCTGCACAGTGGGGCAGGGGCGGGTGCAGGGGCGGTGGGCGGGTGCGTGGGCCATGCACAGTCACGCCAGCAGCAGCAGGTACGCACACGCAAATGTAGCATCATCAGCTGAGGCAGCGGCGAGGCAAAGCGAGTCAGCAGACTAGCACCAACGGGCCAGCGCGCCGGCGGAGCAGCGGCGGGGCTAGCAGGCAACCATCCCCAAATTGTGAACCTCCACCTGCCTAGAGCACAACCACGACCAAACAACCGGATCCAAGGGGCCCCTAGAGCAGAGTGCGCACCCGCAAAGTCGGCGGCAAAATCGTCAAAGTTCTGCTCAACCTGGCTGATGGAGAAGTAGTTGGAGGTGAACTGCGAGGACAGCAGCATGCCTGCAGGCCAGAGGTTGGGGGATGGGGCGGGTGGGGGGAAGGGCGCGGGGTTGGGTTGCATGCTTGGGAGTGGTGAAGCGAACTTTGGGAGGACAGCAGCATGCCTGCGGAACAGGAGCATGCCTGCGGAACAAGAGCAGGGTGAACAACAGGCAGGAGTTGAATCTACGTTTAGGAGGAGGCGAAGTGAACTGGGAGGACAGCAGCATGCCTGCGGGTGGGGCGGGGTTGGGAGAAGCGCGTGGGGTTAGATGGCATTTTCTGGGAGCCGGGTGGAGGTGAAGTCAAAGGGTCATGCAGCAGCATGGCTGCGGGCAGGTCAAAGCCGTGGCAGGGCAGGGGTTGCAGGCGCATTGGTTGGAGGGAGCATCCGGCCTGTGGCCACAGCCTGCGCAGCTTGACAAGCAGGAGCGGCAGGCGCGGCTTTTCAAGGCTCACCCTCCGTCTGGCGCGGCACCTTCTTGCGCAGCAGGAAGGCAAACACGCGCTCCACGGTTGTCTGTGGAAGAAGTGGAGCCAGGGCAGCGTTGGGTGAGGAACCAGCGTCAGGTGAGGAGCGCCAGGGCAACATCAGGTGAGGATCCAAGGGCAGCATCAGCCGAACAGCCGTGCTGCCAGCCCCGCCGAGCAGCACCAGCTGCACTTGCAACCATGACCGCCACGCCGCTCCGCCCAGCTGTGCCGCACCTTGGGGTCGATGCCTTGCGGCTCGTAATAGTCGCGCCCCACAATCACGCGGTGCGACGTCTCCTTGTCCTGTGAGGGGCCGAGGGTCAGCAAAGAGGGGGCGTGGGTGCAGCATGCTGGGCGGGGCGTGCACACGGAAGCTGCCCCGGGGCTGATGGGCAACCGAGCAAAGACCAGCGATTGCTTCGGTGAGCAGCCTGATGGCAACGCCCGGCATCGGTTGCACCATTGCTGATTGTGCAGCTGCACCATTGCTGAAGTGCAACTGCGCGCTCAGCCCCCATGGTCAGCCCGGCAGTCACCCCACCTGGAAGGTGACCACCACGTCCAGCATCCAGCAACCTGTCAAAACCCAGCAACCTGTCGGTCCATTGAGGAGCAATACAAACAACCTCACCCCACCTGGAAGGTCACCACCACGTCAAACATCCAGCCGCCGTTGGTCTTGAGGGAGCCCACGAACAGGAGGTCAAAGGAGGCGGGCGAGCCGTCCATTTCAAACTGGACCGTGCTGCACGAACAACGTGAGGTGTGCGGGAGTGGAATGGGGGGGTCAGTAATTGTTCGATGATTCGTGGAAGGTGCTCCCGGTTCAGCCAGCCAGGGACTTGCGGGACATGTGCGCAATGGTGCATTGGTGCATTGGTGCATTCACTCGGGACAGCGGACACCCTGCTACATCCCAACACCTGCAGCCCGGGCGGCTTCCAAGGCAGGCGGGAGAACTAGGGGCAGCATTCTGGACTCTAAACTCACCGCGTGGACTTGGCGGCCTCCTCTGCCGCCAGGCGCTGCCGCTCCAGCTCCTCGGCAGACAGGGCCGCCGCGGCAAGGAACTCCACCTGCAAATTTGATTTACACATCGCAAATGTGTGACAAGGCACCGGGGAGTTGGACAAACATGAGTGTTCAGCGGCTCCAGAGTGGGCAGGAGCTCCACTCCCAGGCATGACAACCCTGCCCGCCATCTGCCAAGCTTCAAATGCGGCACATCCAATCCAGCGTGTGATACTCGCTTTGCCCTGCTCCAGCATCTCTGCATTGGGCACAAACTCCTCGCGGCAGCCGCGCTGCTTGATGCGCTGCTGCAGCTGCTTGGCCAGCTCCACCGCCGCCTGCGCACAGGAGCAGCGAAAGCAGATGGTGGCGCAAGATGACGCAGGTTTGGCTGGCGGCAAAGGCGCCTGGGTCCCGAAAGGCAGCTGCCCCAAACCTGCATCACGTGCTCCATACAACGCTGCTGAACTGCTAAGCTGTCGAGATGCTCACTGCTGCCATCACCAGCCCGCCTGCCATCCGGCAGCCCATGCATATGCATGCGCCTTGCACCGCATCATGCTTGCATTCATTCACCGTATCGTGCATTCATGCGCTGTATCATGCTTGCACCATGCACTGTATTCGCGCTTCACCTGCATCTTGCCCCGCTCGCTGATGGTGTGCCCCTCTGGCGCCTGCTGCCACTGGTCGCGCTCGTGCGGCACTGCACACAGCGGGCAGGGCAGGGCACAGCAGCGGTTGGCACAAAGGCTGGCGCTGCAGCCCTGCCGGTGCAGCAGACGGGCCCTCAGCTGCAGCCGCCCGCCCGCAGAACCAGCCGCCCTGGGCGCATGGCAGCCGCCCAGCGCTCACGCTTGTTGCCGGGCGGCGGGCCGTAGTTTCCGTCAAACCAGGCCGCTCGGATGTCAATCATCCGCTGCTGGTCCAGCTTGGGCAGGTGGAACGCCCTGCGCGGACAAGGAGATCGGCGCTCTGTTGCAGCAGCAGCAGCACGGCAGCACAGCAGGAAAGCGCAGCGGCAGCAAGACAGCCGCACATGCCTCGCAGGCGGCCGCTCCCCCGCAGCGCGCTTTTTACGTCCCTGCTCAATTGCGTGCCTGGGCTGCTGTACCCGCTGCCGATCTACACCAACGACGAGCGGCAGCAAGGCTCGCCTGTAGTAGTGCGCCTTTTCGGGCCGCCGGCTGAACAGCGTGCGCAGCGAGTCGCGCAGGCCCTTGGAGAAGCCCACGTACTGCAGAGTCTTGGCCTCGTCATACACCGCGAACACAGTGGCCTGCAGCAGTTCAATGGGGGCCGGTCGCAGGCTAAGCATGCCATGGCGCAGAACTGCGCAAATGTGAAGCCATGTTGGGCGGCGGGAGCACAGCGGGCGCCGCAGGCGCGTGCATGGCAGCAGCAACGTGGCAACACCCGCCAGCACCCGGCAGCCGCTTGCCTCGGTGCCCTCGGGGATCTCTGGGTTGACGTAGCCTTGCGTCGACAGGATGGGCAGCATGTCCAAGCTGTCGAGGGCGGGCGCCGAGGCAGCTGCCGCAGCCGGCGCTGCAGCCGCGCTGCGTCGCTGCACTCGCCGCCGCGCTGCCGCTACCGCCATGGGCGCCCACAGCTGCTGGGCTCCCCCTGCTGCGCTGCTGCTGCCGCTGCTGCTGAGGGGCCGCCCCGCAAAGCTTGGGCGGGCCGCGATCGGCCTGGCGGCGGCAGCGGCACGAGGGTGAGCGCCGCCGCTGCAACCGGGGGCGGGGCGGGGCGTGCCTCGGCGATCATCTGGTCGGCCCGATCTCAAAACCCGGTGCCAACATCCCACGAGCGCGCCCAAGGAGACCCACCTGGCGCAGGCCGCCTGGGCGCAGAATCTCGCCGTGGTCACCTGCAACCAGCATGCGACACAAACATGGTGAGCATCGGGGAGCGTGGGGCTGCCCGGAGCAGCGCGGCGCGCGGGTCTCACTTGTCCTGCGCTCATACTGCTTTCTGGCGTCCCCTAAGCCGGCTGTAAACTGTCCAGGTGTCGGTCCTTGCTGGCAACAACCGACAAACCGCTGGGCGCCCAGCCTATCCGCCCCGCCATCCGCGCCAGCGAGGCGCTCTGCTCCCGCCGGCGCCGAATGGCCATGGCCCAAGGTCCTCGACTGCTGCGCCAAGTTACAGGCGTGACGTGCCATGCCTTTAAGCTGCAAACACACGTTCAGTCAGGCAGCTGCACGCCTTCAGGCAGCTCCACAACCACCGGAGCGTCCTCGTCGTCCTCCGACTCGCCGTCCAAATCGGTGACGATCTGCGGCGCGCACAGAAGGGAAACAGTTGATTGTAATCCAGACCGCAACACAGGGGTGTGACACAGCAACCCACATAGCGGTTGGGGACTGAAAGGTGCCGAGACTGCACGGCGGGCAGTGCCAGGCACGCTGCCCAGGGCCAGGTACCCAAACTCGGCCCCTGTCCTGCACCCACCTGTACGCCCCAGCCCAGCGTGCGCTGCAGGACGCCGCTGACGGCCGTGGCCTGTGGGCAAATCGAAGGGCCGCATGCGATAGTCATGCAGGGCAGCATGCACAGCATGATCCATGCGATTCTGTCATCCTGCCGCGGGCATCGTGGGTACCTCTGGCCCCACTTGCGCCCGCAAGCAAGCTGCCTGCAGCCTTTCCCAGCTTCCCCAGCCCCCATACAGCCCCCATGAAGCCATTCCGCCTTGTTGCTGCTCCCGCCAGGCCAGGGCACCCACCTGCTCCGCCAGGCCAGGCGACACGTGCGCCCGCTCCTCGTGCAGCATCTGGAAGAACTGGGTGGTCAGGCGGCGCAGGAACGAATCCTGCAGGTGGCGGAGGGAGGAACCAAAGATGCGGGTAACTTGCTTGGTCCTGCATCCATCCCATTCGGCGGAAATGGGTGGTCAGGCGGCGCAGGAACCGAGTCCTGCACATGGATTCGCCAGGGCACAGCAGAGCGGTGGGAGTGTGTGTGCACCACAAAGCAAATCCAGCCCGGACAGAACTGTGCACAGGGAGATGAGCGCGGATGAGCGTTAGGGCAACTCCAAGCAAGTGCAAATGCAGACACACTGGGCAGAGCCACCATGAGCTGAGCCCGGCCAAAGGCTAACTTAGCGTGTGTTATTCAATAACAGCGCGCACCTGCAGCAGCTCGTCTACGATGGGCGCCCCGAGCGGCTGCGCCTGCTCCGTCTTGGGCTGGCCCTGCACCCATGGCAGGCGGCAGTGGCAGCAGTGGCAGCAGCCAAGCGTGAGGGAGCCCGCGCGGCAGCAGCGACCCATGCATGGATTGCGCCCGCCTCCAGCCACACGGCCAGGGAGACCTGCGGCCAGACGGCAAGCAAGCCATCAACCTGCGCCCAGCGTTCCCACTGCGCCAGCCGCGTGTGCGGCGGCCCCCCAAACCGGCAAGTCAGCAGGCACGGGGTTGGCAGGCAGGTACAGCCCTCACCGGCGCCAGGCTGTGTACCAGCTGCGTGTGCAGCGCGCGCAAGAAGTCGGTGAACAGCTGGGCGCGGGCTCCCAGCGGCGCGTCGTCACACCCAAACAAGAGGCAGAGGAAGGCCTTCCACTGGGTAAAGCCCTCCAGCGACTGGCCCAACAGGAAGGCCAGGAAGGCAAACTGGAACTCCCCTGCGGTGCCACACAGGCGGGGCACAGTGGGGTGGTGGGGTGAGTGGGGGAGGTGGGTGGGGTGAGTTGAGGAGTTAGTGGGGTGAGTGGGGGAGGTGGGTGGGGTGAGTTGAGGAGTTAGTGGGGTGAGTGGACGGGTGGATGGGGTGAGTGGGTTAGTGGGGTGAGTTGAGGAGTTAGTGGGGTGAGTGGAGGAGTTGGCGGGCAGGCGGCTGGCACGGCTGCGAGCAAGAGCGGCTCACGCGGCTCACACCCCTGCCGGCTGCATGGTTGTTGGTTGCCAGTTTGGGCCATCCATGCATGGGCGTCCCCCCTATGCATGGTTTGTAACCATGCATAGGCATCCCCTCGCATGGGTTTTGGAGGCTGGTTTGAAGCTGTTTGAAGAGCCAAACATGCTCACCCAGGAAGGCCTGCTCATCCCCCTTGTAATGCTTGGCCAGCAGCTCCTCCAGCACCCGAGACTTGTCCAGGTTCAGGGCTGCGAGCACCGGAAGGCAGCAAACCAGGGGCAGCTAGAAATAAGCGAATGGAGAGGGGCAGCCATCTGGTCAAAGGCTAACCAGCCCCACCCCAGCCAGCTCGGCCCACCCTTTCCAACTACGCTCTGTCTTGCCCACACCCAGCCCCGCCGCGCACGCACCCGTGAGTTCTTGCGGCGTGAGCCCGCCGCGCTTGACGAGCCGCGGCAGCGGTGTGTAGTAGCAGCGCCCCGCATGCGGCGCCGCCGCCCACCGCCCCTGCTGCTGCTGCTGCTGCTGCGTCTGCTGCTGCTGTGCGTCTCCAGCAGGCGCAGCGCCCTCCCCTGGCTGCTGGCCAGCCTGCATGGTCTCCGCACCCTCGCTGCTGCCGTCTCCTGGTGCCGGGACCGCTGCCCCATCCTGCCCCGCCACTGTGGCGGCGGCGGCTGCCTCCGCTGCCTCCTTTTCCTCGCGGCCCCTGTGCAGCTGGGCGTACAGCGCCTCTTCTGCCGCAGTGGCTGGCCGCAGCAAGGAGGGGTCTGCTTCAGCTAGGACGTTGATGTTGCCGCCCACCTGCGGAGGAGTGCTCGGTGGGGCAAGACGCAACAGTGGCAAGACAGGCCAGGCCACCTTGTGCAACCCAGCCCTCCTGGGAGCACTGCAGCTCTGCACGACCAAGCGTGATATAGGTCTGCAGGGCACACTCCTACACGCTGCTGGCACCTGCGCAGGCATCCAGCGCACGGTCCAGCCTGCGCAGGCATCCCGGTTACACAACGCGCACCCACCGGCTGCAGGGCGTCCAGCACGCCGGCGCTGATGTGGCAGGACAGCTGGCGCCAGCGGTTGTGGGAGGCGAGGTCGTAGGGGGCAAGAAACTGGTCCAGCTGGAACGTCTTCACGGCGTGCACAAAGCGTCCCTCCTGCGGGTGGTGAAGACTTGGTTGCAGTGAGCCAACACGGTGCAGAGTGCCAGGAACTTGCCCAGCTGGAAGGCATTGATTGACAGCGTGCACAAAGCGCCCCTCCTGCGGGTGGTGAAGGCATGATCGCAGTGAGCCACGAGGTGCAGGGGGCCAGGAACTGGCCCAGCTGGAGGGCATTGACGGCTTGCTCACAGCGCCCCACCTGTAGGGGGGAGCGGTGAGGAGGCGGGAGATCAGGCGGTGGGTGCGCCGCGCGCGGGGGTGGGCTGGATGCGCCGCATGGTATGATGCACCTGCAATCTGCCCTGCACAATCCGCCCGGAACAATCCGCCCTGCACGATTTGCCCTGCGCACAGAGCATAGGGACGCACCTCGTCCTCATCCGCCAGCGGCTCCAAAGTCTCGTCTGCCGCGTTCCACCGCCGCACCAGCACCTGCAGATGGCAACCATGCGCGTTCCTGTGCTGTTGCTGCCAGCGCACCCACGTCGACGTGCTGCTGCGCTGTAAAATCGTCGTGTGAACTGCACTGCACACACGCTTGGGCGCTCAGGAGGCAGCAAATGGTTGGGCGACTCCCGCAAGCAACCCCCCACCTGGCCGCTCTTGATGGTGGCGAAGAAGCAGGTGGTGGGCCCAAAGTCGCCCTGCCCGCTGGCCGAGTTGTAGGCCACCAGGTGGGTGCCGGGCGGCACCATCTTTACACCCTTGAACTTGGGGCCCACCAGGAAGGTCTGCCGTCGAATAGGGGCGGAGGCACAAGGTATGGCGGGTTACGTGTGCTCGAATCCCGGTGCATACATCACACCTTACTGCTTTTGATGCTGCAACCGCATGCAATGGCACAAGGTGCGATTGTGGCAGCAGTTGAACGCGCAAACACACCCCGCGCATGCGCCCGCCCTCGCCTGCTGGTCGATGCCGATGGCAGTGTGCTCCGGCACATCCAGCAGCAGGATCGTGCCGCCCCGCTGTGCCAGCTCCCGCGCCGACTCGGCATCCAGCCGCACGGTGTAGGGGGCAGAGCCCGAGGCCATGGCGCCTGGGGCGCAGGGTGCAGGCACGGGTTCAGAACAACTGTGCAGCCGCTGCAACGGCAGGCGGCGGCGGCGGGCGCGGTCGGGTGGTGGCGCTGGGCGGGGCGACCGCACCTTGCTACTGCGATGAGTATGAAGGATGAATTAAAATGGCTGCAGCAGCACGACGCGGACTGGCAGCTGAGCTTGGTCGCCGACCGGCGCGGTCGCGCCTCTGGCAGCGCTGACGATTCCAAATTGCGCTGCAAAGAAGCTGATGCCGCGGAGGAGCATCGCACCTGGCCCTCAAACCCAGCATTCACGCGGCGGCAGGGCAGCGGCAGCGCGGCGTGCGGGGCATGGGCAGGGAAATCGATCCGTGCTGTAGTCTAGCTCATTGTCAACTATCAAACATCAGCGCATTTGATTTGAGAGAGACGCAAGCAAGTATTGTGCAGCAGCTCCTGAAACGCAGGTCGTGCTGGGAGGCGCGGGGCGTGGTCACCGAAGAATATCAAGCTCGCTCCGCTGTTCCCTGCGAGGCAGGGCATATGTCCTCCTGCCCCGGCGCGCTGCTGCCTTATGAGAGGGCGAGCCTGGCCTGCTTGCGCTTTGCTCCGCTACGGCCGCCACAGGCCCTTCAGGGGTGCCCTTTGCGAGCTTCGCCTCTGCCCAGACCCCTGACCCCTTGTGCTCACACAACGCGCTGATAACACCCTGCCGCAGCGAATACAAAATGCCTTCGTCACGCCGCATCGGCCAACTCAAGCAGACGGGCGGCGGGAGCGGTGCCTCCGAGGCGGCGCAGCCGCCCCCAGACAGCCGTGCTGCGCCTCTAGGGCGCGTGAAATATCGCTGTAACCCCTTCACACACTGCTAATGCCTTCGACCTGGCCTGAAACGGCCGGGAAGAGTGGCTTGCAAAGCCCCCCCAGTGCACAGCAGTGGGGGGTCTGGAGGGCAGGGCGAGGTTCTGGATGGGCTCCGAACAACGGGGGGAGGGCCGATCAGCGGTGCAGGCGCATTCAGGTGCGCTTGCGGGGGAGGGAGGATGCCACGTCGACGGGATGAGCTTGATGGTGCCCGGCCAGGGGCGCAACCGGCGTCTCCACGCGGCCTGTAGATCCAGCAGCAGCAGCATCATCATGCAGACGGCACTGGTGACCAAGCCCTGCGGCCTGCGCAGCGGCGTGCAGCGCAGCAGCGCCAGCCGTCCCGCCCGCGTGCAGGCGGTGCGCGTGCAGGCCGTGAAGGCGGAGCAGAAGGTGCGCAGCGGGGGCCGGGCGGCTGCGGCAGCGCGCTGGACCCCGCCCCTACCACGCACGGGGGCGTGCGGCGGGGCCCGTGCACCCCTAGGACGAGCGGTGGCAGCTTGCCAGAGTGCAATGCACTTGGCGCGGGGCCCGATGGCTGCAGCCCCCGCCGCTGCGCTGACGCCCGCTCTCACCTCGCCCCGGCCCCGCCTCGCAGGCTGCCGCCGTGGCCGCGCTGTCCGCTGCTGCCCTGGCGATTGCCCCCGCTGCCCAGGCCGCCCAGGAGGCCATGATGGTTGCTGAGGTGAGAAGGCAGGACCTCCTCCAGCTGCGGCATCAGTGCCGACGGCTCAACTCGCCAGCGGCGGGCCTACCACGCTGCATGCCGGCGCCGGCAGCCAGCAGTTGATGCGGCCGAACGTCACGGCAATGCCAGCATCCAGCGCACTAGGCATGCGTGCGGCGCTGGCTATGCAGCTGTTGCATTGCAAGGCGCCAGCAGGGCCGGAGCAGGCTGGCGCAAGCGGCGTCGCACGCTTGAACGTGCCGGCCAGCCGAGCGTGCCGCCAACCGGCTGCATCTGCTCATGCAATGCATGCCACCCTTTTGTGACCGGCCTGCTGCGTGCCTCCTTTGGCTGCAGGGCGAGCCCCTCATTGTGCAGCTTGGCTGGGCCGCCACCGCAGGTGCGCCCATCGCTTGCCGCTGATTTGAACGGCTGGTGCACCGCCGCTGCCGCAGCCCAGCGCTGCCTCCGCCCTGCCCGGGTTTCACGTGGCCGCTTCTGGCATATTTGCAGCCCACCAGGGCTGCGCTGGGTGTCCCCTGCCGCCCCACACCCTGCCGCTGCTCTGCCGCGCCCTCACCCTCTGCTGCCGCCTCCCACCCCCTGCTGCTGCAGTGATGTTCTCCTTCTCGCTGTCGCTTGTGGTGTGGGGCCGCTCCGGCCTCTGAGCAGCCCCAGCGGCGCTCGGCAGCTGCGGCCATGCGGCGTGGTAGCGGCGGCGGCGCTGCACCGGCAGGAGCCGCATCCGGCCTGCCGGTGTGCACAGTGCGGCTTGCAGCGGCTGCCCCCCGGCCCAGCTGCATGTATTCACCGAGAAGACCAGCAACAATTCTTTCTTCCCCCGATGCGGCTTATTCCAGTTTAATCGATCGCGTGTAAGCGTGCCCATTGCGTGCTGTGCAGCCGGCAGGACGTTGACTGGGGGCCGAGCGGGGTGCAGCTCCACCCCTCAGCTGAGAACGCAACTCTACTGGAGCAGGTGTTACAGCAGGCATGACAAGAGTGGAGTGTAGAGCAGCGTATATCAGTCCACTTGCGCAGCAGCGGTGGGCCCGGCGGCTGCCCTTCCATCCTGCTCGGCCAACGTTCCTTGTTCGTGCTGTTCGTGCTGTTCTGCTGCTGCTGCTGCTGCTGCTGCTGCTGCTGCTGCTGCTGCTGCTGCTGCCGCTGCTGCCGCGCCGTTTGCTGCCGCTCCCTCCTGCAGCCCTGCTGCTGCCGCTACGTGTGCCACCGTGAGCTGTGGGAAGGGCAGCCCGGCTCCACCTGTCGCACTGTCTGGGCGCAGGGACGCCACATGTTCTGCGGGATAGTCCTCTACCGGCGCCAGCAGCACTCGGATATAGGGCCAGCCCAGCTGCGCGGCGGCCTCATCCTCCTCGATGCCATCGCCTGCAGGCGAGGCAGCAGGTGGGGATAACCGTCGGTGTGCAATGGCGCTTGGTGGCGTGGCACTGTGCCTCTCAGCTGGGCACTGTGCCTCGTGGGTACATCAGGCGCAGCGTTTGTGAAACACCCATTCATGGGTGCATCAGCTGCAGCACCTGTCACATGCAGGGCGCACCCTCACCTATCGCCAGGAAGGTGCAGCGGTCCCCAAAGCGCCGCCGCACGCGCTCAAAGCAGCGCTGCTTGCCCTCGTATCGAGAGCTCCACACGTGCTGGGGAGCAATGTGCGGCACGAGCCGGAACAGCAGCAGCTTGGCGAGGCTGGGGATCAGCTGCCCGCTGGTCACCGCCACATGCGTGATACACAGCGGGCTGCTGCTGTAAGCGCTGCCGCCGCTGCCGCCGCCATCACAGGAAGCCAGCTGCGCACTGCAGGCTGCGAGCAGAGAGGCGGCATGGCTCAGCCAGCCGCCGGTGGCCGCGTCTGTCTCGCTGTACAGCTCCTGCAACGCAAGAGGGCGGCAAGCACGGGCAAGGCCTGAAGGCCTGATCATGGCAGCCTCGATTCGCCTGCTCCCCAATCGCCCGCTCTTGCCTGGACCAGCGCCCCTCCACCAGCGCCCCTCCACCAGCGCGCCTGCACAGCCCCGCACCTGCCACTCCTGCCGCTGCGCGGCGGTGCCCAGAGCGCCCAGCCCAAACTTGAGCAGCTTGCTGATGTGGCGGTAGCGATACGCCGCTTTCCGCAGGCTCTCGTCATCCAGCTCTCGGCTGGCAGGAGAGCCCAGCAGCTGCCGCCCGCTGGGTGGCGGCAGCAGGCTCTCAGCGGCCGCATCTGCTGCCGCTGGCTGCTGCTGCTCGCCCGGCTGCTGGCCCGGCTGCTGCTGCTCGGACTCGCTTTTGCTGCCAACTGCTGCTGCGGGCGCGGCGTGAGACGCGGGATGCGCCGCCGCCGCGTGCTGCTCGGGGGTGTGCGCGGTGCGGCCGGCTGGCGGGAAGCCGTCGCCGCTGAAGGCATACCCTGCCAGGCTGGCGCCATCGTCGAAATGCTGGATGTCTTCCAGGCACGTCTGGTCGAACTCCTCCAACTGTCGGGGGCGCACGGGGTGGGGTGGGGGGTGGAGTGAGGGGCAGGACGTGACCGCTGGTCAGCAAAGCGTCGCGACGCTTTGGAGCCGACGGATGCATGTCTGCATCGGCTGTGCATGTGAAACGCAACAGCAGCTGCAGCGCCATGCCAAGCTGGGTTCCAAGGTGGTGAAGCAGCAAACCGCAAGGTGTCAACCTGCCCACCTCCTGGAAGAAGAGCTTGTCGTCACACAGGGCCAGCAGGGCCACCTCCCAGCGCCGGCCCAGCTGGCGCAGCTGCTCCGCATCGCCCGGCCGCTGCTGGGAGGCCGCCCAGGAGCCGCTGATGAGGGAGTTAAAGATGAGCAGCGTCTGCCGGCAGGGAAGGGGGCAGTGATGGGCGTCAGTGCAACAGTGGGACGCAGGGATTAGGCATCCATCGTCACGCTCCTGCCGTTGAAGCAATAGGAGCCGTACCATAAACTGCAGAAGCGAGTCGGTCACTGAGCGGCTCGCACCTCGTCCAGGTCCCACACAATCAGCAGGTGCCGCTGGGCTGGCTCGGACGCAGTGCCGGTGGCGGCCACGACGGCGGCAGCCTGGTGCTCCTGCTCCGTACGCCTTCGCTTGGCGCAGTTCTGCATAGTTTCAAAGCATCTCTGTGAGTAGTCATTTAAAGCGCGTAAAGCCGCAGTAGTGCAGCGCTCAAAGAGAGCGCCCGACGTTTGCAAGCAGCGGACCTCCTGTTGCTCCATCTCTAGCGTGGATCGATGCGCGATAGCTGGCTTTCTACGATCAAGCCGCGCAGCCCCTGCGCCCCCCTGCAACCACCCTGCTGCGCTCTGGCCGTCGGCCGACATCTTGACCGTGGGGGGCGGCAAGCTGCACTGCCCCAAGGCAGGGCAGCCTGCCCACTGCATTGGCGGAGCACCCGTCAGCCCACCCAACGAGCAGGTGTTGCAGCTCTGTAGAATATCAGCAGCATAGCAGCTGAGAGCGCCAACAGCAGCAGGTGGGCAGGCAGCGGCGACGGAGGAACAGCGGAGCAAGAGCAGGGGCAGGCAGGGACCAACGGAAAAGGGATAGGGCGTCTCCGGTCAGACAATAGCAATAAATAGCATGTTGCCAAAATTGGCGTGGCAGCGCGACAGCGGCGGCCCGCTGCTTGCTTCTGCAAGTCCGGCAGCAAGTGTGGGTGTCGAGTCCGTCGGAAAGCGGCGCTTTCAGCCAGGGGTGGACAGCACACCGGGGTCAGCAGTGCCCCCTGGGTGCCGACAGGGTCAGCCATACAGCTGCTCGTGCACCGCCCACATCTTCTCCAGTGTGCGGGCGGTGGTGGCGTTGGGCTGGATGGAGTGGTCGGCGCACGCCTGCCACCAAACACAATGACAAGTGGGGAGCGCGGTTAGAGCTGCTCAGCGGTGCCCGGGCACGCTGTCGAAACCGAGCTGCAGAGTGTAGCATGCATCAGTGGCTAGACTGTTCGGAAGCCGGCATGCATCCGCCTTCAACCCCACCTGCGCCACCAACGCCTCGGCGTCCTTGGGATGAGCGCTGGGGCACAGCGACAGCGCCCTGCAGGGGGCAGGTTGGGCAGTGCCAGGTGAATCAGGCAAGGTTGTGGGCAGGGCAGGTCAATCAGCCTGCAGCTCAATCTCAAGCATCCCCTTCCTGTTTCGTTTTAATTACTTAACCACCTGCCAACGAGATGCCATCCCATGATGCCACCCAGTGCTCACTTGAGCATGCCGTTGAGGGCATCCACATCCACCGAAGCGCCCTCGCCAGCCTCCTTGCCGCCGCTGTACCCTGCCAGCTCCTCTATGGAGCCGTCCCGCAAGCCCACTGACACGGAGCGCAGGCCGTGGGTGGCAGAGGGTAGCGAGAAGGAGCCGTCATCGGAGCCGGTTCCCAGGCCGTCGGCGCAGGGCGACCAGGGCGCACCGGGCGGCGTGCAGCGGGCTGAAAAGGCGTCCTGGCGCTGCAGCAGGTCCTGGCCAGATGGCGGGCGGTTCAGGCTGGTGTGCCTGAGTGGCGGGGCAGCAGGAGGGGGGAGCAGGGTTTAGCAGGGGCCGGGGCCCATTGCAGCAGCTCAGGCAAAACAAACAGCACCACTGGTCAGCAAGCTTCTGTCCCTCAACACCCCCACGCTGCTCACTTGACGCGACCGGCGCTGCCGCGGCCGCTGCTCGCTGGCGATGCGCCTCCCAGCCGCGAGAGGCTGCCCTTGCGGATCACAAACTCCTCCCCCTCGGATTCGCCGGGCGGCAGCGGGCTCAGCGTGTCGGCGTGGCGGGGGCCGGCATTGCGGCGCACCACCTCGCCGTCATCGTCAGAGTCACCCAGCACCCCACTGCGCTGCCGGCAGCTGAAGGGGCTGGCGCAGCTGAAGCAGCCCCACTTCTGCAGGTGGGAGCGGTGGGGACGCGGGGTTGAGTGGGGGAGGCCAAGGTCGGTGGCCAGGCAAATGCGACCTGCAGCGGTTACAACCTACCGCCATCCCCAACCTCCCCCCGCAAGCACTCACTGGATGGCTGCCGCGGCTGCGCTGCTTGCTGCTTCCGCTCGACCGCCCCAGCAGCGGGTCTGGGGAGGCGCCTTCGCCGCCGGCCTCCGGCGGCGATGCCAGGTGCGAGTGCCAGGCGGGGCCGCGCATGGCGGACCGCAGCGGCAGCTGGGACGTCTGGCGGTCAGCGCAGGAGGGTGCATCCAGGCTGGACCGTCCGCTGTGCACACTGCCGCCACAGTCAGCAGAGCCGCGCATGGCAGCATCACATCCCTCCGACGCCATGCTGGCCTGCCGGTGGATGGCAGCTGCTAGGCCCGCCGCTGCGGAGGGAAGGCGGCCGGCGTGGGCCGCCTGGCCCACCTCGTCCCGTAGACGTGCCTGCAGGCTCTGCCAGGACGTGACATCTGCGCTGCGCTCCGAGCCCCAGGAGCTGCGCAGGTCTGTCTCCATGTCCTGGCCGGTGCTGCAGCGCGAGGGGCCGGTGCGTGCGTGGCTGCCCAGCCGGCTGCCGGGCCGGGCCTCGCCCTCATGATGGTGCTGCAGGTGAGGCGCTAGTGGCGCCTGCTGCTCGTGCTGCTGCTGCTGCCGGGCCTGTGGCGAGGGGGGGGCCGCCGCAGGGGCTTGTGCAGCTGGCCGCTGCGGCCGCTGCGGCTGCTGGTCTCCCGTGTGCTGCTGCTGCGCCTGCTGCTGCGCCTGCTGCTGCGCCTGCTGTGGTGCCATGGGCGGCGCACCGGATCGCCCAGTGATTGCGGGCTGCCACTCAAGGCTGCTAAACACCGAGCCAGGCGGTGGGTGGCTGGGTGCCACACTGCTAGGGCCCTGCACGGCCGGCACGGCGGACGGCGGTGCTAGCGAAGGCCCGCCGTCCAGGCTGGCTGCGCGCCGCTGCTGCGCCACGGCATCCCGCTGCCGCTGCGACGCCAGGCGCCAGGCGGCCACCTGCCGCAGCTGCCGCCGCTGCTTGTCGGTGGGCGCTGCAGGGGCGCCCGCAGCCGGCCACTCAAAGCTCCCAGCCGCGAAGGTCGCAGCGAGGCCGCTGGCCAGTGGTGAGAAGCCGGGCTCGCTGCTGGGCTGGGGGGCAAGCAGGCCCTGCGGCAGGTGTGTCCCGGAGAGGTGTCAGCTCACAAGCCAAGCAGGGCGTCCTCAGCATGCTGGGCGCAGTGCATTGCGGCAGGGTTAAGCACCCGAACCGCCACTTTGAGCCACGGGGTGCAACTTTGAGGGCACACCTGGGCGAGCGGGCCCGCTGGCTCCCGAGCCGCTCCTGCCGCCGCATCCGGCACGTCTACTGGCGCGCTGAAGGCTGGCCCCAGGGGGGAGCTGTGCAGGGGCAGCTCCCGCGCGGCCGGGCTGCCGCCACCTGCGGGTGCGCCAGGCGGCGGCAGGTGGGCGGCGGTGTTCAAACGGCTCTCGCGGCGCCCGGCTGTTGGCGGCATCGGGCCCCGACCGGTCCCTTCTCCTCACCATTGAGGCGCTTGGGGGGCGAGGTCCAGCAGGCGTCCTCGTCGAGGCTCTGCAGGCTCTGCGCCACCTGCTGCGCGGGCGGCCGCCGCTTCCTCTGCCTGGGCGCGCTCCAGGGAGAGTGCTGCTGCTTCTGGCCCTGCTGCTTGGTGCAGGGGGGCGTGGCGCCCCTGGTGTTTGTCGCGTCCTGCATCCTAATGCATCGCTGCGGCCTCCCCAAGGCCCCGGGACGCGGTGATGGCAGCGCAGGAACGCGCAGACAGCGGCAGGGACCGACAGCTGTGCCGCCAGTTGCCGCAGCCCGCATGCGGCGCAGCCGGCGGCGCAGATGCGGCACTCCATGCGCTTGCTGCTTGGAGCACCCGCCTTACCGTGGGGGTGGCACTCTGGCACTGGTGCAGGCTTTTACCACCTTGTTGACCACTGCAGGTACACGCCTCAGCTGCGAGCCCCATTGAACCAAGGCATGGGCGGCGAGGGGCAAAAGAGCCCGCCGCTCTCCAGTCAAGATCCTTCCCCCTTGAGGGCAAATGGCTGTGGCTTACAGAGTGGCAATGCAAATCAGTCTTCCCTCTCACTAAGTTTGCTTGGTTGTGCTCAATAAAATCAACGAAATCAGTCTCCCAATGTTCCGAACGAGACCACAAATGCTAACTGTCCCGCTGAACCTACTGCCGCCCCCGCTGCTCCGCCTGCCCCTCGCGCGGCCCGGTGATCAGCCACGCCGCCAGGCCGAAGAAGGGCACGAAGCGGTAGGCAGGCGCGGCGCCGCACGCGCCCAACAGCCACGCCTGCCACACGCCGTACAGCCCCGCATCCACCACAAATGCCCAGTCAACCCGGCTGGTGCCGACCAGGGCTGCCAGGTATTGCCACCGGTCGGCCAGGTCCCCTGCCATCTCCGGGCGGGCGAGCGCCGCCCAGCCGAGGCTGAACGCGCCCACGGCACCCGCAACCGCTCCGATGGCAGGCGCATAGGCCGGCAGGCGAGGCTGCTCGGCTGCTGCGGCCCCCTGCTGCTGCTGCTGCTGCTGCTGCTCTTTGGGGCTGTCGGGGCGCAGCCGTTGGGCGAGGTAGATGGGGAAGAACACGTTGGTGAGGAACTGCAGGCGAGCAGGTGGGAGGGGGTGCATACGCAGCTCAGGTGTGGGCAGCGGTTTGTGGGGCGGGCATGGCATGTACCAGACAGGCAGGAACCACAGTGGTGCGCAGTTCCCAACTAGCCCAAGCGCCTTGCCGCAGCTCCCGACTGAGCACCCACACTCCAGCCTTTGCTGCTGCCCTCAAACATGAACATCGCGAGGGGCAGCTCAGCCGCGCACCTGGGTGCCCAGCCACAGTGGGAGGCGGTTCTTCACACGCCGCCCAAGCGGGTCAGCCAGCATGACTGGCCACCTGCACCAAAGCGCGAGGGGCGGCAGCAAGGGTGAGTTCTTATGAGGAGCAGTGGGCTGAAGGGAACAGCCTGTCGCTTAAACCGCATGACAGCACGCCGCTCAACCAGCCAACAGCTGCTGTTGCAGCATGGACAGGCGCGCGCGGCCCGCCCCGCAGCCCCCACACCCGCAGGCCCCACATGAGCGACCCGCCAGGCTCACCACATGAGAGACCATGCGTTAACTGCGTTGAACAGCGCCTCGCTGACTGGGTGCTCCGCCACGCACGGCACCGGGTTCAGCCCCAGCTCTGCCAGCCCGATGTTGACATAGAAGAACTGCGGCGGGCAAATAAAAAAGCGAGAGGAGAGGCGGCAGCTCTTTAGACCAAGCGCAGCAACCAAGGCTAACGCAGCGATACGGCGACTGCGTTACGTGGCCCGGGTGGTACGGCCGCTGCAACACATGCAACCGCCGTCTGCCTGCCGGGTGTCCACCTCACGTTGAGCGACTGGTTGAGCACGGACTGCCAGGTCTCAGGCGGCGTCTGCCACACCGGCAGCCCAGGAGCAGTACTAGACAGCATGACAATTCCGATGTACCTGTGATGTAAGCAGGGGGTCACGGTCAGGAGGCGTGGCCAGGGGTGCTGCAAACCGCCCCTCCTTCCCAACCCAGCTGCGCAGCCCAGCCCTCAGTCTCAGTCGAGCGGCAGGACTCACCCAAAATAGAAGGTCCACATCGCAACGCTGGCAATGGGCAGCGTCTTGAGCACAGCTGGGTTTGCGTTGGGTCCCAGCTTGCGCACCTGCGGCAGCAGGGCACAATCAAACATGTTTGCATGCTGAATGACGCCCACTGAACCTGCCTTGGGCGCCAGGCTGCTCAGCAGCGCAGCCACGCTGAGTCCGAGGCAGAACACCTGGCTGTTCAGCAGCAGCGGCCGCGCCGGGCCCGAGGCAGAGCGTGCAATGGCAAGCAGGGCGTGCTCATTCGCAACCGAGCCGGTGCCACCCACCCAAAGCGCACCAGGGGTGCCACCAGGCCGATGCCCTTCAGCGCCGCATCGCCGGGCTTGATGGAGGGCTCAACAATGTCCCGAGCAAACACGATCTGCAGGGGCCGGCATGTGCCAAAGATGTAAACAAAGTTGCAAACAAAGTTTGTGCGTTGGGTGGTCCCCAGGTTGTGGTCAGGGCATGGGCGCGCCGGCTCTTGGCCCCTCCACCAACCCCCTGCCACTCTGCAGCCGCCAACCGCCTGGCGGGCTTGGTTCCCCCTCCTCCTGTTACATACCCTGCTTAGTGAGCCCTATCGGGCCAGGGCAGGGGGAGCTTCAGGGGCTCCAAGCCTGCTTGTGTCTGCTAGCCCCAGCGCTCAAGGCGCCTCACCTTGCCCTCCTCGTTCACTTCGTAGAAGGAGCAGCCGCGCGAAAAGGGGAACTCAACGGGCTGCCCATCCTCGCCGGTGATCTCAACATGCCTACAAGCAGGAAAACGAGGCAGGTTTCAATACTGTGGCAACACACACCAATTGAGCAGCTGAGGCCCGTGCAGGCCGGCAACGGGGGCCACAGGCCCACGCATCGGGCAGCCGGCAAGACTGCTGCGGGGCATGCACGGCCGAGCCGAGCACAAAGTGGCCGGCTGCCACGCAGCGCACCAGCGCACGCCCACGCGCCGCGGGTCCCCATCAGTGATGTCCTCCACACAGAAACGCACATCCTGCGGCACCATGCGCTCCACCTGCAGGGGCCAAGATGCCCGTGAACGTAAATGTATTGGGTTGTAGGTGGTTGGTTGTGGCTGTTGGGCAGCTGGCCGTGGCTGCCACGCAGGCGGCTGCCACGCATCATGTGGCACCAGGCACTGTTCTTGTGCAGGGGGGGCAGGCTGCTGCGTGGGGCGCTCGAGTGCCGCACACGCACCGCACAGCCGCTGCCACACATCGCACAGCCGCTGCCACCAAACCTCCAAACCTCCAAAAAGTCACCTCTGCAAAGTAGGCTCCAATGGCCTGCTTGCCAACAAATGCGTCCTGGTGCACCAAGTCCTGCGAGAGGTTGCACGCAAGCGTGCTGCGTTGACGGCCTCATGCAGGCAGCTGAGACGTAAAAACAGCAATGACCATGCGCATGTCAACAGCATGGGGGGACAATGTGCAAGCCATGCCTGCTTGGCCACAGCGCGGCATCCGGGCCACCTCACCTCGTACACGCACTCGTCGGCAATCAGCTCCTCCACTATCCGGTCGATCTGCTTGGTGTTGTAGAACTCATAAAACTCGAGCGCTGCCTGCTTGGCGGTGCGCGGCTGCCGGCTGGGTGCGGTGCCGCGGCCGCCGCGCGTGCCGCCCTCCCGAAGGCCAACCGCCTCTTGCAGCCGCTGCCATGCCTGCAGCACTCGTTGCAAAGCCAAATGGTTGTGTCTTTGGGGAAGCAGCACCAGGAATGACCAAGCAGTTGAGTGTGGGGCGTCCTGCCCACCTGCGCCTTCACGTCGGCCCGCTGCCGCTGGTGCGGCGGCATGGCGGCGGCGCGCGGGGCGGCCCTGCAGTGCGCTCCGCCGATCGCAACCGCGGAGGCTGATGTGCTGACGGCAGCCATTGTGGGCAGCGCTTTGCGGGCTGGCAGAGCTCGGTGCGAGGGTGCTTGGCGGCTGCGCCCAGAGCGTCAGCACCCACACTGAGACACCAAATCAACAGCCTGGAGGCGCACAAATGCTCGAGCCGCCTTGGGACTGGCCAAGGCTGGCGCTTTGGGGTCCTGCCGCCGCTGGGCACGTTTCGGTTTCATGCCACTGCTGTTGATGCGCACTGCTCTGGCAACTTTGGGTGCACACATCCTTTGCCTATGTTACATGGTCTGACACACACAGTCTACATCATATCACGCTGCTGAGAGCATGCACGTTCAATGAGGCGCTCGGCGGACACTCGAAGTACCGACGTCTCAGGGTGGCTGCTGCTCATTGCAGCCTACAGCCGCGCCTTCATCTCGTCAATGGTCTCCTTCAGCTCCTTGCTCACCTGCCACGAACGGTGCACAGTAGGCACAACCATCGTCAGGCGCTGCACTCATTCAGCCTGCCAGCGCGACCACCCCACGAGCGCCTGCTTGCGCCCCACATCAAGAGGGGCACGAGAGGCTGCCATCCCTTCACAAACCCCTGCCCCTGCCTCGGCCTTGCCGCAAGACAGCATGCCACCTGCACGCAGGTGTTATGTGCTTGCCTGCATCTCCAGCACGATGTCGCAGCCACCCAGCAGCTCGCCGCGCACGTATACCTGCACGCACACGTTGGCGGATGGTGCCGGCCGGGTGAGGCATGGTGGGCACAGCGCGGCAGCAGGCATGGCACTGGCCTGGCTGCTGCCCAACTCGCCACTGCACAGACTGGTGCGCTGCACAGCACCCATGTGGACACCTGTTCACACACCGCCCCGTTCTCGCTGCCCCGCCCCGCCCGCCCCTGCCCTGCCCCGCCCTGCCCTGCCCCGCCAAACCGAGTGCTTGCCTGTGGGTAGGTCGGCCAGTTTGAGTATTCCTTCAGGCCCTGCCGCACCGCCTCGTCCGACAGGATGTCAAAGGACCCAAACTCCTCGCCAGCCTCCCGCAGCGCCTCCACCACCTTCCGGCTGAAGCCGCAGCGGGGGGCGTCCGGCGTGCCCTGCGCGCCAGACGCGCAGGGGCAGGCAGGCAGGGTTTTGGGTGGGCCTCTGCCGCATAACCTGGCTGCAAGTGCACCAAAGACTGCTAAACCTGGCTGCTTGTTGAGAGGATCAGCTTCAAGTGCAGCGGCCCAGCAACCGCAGGCGTGCGTGGGGGCACCCTGCTCGAGGAGCCCTCCAGGAGTGGCCTTGCTGATGCCACTCCCTGCCCCACCTTCATGAACAGCATGACCGGCTGCTGGTTGACCAGCTGCTTCAACCGCTCCTGCAGGCTGGGCGCACCCTGCGCCTTGGCAAGCTCAGACTTCAGCTCCCCAGACTCCTGCGGACGTGTTTGTTGGGTAAGCAGGGCCGGATGCATCAGGCAGCTGTCCTGCTGCCGCCTTGCCGCCGTTGAGGCACGCCGCCCTGGTGCTGGCCCGCAGCGACATGGCTTGCTGGGTGCGGCTCCAACAGGCCAGCAGGCCGCAGCACGGCATGCCCAGCACGCACCGAGCAGCTGGCACCCCTGTGCGGCCGCTCGCCGCTGCACAACAGCAGCCATCCAGCCACAGAAGTAAAAAACCAGTCCTTGCCTGCATCTCCAGCACGATGTCGCAGCCGCCCAGCAGCTCGCCGTTCACGTAAAGCTGCGGATAGGTGGGCCACTGCGAGAGCTCCTGCACAACAAACGACGTGGAGGGTTGGAGGCGCTAAATGAATGTGAAAATGTTCAGTGCGGGTAGGTGGGCCACTACAGCATGGGATCGGCATCCAAACCTGCCAATCACCAAACTGGGACCGGGCGG
>RRZL01000084.1:489035-533282 GCA_006782975.1 Chlorella sp. Dachan | reverse complement strand
GCAGCCGCGGCCGCGCCTGCTGCGCCGCCAGCGGCCAGCGCCTGGAACTTGGTGGTCAGTGCCGCCGCATCTGCGCCCTCCAGGCTGTCCGCCACCTGGCCATCCCGGAAGAACAAAAAGTAGGGCACAACCGAGACGCTGTAGCGCTCCGAGATGTCGCCCGCTTCTTCCGCCTCCACTCGCAGTGCGGCGACCGCGGGGGCGTCGGCCGACAGCTGCGCCAGCACGCTGTCCAGGAAGGCGCACGGCTCGCACCAGGCCGCCCAAAAGTGCACCACGGCCTGAATTGAGGGGGTGGAGGGGCGGCAGGGTGAGTGCGGCTGGGACGGAGCAGGCCGGCGGCGGAAGGTGGTGGCGGCAGCAAGCTGGCGGCGGCGGCTGAGCAACCGGAGGCTCCGCGCCAGTGCGGCCTGGCAGCGCACCAGGCGGTGGGCCGCCAGTGCCTTCTGCAGCTCGGGCAGCGACTTGCAGTCCTGCATACTGATTGCGTGCGCTCGAGCAGGCCGGGAGGCGACTTGCTGGGCCCGCGCGTTGTGCTACAATACGCGATCACGGAAGGATCGATGCAATGGGGAGGGCCAGCTGATGGAAGGCACGGCAGCACGACCTTGCATGGAGCTGCACAGCCGCAGAAGTGCTTGTTCCTCCCTGAATTATAACGCGCATCCATCAATCAACGCCCAGCGGGACCCGTAAGTGCTGCCGACAGCCACGCAAGAGCAGCCAGTGTCGACCCACCTCCCTGGCAAGCCTGGAGGCATGGGAGACGACACGGAAGCTGCAGCAGATGAAGGCTACAGACCAGGCGTGATCCTGGTGCGCGCCGCGCCTGTTCCTGTGGGCGGCGCCGCCACCGCCGGCGCCCTACTTTGCGACCCTCGAGTCGACGCCGTGCAAACTCTCAGCCCCAGCTGCACCCTGGCTGCACAGGTCACCGGAGGTGCAGGCTTCATTGGCAGCCATGTGGCCACCCGCCTGGTGGAGCTTTACGGCTACCGGGTGCGCCGTGTTTGCGTGCGCCTGCCATGCATGACCACACCACGAGCGGCAGCACCAGCGCCGTGGGAAGCTGCAAGTTCTGTGCCACACTTGCAAGGTCTGGCCGTGGCCCACATCCAAGCCACTGCCATTCATGTTCCCTTTCAGGTGGTGGTGCTGGACAAGCTAGATCCCTGCGCCTCCCTGCAAAATCTGCGTAGCGTGTCCAACTCGCCGCACTTCAAGTCAGCATGTGCTTGTTTGTTTTAGCCCTCCACTGTTTTGGCTCGCTGCCACGCGCTGCGGCGTGTGTGCAATGCTTGGCGGCTGTGGCCAGTGTTGCTGGCGTGCCTGGCTGCCGCTGCTGCAGCCCGGCACCTAGCTTTCGTCCCCCAGCCGTGGCAGCCCTGCCGAGCACGCTGTGCACCCATTGCTTGCTGCCGCCCTGCAGGTTCATCAAAGGAGACATCCAAACGGCCGACCTGCTGCAGGTGTTTGACAGATTGCTGCGATCAGGTGGAGCTGGATGAAGGGCTCAGTGCACCGTGCGGGCTGCGTGCCTGCATCCTTGCTGCGTTTCTCGTTGCGGCTCATCTGGGCCACAGCTGACCGCTGCCGTGGGCTCGCATCCCGCAGTACATTCTGGAGACGGAGCACGTGGACACAGTGCTGCACTTTGCGGCGCAGACGCACGTCGACAACAGCTTCGGCAACTCGCTCGCCTTCACCATCAACAACACGTGCGCCCCCTCAACGATGCTGTCTGGCTGTCAGGGATGACGGGTGCTTGCCGTCACTGTCGATAATGCGTGCCTGCCTGCGTGTGTGCACGCCTGTTTTTTCCGACCCGCTGATGTATGGCTGAGTGTGTTGCTTGCTTGCCCCGGTTCAACCACGTCCGCTCCACCCTCCTGCCCACCGCAGGTATGGCACGCACGTGCTGCTGGAGGCGTGCCGCGTGTACCGCCGCGTCCGCCGCTTCATCTGCGTGTCAACAGATGAGGTGTACGGAGACACCAGCCTGGGGGCTGTGTCCGGTGCGCACTGCATGTGTTTAGGTTGCGGTTTGAGCTGCGGTGGCAGTTGGGTTGCTGCTCAAGCTGTGGTGTGCCGCGATCGATTGTGAGGCGGGCCCAGCGATGATGAGGTGTTGCTAAGGCACCGGCCTGGGGGCCGTGTGCGGTGAGTGGACAGCTTGCGGATGTTGTTGAGGCACCGGCCTGGGGGCCGTTTGCGGTGAGTGGGCAGCTTGCAGGTGACCAGGACGGCGGCTCGATCCAGAGCGAGTGACGATGCACCAGCCTGGACGCAGCCAGCCCCTGCTCTTCGGGTCGTGAGCAGTGCATCTTGCTGTTTAGGTAGTGAGCAGTGTATTGAGCTGCCACCCCGCTTGGCCACCGCACGCAGGCCTCCCGGAGAGCAGCAGCCTGGCGCCCACAAACCCCTACTCAGCAGCCAAGGTGCGCGGGCCAGTGCCCGGGAACGCCTGTGATTGGCACCTTTGTCCCATTTGCTGTATGTGGCGGCCGGGTTGCGCGCTTTTATAGCGCCTGCACCGATGCAGGTGGGGCGGAGTTGGTTGGCCCCCGCCGATGTAGCCAGCTAACCACATGTTTGCCTACCATGTTGCCACCTTGCAAACCCACTCCTCTGCTCCTTGTTCACTGGCTCAGGCGGGGGCGGAGCTGATGGCACGCGCCTACGTGACCAGCTACAAGATGCCCATCATCATCACGCGGTCCAACAACGTGTACGGCCCCGGCCAGTTCCCTGAGAAGCTCAGTGAGTGGCAGTGGCGCCACAGTGGCCACTATCAGGCTTCACTTGGCCCCCGGACGGACATAGTGCTGTCTTTCTACCCCCACTGCAAACTGGTTGCTTGCGGTGCCCCTGATGGCAGGCCCGCCTTGGGATACAGCGGCTCTGGGGGGTTCTGATGCCGCCGCGCCTGTGCATGCCGAGTGACACGTCGTGCCACTCGCCCCGCCCCGCAGTCCCCAAGTTTGCCCCGCACTCCCCAAGTTTGCCCCGCAGTCCCCAAGTTTGCCCTGCTGGCCTCGCGCGGCGAGCGGCTACCGGTGCATGGCGACGGCAGCGCCACTCGGTCGCACCTGCACGTGTCCGACGTGGCAGAAGCCTTTGACATCATCCTGCACAAGGCGAGCCTGGCCAGTGGGGGTCGGTGTGGTTAGCCTGCTGTGGATGCTGCGCTGCATGCGCCGGTGCGTGCACCACCGGCAGCCAGCCGGGGCCGGCTGGCTGCTTGCAGTGCACAGCCGTGCTGTGACCGCCTTGCTGCTCTTTCCAACCTGCAGGGCACCACGGGGGAGGTGTACAACATTGGCAGCCAGCGGGAGCGGACAGTGGTGGAGGTGGCGGCAGACATCTGCCGCCTGTTTGGGCTGGACCCCCAGCAGCAGGTGAGGGGCGTGCTGGCTGGCAAATTGAGCAGTCCGCAGCAAAGCAGCGGGGTCAGCTCGGAATCTGAAACGCAGGGGGAGCAGCTCGGTTTCTGAGCTGGCCCCGCGCTTGGGTGAACCGCAGCCAGGGATGCTGCGAAAGGGTGGATATCGCAGCGGCGGCAGCAGCGGCACGGCAGCCTGCACCCTTGCCCTGCACCAACTCTCGGCCCTCGAGTGCGCCCCTTGCAGATCAAGCATGTGCGGGACCGGGCCTTCCAGGACAAGAGGTACGGCACGGTGGTAAATAATGGTCCCGGCTAACCCGTGCACACTGCGCTGCGGCCAGCCTGCACGGCAGCTCCCTGCGATCACGAGCGCCCTGCCACCCGCCGCCTAGTGTAGCTGCCGTGTGCTCAGAGCTGCCACCCCTTGCCACCTGCCCGCCTACTGTAGCTGCTGCGTGGTCAACCTTGCACCCCTTGCCACCTGCCCACCTTGTTCAATCGCATTGTACCTCAAGTTGCACACCCTGCCGCCTGCTCGCCTAGTTCAGTCGCATTGTACCTCAAGTTGCCATCCCTTGTACCTCAAGTTGCCATCCCTTGTACCTCAACTCGCACCCCTTGTCGCCTGTGCAGGTACTTCATCTGCGATGCCAAGCTGGCGGCACTGGGCTGGCAGGAAACAACCGAGTGGGCAGACGGCCTGCGGCAGACTGTGGATTGGTACTTGTCCCACGGGTTTTCGGACTACTGGGACGCGGGTGAGGCTACCTGACTGCCAACTTTTTGCCTACTCTGTTGCTCTAGCTGTTGTGACTCCAGTCCCATTGGTGCCTGGGCATTCTGTGCGCCGTACTGGCTGGGGAATCGGCGCTAGAGCTGCATTGTTCGTTACGCAAGTGCACGCATTTCGCACCGCCATTCGTGCAGTGGCGGTGGAGTCAGCGCTGGAGCCCCACCCATTCAGCATCGTCCCGGGCTTGCAGTCAAATGGGACAGCAGTCAACGGGACAGCAGCCAACGGGACAGCTGCCAGATAGGCCTGGGTTGGAGACAGATGATCGGCGTCCGAGCGCCAGCACATCTGCGGTTGACGACGTGCTCTCGATTTTGTGACTTGATGGCTTTGACCGAGTGCCTGTTGACTGACAAACGCTGCTGCCCATTGGCCCAGTTTTGGACTTGTAACTTTGCATTGGTTCAAGCGGTGGCGCGTGCCAAACTTTGTTGCAGTAGCGGCAGCAGCAAGCAGAGAAATGGTAGCAGAGGAGGGGTGCCAGGCACGCGTGTACAAGCAAGTGTGAAATACAGGGTGGTCGTGCGGACAGTTCACTCGCCACACGGGGGGCAGGCGCACGCCCCACGGGCAGCGTTGCCACCCAGCCGGGCGCATGCACGGTCCAATCACGCATGACAGTTGGCCTGCAATAGACTCAGTCGAAGTCCGAGTCTTCATCGCTCTCCGTCCGCTGCCGCCGTGCCAGCTGCGACAGCCCGCTGCGGCAGGGAGGGCAGGCAAGTCGAGCAGGCCTGCTAAGGGCTTGCAAAGTGTGCTTCCGCTGGCCCCGCTGGGTGCACGCGCTTGCTCCCTGCTGCCCAATGTTCTGCCCACCATCTGCAAGCCCTCCCACACACCTGCCCGTAGCCAATCTTTCCCAACCCAATCTCTCACACGCCGACCCACCTGCGCATGGTGCGTGCCCGCTGCTGCGCCCCCTCATCGTCTGAATCGTCCTTTGGCTGCTCCGGCGGCTGCACCACCCCCGCCTTGAGCAGCTTCTTCTCCACCTGCGGAAAGGCAACAGAAGCAAGCAGGCTTGAGGATGAGGAAACGCGCAGATGGATGAGGTTGAGGAAACAAACAGACGATGAGGGGCAACAGCAGCAGTCGGTGCGTGTTGAGGCGCCTCTGGCGGCTGCGCCACCCCTGCTGGAAGCAGCTTCTTCTCTAGCCTGCGCACAGTAAATGACCATTGTGGCATGAACACAGGCTGTGCGGTTTCAGAGGGCTGTGCTTAAGAGGTGTGTGCTCCGTTTTACCCATGCCGCACGACGGAGGGATGGCAGCCATCCACGGTGCACACAGCTGGCCATTGCCACACAGCGAGGCAACACTCAAGCTCACCTCTCATCCCCTTGGCAGCAACGTACCACGGAGGTGGGCACGACATGCAAGTCATTGCTGGCCCCCAGCTGGCCAGAGCCACTGCAACCAAGAGCAATGCAAGGAACGGAACGCACCGCAGAGGTTGGGAAGTCGTCGGACGCGCCCAACTGGTCAAAGCCCACGATGCGGTCCACCGCCACCCCGTTGACGAACATGATCTGCAGGGTTGGGTGGGGAGTTGAACAGGGAGTTGGACAGGTTGTCTCGGCGGCTGTGCGGCCCTGCCAAGCGCGGCCGCATGAGCGGCAGTGTACCGCAGCAAGGCAAGCCGCTGCTTGCGAGCACAGCGTCGCGCACAGCCACAGGCTGGAAGGCTTGGCAACAAGCAGCGATCAAGAGCAGCGGCAGCAGGGCCTCACCACGCAGGGCAGCATGCGGATCTGCAGCTTCTCCACAAAGAAGGGGGCGTCCTGCATCCATCAAAAATATCAATGAAACACAATGCAAGTCAAGGTCAGAACAAGTATGCGGATATAGCAAAAGGGCTAGGCATGCGGATCTGCAGCTTTTTCTCCCGCAAACAAGGGGGCGTCCTGCGGCAGCAGAACACGACAGGCCGTGCAATCAAGCTGCTGACAGTGCGAGCGCTACCCGGCGCAGTGGCCACGCACTGCCAGCACACAGGCACAGCAGCCATCTTGCAGGCGCGCTCATGCTCTGGTGCAGCCTGTGGCTGCATGCAGGCAGTCTGCTGCCAAGCCAAACTGCGACAAAACACTCACCGGTGCAGACAATTTGATGAAACGCGTGCCAAAGTGCCGCGGCGCCAGCGCCTGCACAGGCCGGCAGTGCAACACTTGTTGCAGGGGCTGGAGAGGAGCCCACAGCGTGCAATAACGGGCTGCGCCGCAGCATGGTGTGCAGGTGCAGCGCAGCCAGAGCAGCGGCTCCTGCCCATCGGCAGGTGCCTGCGCCACGAAGTGGCAGCAACACACGAGCATGCATCAGTGCACCAGAACCGCCGCTCTTTCACCCCACAGCGGCACACCCTCGAGCACCACCCAGGCCCGACCTGCAGGTGCTTGTCCATGACGCGGCAGCGCTCAAAATCGCGGTGGAAGAAGTGGGCCACCACCCGCTCAGTCTTGGTCACCACCTCCAAAAAGTCGCCCTCCGCCACCTCCTCGTATGTGCCTGCAGCGTGGAGGTGTGGTAGCGGCATGCAGCTTGAGGGTGCAGCAGCGACACATTAACAGCGGCAAACTTTCTGGCGCCCTGGCGCCCTGGCTGAGATACTTGCGACCAATGCCGCCACATGTGACGCTCGACGAGCCGCACTCGACAGTCGACCAGCCAAAGAGGTGCGGCCTGCCCAGCCCGGTCGTGGATCACAATCGTTCGAGCATGCAGCACGCACCGTGCCCCTTCTGCTGCATGGCTGCCCGCTTTTCCACCTCTTTCTGCACAGCAGCAGGCAGCGGGGTCAAGGCGCCGATCAGCAGCAGCTGTCCGGCAGCAGCAGCAGCAGCCTGCGAGGCCAGCTGCTCCCCTGGGGCAGACGCCGCTTGCAAGTTGCAGCACCAACATGGCACCCACGCCCCCTGCTGAGGCCTGCCTGCAGCGCCGCCAGCCGCTCCGCGTGCAGCCGCTCCAGCTCAGGGTCATCCAGCAGGTCGTCCACATCGACCTGCGGCAAGGAAGCATGGACCCTTTGTGTGCAGGAAGGGAACATGGACCCTGTGTGTGCATGCAACTGGAACGACTCGGGAGTGTGGGTCGGGGAGCCATTGCCGTGCCACAGGCGTGCACCCTGCAAGCCGGGCACCCACCTGTGCGTACGAGGGCCCCGCCGCCGCCGCCTTCTCTGCAGCCAGCAGCTCCTGCAGCAAGGGGTTCCATGCGTGTGCAGTGTGGTCAGTGCGGCGCCAGCCACTGCACCACACCGCCACTGCACCACGGCCGCAATGTGGTCGGTGCCTGCAGGAGCACAGCCATGCCAGGCCTGCCGTTCCAAGCTGCCGTGCCCTCCACCCTCAAGCCAACACTCGCCCGCTTGTAGTCCTCTGCCGCCTTGCCCATGGCCTGGCCGAAGGCCAAGCTGTGCATCTGCCCCTTCACTTTCTGCACATCCATGTTGCCGGCTGCAGGCGGGAGCGGCGGCAGGCGGCGGCGGCGGGTGGGCAGGGGTGCAAGCGGTGGCGACCGCCGGCGCGCAGCTCGATTCTGCATGCGTTGCTGCAGCTGCAGGCAGCACGCCACCGGCCCAGAGAGCAGGGAGGCGAGGAGCGGCGCGCCAGTCACCTGCTGCTGCTCTCCCGCGTTCTGCTGTTGCCGTTTGCTTGGCGATCAACGATGCGCGCCGCGAGATGGCGAGGCGAGTCGCCGCAGGAACAGAGCGCCGAGCTTGACTTTGCGGGGGCTGTGGGGTCAGTTCAATGGCTCGTCAACAAGTGCAGGCGATCTGGTGCAAGGCCAAATTGAAGGGGCAGGCAATTGACCTCCCGGGCCCTGCCCATGTGCCGACATGCGCTTGACTGCGAGGTTGGAGGCTTGACTGCCCTTCTCGGCCCCCGTGCACTGTGAATTGGCCCCGGGCAGCACTGCTGCGCCTCGCACGGAGCAGTCGGGCGCCTTCCTTGCCAACTGTTACATTTTGGCCGCAAGCTTCCCTCGGACGCCCGGCTCTCGCGCAGGGAGGCCCTGTGCAGGGCGGACTGGCACTGCTTGCCAACGCGGCCCGGCGCCCAGCAACCACCGCCGCCGATGGGCTCGCCGCCCTACCCGGCGTGGGCACGCGCTCTGGCGGCGCCGCCCGCTTCGGCTGGCGTGGGCACGCCGCCCGTGCCGCGCCCTGGCACCGGGGAGCCAGCCGGGGGTCTGGACTCGCTGGACCTGCTGCTGGGAGGCGGCGAGGGCACGGTGGCCGGCGCGCCCCCCTCGCCTGCCGCCGCCGCCGCCAGGTGGGTGCGAGGTGTTTCCGAGACAAGGTTGAGCCCAAGCCTCGTGGGTGCTTGAACGCCGTGCATGAGTGCCAGCCATCGCAACGTGCAGACAGCTGTTGATGCATGCGAGGCTGCCCCCTTTGACGCTGCAGTTCGCGGCCTTTCACATCTGTACGGGCGCCACCCACCCAGGCCAGCTTGTTTCCGGGTGCGAACGCAGCACACATGGTGCAGAGACTCTGGGCAGGATGGTGACAACTGTGCCCCGGCTGCAATTGAAAGCCCCGTGGCCCACCTCGTGCGTGTGTCCGCCCGCCTCGCCCATTCCTTCTGCAGACGACGACTCCCTGCCGCTGCCCAGCGACGATGAGGGCTCGCCCCGGGCAGCGGCACCCGCCGCCGCACCGCGAGCAGCCTCCACTGCCCCGCCAGCAGATCTGCCGCCGCGGCAGTCGGCCAGCAGCGGGGCAGGGATTGATGAGCCGGCTCCTCGCGCCGCCCCACCAGCCAGTCAACAGCGCTTCGGCAGCAGTGGAAAGGCTCCGCAGCCGGCGGCGCAGCAGCTGGCATGGTCTGCAGCTCCTGCTGCGCAGCAGCTGCAGCCCCAGCAGACCCAGCAGCAGCCGCAGCCGCAGTCCCACCAGCCCGAGCAGGTGGCAGCCCTGCAAGCCCGCCTGGAAGCACAGGAGCAGGCTGGACGAGACCTGTCCGCCCGCCTGCAAGCCGCAGAGGCCGGCGAGGCGGCGGCACGCCAGGCGGCAGCAGCTGCGCAGGCGGAGGCGGCGCAGCTGGCGCAGCGGCTGGAGGGGCTGAACGAGGCAGCGGTGGAGCAGATGCTTTCAGAGGTGGACCGGCTGGCAGCGGCCAAGCAGGCTGTGGAGCGCCAGGCGGCGCAGCTGGGCCAACAGCTGGCGGCAGCTGAAGCTAGGCGCAGCGAGCAAGAGGGGGCAATCGTCGCAGCCGCAGCTGAGCTTGCAGCGGCGCAGGAGCAGGCGGCTGAAGCGCAGCGGCGGGCGGACTGTCTGGCTGCTGAGGCCCAGAAGCACGGGGAGCAGCTGGCTGCACTGCAGGAGCAGCTTGCTGCTGCAACCGCCAGCAGCACCCAGGCGGCTGAGGTGGCAGGGCAGCTGCAGCGGCGGGAGGCCGAGGTGGCAGCCGCCACCCAGCAGGCCGCAGCGCTTGCCAAGCAGCTGGCTGCAGCCGAGGCGGAGGCGGCCTCTGCTGCCGCTTCCGCCCGGGCGACTCTGGCGCAGCGCCAGGAGGCTGAGGCTGAGGCGGCGGCTGCCGAGCGCCAGCTTCGGGCGGTGGCGGGCGAACTGGAGGAGTGTCGGAGCCACCTGGCCAGCGGGCAGCAGGTACCCAAGGGGTTTGAGTTGAGAGGGTGGGCTTGTCAGGCATCCCAGTGTGCTAGGCGGCGCCTCTGTGCGGCAACATCTCCACCTCGCCAAGCGCCTTGCCAGCCCCCCCTGCCTCATCGCAGATCATTCGAGAGTTTGAGGGGCACCTGCGCGCCGTGGCCGCTGAGCGGGATGCTGCGCTGGCGCAGCTGGAGGGGGCGGAGGCAGCCAGGGAGGAGGCGGGGCGCCGCCTGCGGGAGGCGGAGCGGCAGGAGGTGGGCTGGCGGGCGGGTGTTGGGCTGTGCAACTGCCGGAGGCTGGGGGGCTCCCGTTCAGCGGAGTTTCCAGCTGGTGCAGTGCTTGAACTTGGCTCACACAGCTGTGCCTGGTGTGCCGCAGGCCTACAACGCGCGGCGACAGGCCGACTTTGACGCCCTGCAGGTGGGAGCTTGAGCAACGCCACGCTTGCATGCAGCGTGCCTGGCAGCACCCTTTGGCCTGTGCTGATGGTTTCCCGGCACGCAGTAATACCGCCTGGGAAGGTGCCCGTTCAAATTTTGAAACTTTGCAGTCCGAGGCGGACGGTGTGGTGGCGCACCTGCGGGAGCAGCAGCGGGCGCTGGCTGCTCGGGAGCGGGAGGCTGCCGCGCGCGACAAGGCTGCCGCGCTCAGGTGCAATCGGGGAGCTCCAGCATGGCACATCGCATTATTCGACGCGCAGCAGCAGCATCCCATCGTGGCACATTACTGAATGCCATTACACTGTACTGCGCTTGCTTGCTTGCAGGGAGAAGGAGCTGGTGGCTCGCGAGGGCCTCCTCAGGGAGCAGCAGGCGGATGTGGGCAAGGCTGAGGAGGCAGGGCTGGCGGAGCGCCAGCGCTTGCTTGCCCAGGTGGGGCTGGACTTTGCCTTGCCATACCGCAGGATGCCAGGATGTTGCGCGCTCACACGCCGCGACTGCGAGGGCAGCGATGCTGCTGTAGACCTCTGGTGCGCCATGCATGCTCAATGTTATGTTTCCTGGCCGTCCGATGCAATCCTACATCTTGCCGTCCGATGCAATCCTACATCTTGCAGAGCCAGGAGCTGGAGCGCGGCAAGGCGGCTCTGGGGCAGCAGCGTGCAGCGCTGGAGGCGGAGCAGGCGCAGGTGGGGAGGGAGGGGCGGCAGCTCGAGGGCTGCTCATGCGTTGGTACAGCACGCGAATCCAATGGAGGCCGGCTGAGCTCCCGCATCCGTGCGCCTTCGCATCCCTGCACCCAGCAACTGCCCCGTCCCATCCACTTCCCACTGTGACCAACCCAACTGCTGTGCAGGTGCAACGCGACCAGGCGGGCCTGGCCCAGGAGCGCTCGCTGCTGGCGGAGCTGCGCTCGCAGCGCATGCAGGAGCAGGTGGGCCTGGCGGGTTGCGAGGCCTCTGGAGCCATGGCTGCTGGTGGTAGCCGAGGCGAGCGCGTCAGGCGGTAGCTGATGACATGCAACTCTCGCCCCGTCCTCTCGCTGTGCCCTGGCAAGGAGCTTCTAGCCGCTGTGCCCTGGCAAGGAGCTTCTAGCCGCTGTGCCCTGGCGAGGAGCTTCTGGCCGCCATTGCAAAGGCTCTGTTCCCCCTACCGAGCAGGCCGCCATCATTGCCCAGCTGTCCGAGGAGCGGGCTGCCGCCGCCCGCCAGCAGGCCGCCGCTGAGCGTGCTGTGGATGCTGCCCGTGGCGCTGAGCTTGCGGCTGCCAAGCTGCTGGCCGACCTGCAGGCTCAGGTGGGCCCTGAAATGTGCCGCACTGAGCGGATGCCATAAACTGTGCACAGGGCATGTGGCCCCCGGGCATGCTCAACAGCCAAATGCCCACCACTTCTTATGCGTTTGCAGCGGGCAACCCGCTTGCAATCTGTGGCCAGCTGATCCGCCCATTCGGGCGCTTCTTGGTTCCTTGTAGGCCGACAATGCAAAGCAGGCGGCCGAGGCAAGCCAGGCACGGCTGGCGCAGCTGCAGGAGCGATGCGCAGCGGAGGAGGCCCGCTTGGCGGCCCTGCAGGCGAGTAGGCAGGCTGAAGAGGCGTTGCTGGGCACTCATGTCCTGGGGCACCAGGCTGTGCACATGAGACATGGATCCAGTTGCATGTGACACAAACTACCCTCCTTGCCGTCTTCAGGGTGCGGTGACGGAGCAGCAGCGCAGCTTTGATGGCCAAGTGCGGGCACTGCTGGAGCTGGGGCAGCAGGTGGGTGCGGAGCAGCTCTGGCAAGGGCAAACTTCTTTAGTGCATGATTGGGAGCAGCCCCCAGTGCCAGCAGGTGCTGCTTCGCATTCAAGGGAACCAAGCAGGGTACTGGGGTCAGCAGCCGCCACCCTCTCCATCCACCTGTGCTGCAGGTCAAAGGCCAGTCTTCGGAGCTGACTTGTGGCTTCAACCAGCTGCAGGCCGCCCAGGCGGCTGTGGAGCAGCAGCAGGCTGCCCTGGCTGAGCAGAAGGCTGCCCTAGAGGCAGATCGCAAGGCAGCCAAGGCGGAGCAAGCAGAGGCAGCGGCGGCAGCACAGGCAGCAGCTGAGGCCCGCCTGGCTGCCGCAGCCGAACAGCGTAAGGCGGGGCAGGAGCGGCTGGCCAGCCTGAGGGCTGCTGAGGAGGCTCGAGAGATGCACCTGCGCCTTGCTGCCCAAGTGCGGGCGGCCGTGGCGGCTGGGGTGCCGGGTGCTGAGCAGCTGTGGCGCCAGCTCGCGGCGACGGTGGGCGCCGAGCCTGATGCGTGGGCTGCCCAGGCTGCCTCCACTGTGGCAGCTTTTGCACCACCAGCTGTGGCTGCAGCTGCCGGCGTCCCCAGCCCGGCGGGCTCCCCTACCAAACAGCTGCCGCTGGCTCCGGCGCTTGCACCAGTGCCTGCACCCCAGCCATCTGCAGACGAGGGGAGCCGGTACCGTGCGATACTGGCTGACCTGGAGGGCAGCATTGACAGGTGGCGGGCGCAGCTGCGAGCGGGCGAGCCTCTCACGTTTGGGGGCAGCCACCTGGGCGGCGCCAGCTTCTTCATGCCGCCCCCTGCCGCCCAGTTGGCGGTTGCTGCAGCTGGGGTGGGGTCCGCTGGGGCAGGAGCGAGCCCCAGCCTCAGCCCCAGCAAGGCGGCAAAGGCGGGGGCGCAGCAGCTGGCGCAGCCAATCAAGGGCGGGTCAGAGGAGGCGGAGGGTGAGGAAGTTGTGGAGGCCAGTAGCCCCTCCGCCAGCAGGGCGGTGCAGACGGCTGTCTCCTTCATCGACGTGCCTCGGGCTGTGCGGGACGGCTCAGCCTGCGGGGGCTCCACCAGCGTGCCGTGCTCCCCAGCCAAGGGCAGGCGCGGCATGGCCCAGGCCACGCCCGCTGCCCGGCCAGCCAGCGCTGGGCCGACAATGGCGGGCGAGGCCTGCAGCGGCGGCGGCGGCGGCAGCGGCGGCAGCAGCCCGCGCATCCCAGCCGTGGGGCAGGTGCGGGCGGTGAGCACCAGCGGGCTCACGCTGGAGGCAGAGTACTCTGTGGGAGGCAGCCCGCGGCATCAGAAGCCGCGCAAGTGGCTCAAGTGGAAGGGCGGCGAGAGCGAGGCTGGCGGGGAGGCGCCCGAGGGGGCAAAGCACAGTGGGGCGCAGCGCAGCACGCCCAGCAGCGGCGACGTGGACAGCTTCGGCGGCAAGGGGGGCAGCTGGGGGCGAGGCATCTTTGCTTTCAGGCGCAGCGTGGATGGCGGCAAGCAGTGACAGCAGTGGAGCCGTGAGCAAGTAGGTTGGTGCGGTTCAATATCCCCACTTCTTCTGCGTGCTGCTGGGGCTGCTGGATTGTCTGCGTCTTTCAGCATTGTAAACATGACGGTCGACTTGAATGGAAGCGATCGGAGTGGGGAGCAGAGTCGGCTTGGTGCAGCCCGCAGGCAAAAGCGGGCAAGCGCCATGCTTGCTCTCGTCTCACTAGCGTCTGGGCGACGGGCACGGGGACGTATCAAAAAGCATTGGGGTTGATTGTTTCCTTGGAAGTAGGCAAAACAAGTAGGGTTGAAGACAGGCTGGTACAGTTTGAGTGGCAGTACAGGGTGGACACATGGGGGTGGCACGGGATGGCATGACACGAATGGTTGGAGGAAGCAGCTGAGGGGACCAGAGAGGCACGAGGGAAAAGCACACTGCATTGGGTGCGGTTGGTTCAAAAAGAGTACAGAGGTACAGCAGGCGGTCACGATGCCTTGGTCACTAGAGTTGGTCACTAGCAGTGCAGGGGCATACGTTGGGCGGCGAGCAGCAGGCATCAGGGGCCTTCATGCCAGCGGTTGTGCATCAGGTGCGCCGCTGCTTGCAGTCCGGGTGGAGGCCTGGTGGATGGGTAGTTCTCTCGCTACTGCGCCTGGGCAGGCTGCGCCAGCGGGCGCTGCGGGTTGAGCCAGCGGGTGATGCACACGCCCTTGTGGGGCCGGCGGGGGCCCAGCATCTGGTCTGCAGGGTGTGGCAATGCAGGTGGGGGAAGTGAGCCGCGGCGGCACAGACGTGAGCCGAGAGCCAGGCACCCGGTTGCCAACCCAGGGCCAATGGTGCGTTGCAAGCCCTGCAAATGGGCCAGGTGGCAGAACTCCTGGCTGCCAACCAACCCTAGCAGTACACTGCATGCAATGCAGCCCACGTCGCAGCTCAGGCGCAGAAGCGTGCACGGCAACAGAAGTCAGCGCACCCGCCCCCAGGCTCTGTTCCCATCGGTCCACCAGCTTGGCCTCGGTCTTGGAGACGGGCACCGCCCGGCCCGGGTGGAACGCGACTGCGGGCAGAGGGTTGGCGGGAGATGGAGGCGGTGTGAGGAATGGGGTGCAGGGCCGGTGAAAGCATCACACCAGCCGTGCATCACAGCATGCTTGCCGCTCCCAGCTAGCCAGCCGGCAGCGTCAGCACGGGCGCGCACCTATGCAGTTGGCGGCTGCTGGCACCGGCATCCGGCTGGGCGGCTGTGACCAGGTGATGCCGGCTTTCGGCAGGTACGTGCCCACTGCAACAGAGAGAGATTTGCAAGGCAGGAGTGACGTTTCACCGGCCCTCCCCATGTCCTTGCATGTGGCAGAGGCCTTGCAACCCCTTGCAAGGGCCCACGATTGGGGTACCCACTAGCTAGTGAGCTGCGGGCCGCACACTTGCGGGCTGCACCGGACCGATGGCAGCCTGCCCTCCAACCAGCAGCTGCCTGGCTCACCTGCCACCGTCAGGGCGCCAAACTGGCCGCAGCAGGCCAGCGTCTCCGCAAACCCCTGGTCGTTTGAGACGCACAGGATGGCCGCCGCCGGCCCATACTGATCTGCATCCAACAGCATGGCATCTGCGGCGAGGGCCAGGGCAGAGCATTCGGCTTGTGTGAGCCGGGGCAGAGCATTGCTGGTGTGAGCCGGCGGGCTGTCCCCTACTCCTGACCGCAGTTGCTCTGCCCTTTGATAAACGGTCAGGTGGGACTGCACCAAGCAGGTCACATCACCACGTGGGCCGGGTGGCAGGTGCCAACTCAGGGCCAGTGACAGAGCCTCACATCGCATGGCCAGGTCAGCTGCGTCCTTCTCCTTGCCAACCACCACCAGCTCCGCTTGCAGCAGCTCCAGGGACGCCTGCGGGGCCAGGTGGAAGGACTACGGCAGTCATTGTAGCAGCGCACTTGGCTGGACCACACCGCACGGCTGTGCAGCATATGTGTGAGCCCCTGGCTTGCTCATGCACAGAATGGGGCTTGGGCCCCATTGCTGATGTCCTGCATGGCTCAGCCGCGCACCGGCCTCCATTCCATCAAAGCGAGCGCGATACCACACGGCTGCAGCGCGCCAGCGGCGGCAACACGTATGCGCCTGCAGCGCGCCGAGCGGCGGCGGCGAAACGCACCTTCCAGGGCTGGCTGCCGGCGCCTCCGCGCCGGATGAGCGCCTGCACAGTCGCCTGGTTTGCAAAAAGGCTCAGGCCGATGCGGCGGTCAGGCAGACCGGTAAGGCGCTGCGCTGTACGCCGCAGGCGGTGGCCCATCACCAGCGCGTGCTCCGAGTCGCGGGCGGCCAGGTTGTCTGCAAGTTGGTGTGTACAGGCGGGTCAAGCGTTGAGGGGGAAGGGACGGAGCATTGGAGCCACAGAAGCACAGAAAGCACAGACGCGCAGGCGGAGCGGAGCGGCGCTGCGGAGCGGCAGCCGACCAGCAGCTGCTTGGCCTCTCACCGAGGTCCCAGTAGACCCTTGCTCGCCGCAGTGCGGGCTGCAAGGGCAGGGAGAGGCTGGCGGAACGTGAGGAAGCTGGAGGCGCGTGCGCCCGCCGCCGCCTGCCGGGCGGCGTCGGCCCGGCCCAACCCTTGGCCCCGCCTGGCCTAACCTGCGGCACCGTCATGCGCGCTGTGATCGTGAGCTGCGCCATGGCAGGCAAACACCGGCTTGCCGCGCAGGGTTCCTGAGCGCGTAACAACGGGCGAGCGCAAGGGGCCCGCGCCCCTGAAACAGCCCCAGGCGCTTGCAGGTATGCGCAGAGAGCGCGGCGCATGCGCCCTGAACCAGGCGCAGCCGCTGAGGGCGCCGTGCCGGCGGCGCCCCCGCATGCATGCACAGCCCATAGGGGAGCTTGCACCGCAGGAGCAAGTGACAGCAGGACCTGCCCAGAGGGATGCCGGTTGGATGGCAACTGGCGACTGAAGAAAATTGGGTTGCTTGCAGGATGGCCGGTTGAGCGGCGTTGGCCGCTCGCTCGCGCCGGTCCAGCAGCCTGGTGCCAGCATTGCTGATTGAGGGCTCAAGCCCCCGAGGCAGCCACAGGTGCACCGTTGCAGCGGACATGCCCATGCCCATGCCCTACAAAACCCAGGCCATGTGCCGGCTTTTCCATCACAAACATACACTTCCCTGCCTTCTCCACCTGCTCCCCTGCCTCCCCAACCCAAATCCTTCCCGTCTTGCATCCATGAAGGCGCTCACCGCCGCCCTGGCCCTGCTGCTGCTGGCGGCCGCCGGCACCTGCCGCGCAAGACCGTTGGCCCCCTTGACGAGTGAGCAAGCTGCTCTGTCCAGATGTATTGCACGCCGGTTCAACGCATTGGTGGCCAATGCGCTAGGTGCCAGCGCCAAGTCCCGCACCACCGCAACTCGGATACTCCCTCCCTCCCTGCCTGGCGCAGCCCCTCAGACGTCTCCCCTGTTGAGCTGATTGACGCATCCCTGGGCCCTCTGTCCGAGCTGGCGGCCCGCATCGGCCTGAGCATCGTAGATGCCGCTGCCTTAGTGGCGGCGCGCTCACGGTCCCACACCGCTGCCGGCGGCGCTGCCGGCGACATGGCTCCCCGGGGGCTGATCAGTGACCTGGTCGGTGAGCTGAAGGAGTCTGTCCCCGAAGCCGTCAGCGACGCGATCGACTGGGGAAAGTCGCAGACTCCTACTACAAGTGTGTGGCCAAGTGCATCTTCAAGTACAAGGCGGTGAGTTCAGTCTTGGGATTTGGTTCTGGTGGCAATCTTGCAGCGGTGGCTGTTGTGCCTACCGCCGCGAGCCACCTGCGCATGCCGCCACTGTAACTTGAGGGTTGCCAGTTGCCGACTGTCCCGCAATGGGGCCAGGCTGTTACAATCAAGTCTTCTGCCGACCTTGCTGCAGAAGGGCGCTGGCGATAGGGTGAACAACATGGTCGGCTGCGTGCTCTAGTGCAAGTTCTGAGCACCCATGTTAAAGCCAGCGAGGCTCGTGCCCGGCGGCGCCCGGCGGCGTGACCTCAGATGCAACATGTCCACAACTTGATGCCCATTGTTTGCACCCCATGCTACCACTTGCCCTAACTTGCTTCCTGCTCACCACACTGTTTGCCACTTGCCCGATTCGTTCGCCGCTCGATTCATGCTCTCAGCAGTTGCCCTTCAACCAAAACTTCTCCTTGATTGATAACCTCCCCCCTGATTGGATCCATCACAATTCCTGCCTGTAAAGCATCACACCAACTATGCAAGGTGGTTAAGAGGGAGCGGCCTGCTGGCCGGGCATGCGCCGCTGCACCGGCACAGGCCCGGCCTGTCTGCTTGCCTTGAGGACGAGGTTGCTGGATGCTGCCGAAATGCGTTACAGTCGTCGCACATGGTCGGCACTGTCGGACCGGGATGCGGGGCGGGTAGCACCACTAAAACGATGAGGTGAACTGAATGACAGAGGCACATGTGTACAGGCAGAAGCAGGTAACGTTACTGTGAGCAGAGCAGAGTGCAGGGTGAGCAGTGCGGTGTGTTGTGCAAAGCAGGGAGGGTCAAGCTGCGTTATCAATCAGGAGGCTCCCAACGGTGGGAGTAAAGTTAAGTGCAACAATTGTTTAATCAGGAAACCAATGTCCTCAGCAGTGAGTCGGGGCACTGGGCAGAGCTGGGCAGAGCTGCGCAGAGCTGCGCAGAGCGCCGGCGGCCAGCAGCTGGGGCAGCTCGGGCTCCGCACAGCAGGCACCCCTGCGGCAGGCGAGTCAGACCCTCAGAAGCGCCACGCCGGCCGCTCCTGCAGCGTGCGGTACCGCACCGGCTCCGCTGGCTTGCGGCTGCGAGCCGCCAGCTCCACCAGGGAGCGCAGGCGGGGGACCACCGCGTCAAAGGGCGGCCGCTCCTGCGGCGCCTGCGCCCAGCACTCCCTGCAGTCGGTGGGCAGGGTGCACGCGTGGCCATTAATGGGCGGCCATTTGTGGGCTGCCATTGGCGGCGAGGCACTTTTGGTACGCACAGCACGACCACAGCTTGGGCGCCGCATGCCTGCACGCCTCCCCCCTCCCCCTCCCCTCCCCTCCCCACCTGCCTCCGCATGCCCGGCTACCCCCCTCACCGCATGAGGCGGATGTAGGTGATGACTCCCGGAAACTCAGAGTCCGCTGCATCGGCCGTAGGCAGCTGGTCGCGCGGCGGCACGACCGGGCGCTGGCCCTGGCGCACCTCGCGAGCAATCTGGGGGTGGCGCATGGGCAGGTGTTATGGCGCATGGCGCAGTGAGTCGAGTGCCATGCTTCCACCACAGATGCATCACAAGCGGCAGCGGCTGCACTGCAGCGGCACCCAGGCACCCATGCTCCCACGCGGCCTTACCCGCAGCGGTGGCGCCCCGGACCAGGGCAGTTGCCACGTGAGCAGCTCGTACATCACCTGCGGCGGGGCCAGCGGACATTGAGCAGGACCACCTTGGGTTACCCAGTAACTCTGCGATACTGTATACATGCTCCCGGATGACCTCCTTTGCTGCCTGGGGGCACTGTTGGGTATCGCCGTGTAACAATACGACAGAGGGCGCCTCCGCACCATTGCAAAGGAGTATACGTCGCCCGCTGTGGTCGCCTCCTCCCCCAGCAGGACCTCGGGCGCAAGCCTGCCATGCAGTGGGGCAGGGGGCAGACACTGCAGACACTGCAGACAGGCAGTGCCAGCAGAGAGCCAGCCTCGGTAGCGTGCCCCGCCCGATGCCCCGCAGCTGCTGCCGGCTCTGCACAAGTGCGGCATTGCTCGGCCTGCCGCCCCAGCCCACCAGATCGGGTTGTTGCAAACGGCGCCGCCTGGTGCCGCTGCGTCCCGAGCCTGCACAATGTCGCTCAGGTTGAAGTCGGCCACTGCAAGGGGGCGAGATTTCAGGGCGAGATTGCAAGTCACAAAGTAGTTTACGGGGAGGAGCCTTAAGAGGATCGGCTGCTCCCTGCCTGCTACCCCTGCCCCGCCCCACCTCACCTTTGCAGCGCCAGTGCTCGTCGACGAGCAGATTTGGGGACTTGACTGCGGGTACATTCAGGCAGCAGTTGACGCAAAAACGGGGTGAGCTGGCCGCCAGCTAGCAAGTGGCACATTCTAGCAAGTATGGACAGCAGCCACATGGCAGCCGACCCCATAGGGCGCATTTATGCCCCCTCACCATCGCGGTGCACAATGGGCTGTGGTGTGTGCTTATGAAGATACAGCAGGCCGGTGGCCGCATCCAGCGCCTGCGACGACAGGTCGGGGGATGAAATTTGCAGGGGGGAGGGCGTGCTGGGGAGGGCCGCGCGCCACACACACGGCAGCGTGCCACGAGCCTTGGGGAACCCACCATGCGCAGGCGAAGCTCCCAAGTCAGCTGCGAAGTGGCCTCGGGCCGCTTCCGCGCCTTGGTCAGCACATCGTATAGGGAGCCTCGCCGGCAAAACTCTGGGTCAAGTGGGGCATGGAGACAAGTTGGGGGATGCCGCAGGGATGCACAAATGTGCATGTACATGCGCTGTGCGACCTCTGTGGCCACGCATGGAGCTCCGGAGCGCCGCACCAGCAGCAGGGCAACTGAGGTAGAGGGGGCAGTGCCAGCCCACACCCAGCACACCTGTGATGATGCAGGCCGGCAGGCTGCAGACGCCCAGGAACTGGACGACTGCGGGGTGCCGCATGCGGGCCATCACTTGCGCCTCCTGCGCTAAAGCGAGGCGAGGGGGGGGGCAGCGATGGGGCGGTGCCACCAGCGGCCCGCCTATGCAGCTGCGCACGCCTCGGTGCTAGGTGTGGTAGCTGCAGGCACGGGGCAATCCTCAACACAGGCGGCAGCGTATGTGCCATTCCGCATGTGACATTCCAAGCCACCGGCTGGAGCGATTCCCCAGCCCCACACCATGCCCACCCTCCCCCTGCTCGCCTCCTGCAGCTGCGCCAGCGTCTCATGCGGCATCTCCAGTCCGCCCTCGCTGAAGTTGCCTGCAGCCGGGCGGGCACAGGACCAGCACGTGCCCTTGCTCATCTCCCCCTTGTGGCAAGCAGGTGGGCAGGCAGGGGACGCGTGCCACGGGCCAGGCAGGCCGCAGTGCTGAGGGCGGGCGGGAGGGCAGCGGACACAGCCAGGTTCCTGCCTCAGCCCTTACTTCACTCACCACGGTGCATCAGCACTTTGACAGCCACCCCAATCTCCCGCCACGTCCCCTCGTACACCCTGCAGGGCCAGGGCAGGTGCAAAAGCTTGCGACAAGCAGCAGCGGCCGGCGGCGCACGACTGGTCCACGGCAAAGCAGGTGCACGCGCCAGGAAACGGCAGCCGTCTCTTGCATTTGCATCACATGTGTCAGGCTCACTCACCAACCAAAGCTGCCGCGGCCCACCAGTCGCTTGAGAGTGATCTCTTCCCACAGCACCTCCCACTGCCGGATTTCGTCCGACAGGCCGCCCCGCATCGGCACCTCGCTGCCGCTGCCCGCGGAGGCGGCAGAGGCGCGAGAGGCCAGGGCGGCGTTCAGAGTGGCCAGCTGCTCGCGCCGGGTGGCAAGGAAGGTGTTGATAATTGTGCACTCTGGTGGCAGCCAGCCTTCCACCGCCACGGCATCCCCATCTGTTGCAAACGGGCTTGGCCGCGGCGCGGGCTCGGCGCTGCAGCACGGATGAAGAGGCAAGGGGCGGAGCGGGGAAGGCTAGCGTGGATTCCTGGGGCGGTGCAGCGCTGCTTGGTACCGTACGATACCACTCGGCTTCAGCTACACTGCCGTCCCAGAGGGCAGGCGTCAGCGGCTGCCGCTGCGGCCCTTGCGCACCTGGCGGGCCGCGCCCCCGCGTCCCCAGTCGGCTCGGGGGTGACAAAGGTGTCCAGCTCACTGTTGCTCTGGGCTGGAGGGGTGCCCGGCTCGCTGTCCATCGCTGCCTCCGTGTGCGCCTCTGCTGATGAGGAGCGGGTGGGCGTGATAAAGGTGTCTACCTCGCCACCGCCGCCCATGGTTGTGATGTAGCTCAGCGGCAGCTCCGAGGGCCCGGCCAGGCTGCCGCTGTCGCTGCCCTCCGCGGACGGCTCGGCAGGCGCCGCCGGCGGCGGGGCAGATGAGTCGCCTCCCATGGTTGTAATGTAGCTGAGCGACAGGTTGTCAGGGCCAGGGGGGCCGCTGTAATCGTTGGAAGCCGGGGCCTCCTCAGCGGGAGGTGCGCCCGCAGGCGCGCTGGGCGCCTCCTGGGCCGGCCCGCTCGGCTGCGGCCGCTTCCGCTTCTTGCGGGCAAGCCACACGCCGAGGGCCACCAGGGCAGCCACGGCTGCATGCCAGACAGGCGAGTGCAGCGCAGGCAAGCGGGTCAGCCAGAAGGGCAGGGCGGTGCCGCAGCACAAGGGCAGGGTGCTGGGCTGCATGTAAGCAGCAACGGCAGGAGCATGCGCATGTGGGAGGGTGTGTGCATCCAAGCCAGCGGGCTTACCCACGCCGCCGACGGCGCCGCCCACAATCGCCCCAATGGGCACAGAGGAAGAGGAGGAGCCGCCGCCGTCTCCACTTGCAGATCCTGTGCCGCTGCATCAGCATAGTTGACGCACAGCGGGGCACTTCAGCAAAGTTGGGGCACTTCAGCACAGTTGGGCTGTGACGCGTGGGGGTCACAGCGCAGACAGGGCACGCCCTGGGGGCCGTACCTCTGAAAGGACACAGACTGTGTGTCTACTGTGGGCTTGGCACCAGACGGGAGCGCGGCGCTGGCCAGCGATTGCACCAGCCGGGAGCCGGGCGCCTTTGCTTGCTCAACCATGGCTTGCGCGGCGGCTTTGCCTTCTGGGGTGCCAGGGAAAGTAACGACTAGCTGCCACGTGCCGTCGGCAGCTTGGACCAGCTGGACGGTTGGCTGCAACCCCGTGCTGCCGTCACTGCCGCCGCCGCTGGGGGCTGGGGAAGCACCGTCGCCGCCGCTGGGGGATGGGAAGGTGCTGCCGCCGCTGCTGGGGGATGGGGAGGCACCGCCGCCGCTGCCGCCGCCGGGGGCTGGGGAAGATGGGGAAGTGCCGCCGCCGCCACCTGAAGGCGTGGCAGTTGAGCTGCCACCCGGGGGCTCGCTGCTGGGTGGGCTGATCCCACTGCCACCTTGCGTCCCCTGCTGCCCCCAAGCGGCCTGTACTGCTTGGCCGAGCGCCGCCTCGTCTCCAGCCGCAAGCTGCTCACCAGTCAGCGGGATAGTCACTTGAAAGGTGGGCGCCGGGGGCCTGCTGGGCCCGGGCGGCGGCGAGTAGGCGCTGGGTTTGCTGCCGCCCGGCCAGACAGGCACAGGCGCCTCTTCCGGCGGCGAGGGCGGCGGGGGTTGTGGCGGCGGAGGGCTGGGCGAGGGCGGCTGCAAGGGGTAAAGGCATTTAAACGCTCAGTGGCAGGCACCAGAAAGGGGAGCGGCTGCAGTGGCTCCCAGCTGATACGGCATGCACAGAAGACAGTGCAAGGTCTCACAGGAGGTGATGGCGGCGGTGGGCTGGGCGGCGGCGGGGCAGGTGAGGGTGGCTGCAAGGGTGAGAAAGCGTCCAACGCTCAGTATCAGGCACCCGAAAGAAAGCGGCTGCGGTGGCACCCAGGTTGGTTCGACACATAAAGACAGTGCAAGGCCTTACAGGCGGTGATGGAGGTGGAGGGCTGGGCGGCGGCGGGGCAGGTGAGGGTGGCTGCAAGGGGTGAAGGCATCCAAAGCTCAGTGGCAGGCGCCAGGAGGGAAGCTGCAGCAGTGTCACCCAGGTTAGTTCGGCATGCACAGGAGGCAGTGCAAGGCCTCACAGGAGGGTGGGGAGGAGGGCTGGGGGGCGGTGGCGGCGGCGGGGCCGGAGGCACAACCCACACGTCGAGGTGCACCGAGGAGTTTGCAGCAGCTGCGCCCGCATTAGGGGGCGCCACTGCTATCCAGTACGTCCGACCTGGCACCACATAGGTGGCCTGCCATGACGCCTGCCCGCACGCGCTGCTAACGTTGTGGCTGAGCGCCTCGCACGTCAGGTCATCCCAGTCATTCAGGGATGAATAAATGGCAGACAGGCTGTCGCCCGCCGCCTCCCTGCTGCATGTGCTGACCTGCAGCATGCCCGCCGTCGTGGCATTGGGCTGCCACCTGCGGGGCAGCAGCAGGCCGGAGCGAGAGCATCAGCGGCATGAGCTCAAGTGCTGCAGAGCTTGTCGGTCAGTACGGCAGCAGCTGCAACACGCATCGCTCTCCCGTTCCCTTCCCCTGCTCCTTCACCTGTACACATAAATGGGATCTCCCTCCAGCACTGTCGAACAGCTGGTAAAGGCTGGGTAGACGGCAGAGCTGTTTGGGTGGAGTGCCTGCAAGGCAGTCAGCGGGCCAGGGGAGGCGGGGTGGCACTTGCCCGCCGCGTGCGCAACAGCCAGCCAGGCGTGCAGAGCTGCACACACTGGAAAGGCGGGTCTCAGCCAGGCGCTGGGCAGTGGTGGTTGCGCATGAGGCAGGTGCTCACAGTCAGGGGCAGCTGGGCCTCAAAAGGCACAGAGGCAATGCGCTCCGCGTTGCTCCAATAACCCAATGGCGGTGGAGGGCTTGGAGGCGGCGGGCTTGGTGGTGGTGGACTGGGCGGCGGCGGGCTAGGAGGTGGCGGCGAGGGCAGGGCGGCAAGCCAGCCCGCCACCAAGCCGGCAGCCCAGCCCGCCACCACAGGGCTGGGCGGGGCTGGACTGGGCGGCGGCTGAGGGCTGGGCGGCGGCGGAGCAGGTGGCGGTTGGGGCGGCGGCGGCGCAGGTGGGTTGGGTTGTTGCGGCGTCGGCGGCGGGGGCGGGGGCACGACCCACACGTTTAGGTTCACGGTGGCATCGGGGGGAGCTGGGCCCTCGTTAAAAGGCGCCACTGCTATCCAGTACATCCTGCCTGGCTCCACGTACGTGGCCTGCCACGACGCCTGCCCGCACGCGCTGCTGAAGTTGTGGCTGAGCGCCTCGCATTTCAGAGGCCCCCACTCGTTCGCGGATGAGTAAATGGCAGACAGGCTGTCGCCCGCCGCCTGCCTGCTGCACGTGCCAACCTGCAGCGTGCCTGCTGTCGTGGCATTGGACTGCCACCTGCACAGCAGCAGCAACAGCAGCGGAGGAGCTGGGGAGGGGCAGTTGCATGAGGGATTGCTGCTGAGCGTCGCCGTGTGCTGCTGCTGCGGCGGCATGCATCGGTCACATGAGCGAGTTCCCCTCCCCCTCCCCCACGCCTGTACCGTCACCTGTACACATAGACTAAGTCGCCCTCCAGCACTGTCGAGCAGCTGATAAAGGCCGGGTAGAGGCGCGAGGTGTTGGGGTGGAATGTCTGCAGGCAGCGGGCCATGTGAAAGATGGGTGCCAGCCGCGTGCGCACCGTCCAATGCCAACCACGTGCGGCGGCGCAGGCATCGGCAGGTTTGCCTGGCGCTGCTATGCTCACGGTCAGGGGCATGCGGGTCTCAAAGGGCACGTAGTCAATGCGCTCCGCGTTGCTCCAATAACCGAGTGGCGGTGGTGGGCTAGGGGGCGGCGGGGGGCTTGGCGGCGGCGGGCTAGGAGGCGGCGGGCTAGGAGGTGGGGGCATCGGCGGCGGGCTAGGTGGGGGCATCGGCGGCGGGCTAGGTGGGGGCATCGGCGGCGGCGGGCTGGGTGAGGGCAGGGAGTCGAGCCAGCCTGCTGCCAACCCTGCCGCCAAGCCCACCGTCAATGCAGGGCTGGATGGAGAGCTGGGCAGAGGCTCTGGCGCCGGTGCTGGAGCATACGAAGCGGCATACGGCGCTGGGGCCGGCGCCGCCGCCTGCTGCAGCGCTCGCCGCCAGGTTTGTGGATGTCGCATGACTGCTGGGCTGCCATGGCCCGCTCTCTGACCGCAGTCCGCAAGGGTGAGGGCATAGGCGAGCGCCGCCCCGAGCATCAGTGCCCATCGCGAGGCTGCAGCCGTGCTCCACAGCCTCTTCATGCCTCCGAGTATCGTGTTCGCGCAAAGGCCCGTCGCGCCGCTCGGCGAACAGGTTCGGAGAGAACAGCGCGTGCTTTGCTTCGGCGCTATGCTCGATTCACTGTTCTAAGTGGAAAACATGCGGAGCGCAGGGAATGCGATATGGGCCAGCACCGGGGCCCGCAGCATGACTCATGCGCCGCCGCCGCCGCCGGGCGCCGCCCACCGCCTGCGCTCCCTGCTCTCCTTAAAAAACTTAGCATGAAAATTAGGGAACAAACCGGCCAAAACGCGCTCAGCGCTGTGCGCTTTTCTTGCGCCAATTGCGGGTGCCAGCCCGAGATACTGCGATCGCGGTGGCCAGGGGGCAGCAACCTTCTGTTCTCCCACCTGCCTGGTGGCGATTCCATATGCGCCTTGCCGCTGCCGCCGCCGCATCTGCCCTTGCAGTGCTGCCTGGAGGCCACACTATTGGTAAGGCCGCACCTTGCAATAGTGTGATGAAGACTGACGCCTCAGGCCAGCTGCATGCCACACCGCAACGGCACACCGCAGCGGCATGGCAGCGACGGTGTAGACAGCCGTATGCTCGCACCCTATTCCACAGCCAGCACCGCCTATCCTGCCTGCACATCGGCATATCTTGCACCCACGCGAGGCGGCAAAGACCAGGAGATCGGCACAATGGTTTGGGGGTCTGTGCATGTGCAGGACAAGGTGCCGTGCGGGCTGAAATGGATGTGTTTGCGCCTAACGTTTGTTCAGCTAGGCCCAGAACATGCTCAGCCTTCTGGGGGTTCCGTTTATACCCCTTGAAAAATCAGGCATGCGGCATGGTCGACGACTACGCTGCCGCCGCCGCCGCCAGCCGCCTCAGCAAGTGCCCAGCGAGCCGCAAAATGCTTATATTCCTTCAATTGTCTAGCCAGAGTGGATTGCGGCGCTCCCCGACCCCGCTGCGGGCAGCGACAATGGTTTACTGGCGCGGGGCGAGCACGTACCTCAACCGCATGGCTGTAGACGAGTTCCGCAGGTGCGTGCAGTGGCACGGGCGCCGCCGCAAGCAGGCAGCGGCCTTGAGCCCCCCACTGGCCGCCGCCTTGCCGCCCGCCGCACGTCGTACCGTGTTAGCCCACCTTGCCCTGCACCGCCCATCTGAGTCAACCACTCTGCTCCACCGCATGCCAGGGAGGTGAATGTACGAGCTGCAGCGGGCGACGCTACTGCCTGGCTCTTGTTGGCCACCTGCCTGCCGCTCGTGCTGGCACTGAAAGCTGGCCGTGACACAGGTGGAGTCACAGCATGCCTTGCTACAGCGGCCTTGCGTCTCAGGAGCATTGGAGCAGCGTGTGGGTGCTACCATCCAGAAGCAGTGCAGCGGCGACAGCAGCAGCAGCCGGCTGGTGCAGCTCCCCTGCCGTGCGGCCCCGGCCTCAGATGGGTGCTCACCCTGGTTGCAACCCTCCCTTGCACACACCTTGCGCAGCCTTGTTACTGCTCGGTGGCTGCAACGCGGTGGTGGCGCTGGGCTTATGGCTACTGTACCGCTATCGGCGTGGCATCTATATCGCCCACCGCGAGGCGTGCTGCGTCCTTGGCTACGTACCTGTTGTGCTGTTTGCAGCAGTCCAGCAGAGTGAGCGGCGGTGCGGTTGGACCGCGGCGTTCTCTTGATTGCATTCACCTGCCTGCTCTGCCCGTGTGGTGCGTTGCCATGCCCGCTGGAGACAGGGGGGTCGAGCTGTACCACAACATCTCATATCTCAATCTCACACAGTGCATCCTGCACGCTGCTCCTCGTGCAGGCATCAGCGGCCACTTGCACCTGCACGGCGGCAGAGCCCTGCGGCTGCTGGCCCTGCTGCTGGTGGCGCACCCTGGCAGCTGGGGCTTCATTGGAGCGCTGTACGGGAGCGCCGTGGTGGCAGCCAACCAGCTGATCCTTCCATCCGTTGTGCTGACGTCGGTGCGCCTGCCTGCTGATGACTGATGACCGGACCTGCAGCTGCGGCAGAGTGCGTGCGGCTGCACAGCGCCGAGAGCGGCACTCGACATGTCGCGGGCTGCTTGGCCATGCCCGTGTCAGCAACCTGCCCACACAGCCCGTTAAAACAAGGCCTGACAAGGCAAGCTTCCCGCCCTGGCTTCCCTGCTGCAGGTGCTGCTGGGCAACCACAGCATGTGCCGGCAACTGCTGCAAGTGCCAGGGGTGGAGCAGCTGCTGCGACGGCTGCACCGGGCAGCCAGCTTGTTCCAGTGAGTGGGCGGTGGGTGAAGTTGGTTGATGTGTGCACCGCTCGTGGCTCCTCACGCGATCTGCTGGCCAAGCCAACATGGGAACAGCAGTGCTAAGCTTGTCTCTGCCCACCCCCCTGCTTGTCACAGCACCGGCGCGCTGTTGCCCGCGGTGTTTGCAGACGTGGGCCAGCCGCTGCAGCCCATGCAGCAGTGCCTGGCCTATAACGCGTGGCTGGCGGCTGTGCTGGGTGCGGCGCTACCGCTGTTCCTGCTCAGCCGCATGGAGGCGGCGGCGCGGCGGCGGTTCTATGCGCGGCGGTGGCAGCAGGGAGCCAGCGAGGCCAGCGCCATGCAGGTGCGGCCCATGGGCTGGAGCACGCTGTATTGCTGTAGCTTTCTGTGCTGGCAGGTGTCCGATCTTGTCTACACATTGCCCTGGCGCTCCTTCGCCTTGGGCCATGGCCCCTCTGTGAACTAGTGCCTGGACACCCCTCGACCTGACTGAGTGCGGCACACACGGTGTGCCTCACTTTTGCGATGCTGCCACACCGAACAAATTTGATCATTGAGCACACATTGGTCATTTGAAGTGCACGTAACCTCATGTTTCGCCTTTATTGCCAGTAGAATAACTTACAAAAGAGTTAATGAGGACGGTTCTCCCGGGCCACCCGCATGCCACACCGCCGGCACGCCGCCGCGGCAGGGCAGTGGTGCCGCAGGCAAGTCTGCGTCTTCCGCCCATTCCAGAGCAGCCGCTGCCTCGGCTGCCTGCTGCTCCGCCGGCGGCAGCCAGCTGCTGTCCCACACCAGGCACCTGCCCGCCGCAGCAGGCAGCGGGAAGCGAGCATAGTCAGGGAGATTGGCCCAGGCGGGGCGGCGGCGAGTGCGCAGCGGCTCACAAACGGCCCACACCTGGCAGCCACGGGCGGCGGCAAAGCGCAGGGCGTCGGCAAAGCCGTGGTCGTTGGTGGCGCATGCAATAACGAGATGGGTTGGGGGTTCAGTGTGGGGGGCGGCGGGCGTAGCAGCAGCAGCAGCCTCGTCCGCTCCGGCGGCCGTAGGCGCGGGCCCAGAGTGCCCAGCGCTCTGCTGCAGCACCAGCTGGTGCAGGTGGCCCCTCATCGCCAGGTCCGCAGAGTTCCTGCAGGGGACCAGCAAGGAGTTTTTTACATTAGCCGTTTGCATCCAGCTTCTGGCAAGGCATCCGGCAGCAAGGACACACAGCCAGCCGCTGCGGGTGAAGGGCTGGCCCAAGGCAGCTGTCTCCCCTCCCCCGCTTACTTTCGAACAGGCACGGAGATCAGGCTGCCGCCCACTAGCGCTAGCGCTCGCCTGGCCACGTCTGGGCCGCCCAGCCGTGCCAAGGTACGCTCGTTGGCATAGACTGTGAGCTGAGCTGCGCCGTTGCCGCTGGCCCAGAGCGCATGCCGGGCTACTGCCTGCACCAGCCGATGGCCGATCAGCGGCAGGTGCATGGCATGTGCCACCGCAATGTTGTCCAGGTCCCACAAGATGTGGGCTGAGGGGCTGTGCAGTACTGGGGCAGCGGGCGAGCTGCCTGCCGAAGCGGCGGCGGCGACGGCATGGTGGCGCCTCCGCGTCGGCGGGGTCCAAGCATGTGGGGCGCAGAGCCATTGCGATTGCGACGGCCGCCAAGCGCTGACAGCAGAGGCCCGGGAAAGGCGGTGACCGTGGGCGCTGCCTGGGCAGGCGGTCGGCATTCCAACGGACATGCAAGTGATGGGAATGCGATCGCGCCGCTAGCGGAAGGCTTTGGGCTCCAGAGGTCGCCTGCATGAATGGGAAACACCGACACTCGAGTCTGCTGATCAGCCTCCTGGCACATCAGATGAGCTTTTTATACAGCAAAGCTTCCTTGTCCAGCCGTCCGGCACCCGCAGCGCCTTACTCGAGACGCTCGCATTCTTGCCCTCTCTCCCTGAGCACCGGCGCACGGCGCGGGCCCCAGAGGTGGGGTGTGGCTGCACGCCGTAGATCAGATCCCCTGTGTGATCGCGTCACTAGCACCTGCTGCTGCTGCCGCCGCCGGGAGAGCCTGCGCCTGCCCGCTCTGCTCCCTCTGCTCCAAGCCAATGCCATTTGTCGTCTTTGCTAGCATGCATCGAATGCAACTGCCTGCGGGCATGAGCAGCTTGCAAGTTGTGGGGCAGAACAGCCGGACGGCAGGTCCAGAGGTGCCCGCCGCGCCTGTACCCGGCCGCACCGTATTGCCGTCAACCCCAGCCAGCTCCCTGCTCCACTACCCTGTCCTGCAGGCATGGACGGCGAGGTGGCGGCCCGGCTGCGCTCCCTGGAGGCGACCGTCCAGCGGTTGGGCAGCTCACCCGGCAGCTCCATCTTCCCCTTCCTGCTGGGCTGCCTGCTGACCAGCCTCGCCCTGCTGGCCGCCAGCGCGGCAGTGGGCCTCACCTGGTGGCAGCGCCAGCGGCAGCGCTGGCGCCTGGAGCACGCCGCAAGGCTGGCCAAAGACGACGACGAGTCGGTGGCCGCCCTGCGCCGCCTCATCGGCGACGCCCTGCCCACCTTGTGAGTGCACGTGCCGCCAGTGAGCGCGTGCCGCCGTCAGGGCCTCTTCCCACCCCGCTGCTGGCCTGCGATGGAGCTTTGACTGGCAGCCCCAAACGACCCGCCCCTTGCCCGCCCCTTGCCCACTTGCCCCGCAGCGCAATCGACCCCGCAGCCGCCAGGGTCGACTTCATCAATGCGCTGACGGCGCAGCTGTGGCCGCACGCCGAGCGCGCCGCCTCGCGCCTGCTGCTGAAGGATGGCTTTCTGGAGCGCCTGCTGTGAGCCGGGATTAATTCCTGCCTTGATTGTGCGCCACTGACAGCTTTCGTGCCTGCCTCCCTTGCATTTATGAAGCGCAGCTTTCAACGGGCCTGGCGCAACCTCTGCATGGCAGCCGTGCTTCCCAGCAACACTGTGGCGGCAGAGCCCCACAGGATGGGTGCAGCGCTGCTGCCGCTTGCCGCTCATGTCATGCCCCGCCCCTGCCATTGCAGTAACGAGACGTCCTTTTGGCGGCCGCGCATGCTCATGGGGGCCACGCTCGAGGTGCAGGCGGTGGTCCTCGGGCAGGTGGGTGGCTGAGTGGCTGAATGCCCAGCAAGCGGCTTGGGCGCAACGGTTTTGTCTAGCTGAGCAAGGTGTTGTTCAGCAGGCCGATGCGCACGGCTCGCACAGCCCTGAAAGTGCATCAAGCTCGCTCGCTGCGGCCACCACTCGATTCACTTGCAGTAACTGTTGCGACACTGTTACACTCTGTTCACTTGCAGGAGCCGCCCCGCGTGACGGGCATCAAAACGCTGCCGGTTCACCCGGAGGGCGGCGGCGGCGCCGGGCTGGCGGGGGAGGCGCTCATGGAGATGTCCTTTGCTTGGGCCTCCAAGACGGTAGGCGCCATGCTGAAGCTTGTTTAATGTGTGTACGGAGGGTGCATGGAGGTGCAAGGAGGCGGAGCCTCCGCTGAGCTTAGGGCGCTCATGGGGATGCCCTTTGCTTGGGCGGCCTCCATGAGGGCATGCGCTGAGCTCAGTACCGGAGTTTCGGTGTGATATATGTTCAACAGGGGGGCGCAAGTACTCTTGCTTTTCAATGCAAATGAAACAGTCATCAGGTCCTGGCCGCCACCATCACGGAAGACCTCAAACGCCCCGGTTTGAAACAGACCAAACACTTTTGAAATGTTATTTTTGCTTGCAGGAGGTGAAGCTGCTGGTGACGATGCTGCGGAAGCGGCGCAGCGGCAGGGGCCTGGGGTCGCTGCTGGCGCCTGCCAGCCGCCTGAAGGCGGGTTCAGGGCTTGCATTCACATGCGTTTGCTTGCTTGGCTTGCTGCCGACAGCTTGAGTGGGGGCATGGCAGCCGGGCATGGCCACAGTCGGTCCCTGCCCCCGGGTGGCAATCACGTGCCACGTCACATTGCTGTGCATCCGTGCACCTGTGCAGGTGGGCGTGTCCAACCTGTCGGCGCGAGGCACCGTGCGCATCGCCATCAAGCCACTGCTGGACGAGCTGCCGGTAGCAGGCGGCGTCAAGGTGGGCGGGGACGTGTGGCCACACACCCTGGTGGACACACACCATAGTGTGGTGGGCTGGAGAGGCGCAGGGCTGCGGCTGCATGCCCAGTGCTGCCTGTACAGCACCCGCCTGTGATGCATGTTGTCCACTGCTTGCAGATCAGCTTTCTGGGGGCACCCGAGTTCCGATACGACATGAGGTGGGCTGCTCGGCGCTGCGCCTAGGCCTGCCGTTATGTGGCGGCCAGCCTTCAGCAGAGGGGGCATTGCTGCCCTGCTGCCTGCACCTGCTGTGAGCGCTGTGAGGCTAGCCGGTACCGGAGCCGGCCCTGCCACTCTCTGCAGCAACCAAACAAAAACGGAGTTGCTGCAGCGCGCTGGGGGGCAACTTCCACCCCCTAACTGCTGCCTGCTGCCCTGCCCTACCATGTTGGCTCAGCAGCCGTCAATCTACTCCCTTGGATCGCAGCGCGCTGGGCGGCAACCCATATTTGCTTCCCGGTATCGAGCACATGGTGACCTCGTTCATCAAGCACAACGTGCTCAGGCAAGTGGAGGGAGAGGGGCGTGCCAAAGATGCCATGCCACAGAGGGGGCTGCATCCAGGCGCCTCTGGCTTGGCCATCTGCTGCTGCGCGGTTCATCAGCAATCACACACCCGCTGGTCTGCATGTGCCGCCCGCCAAGTTCGCCTCTCAATGCACTGCGCTTGCCGTTCATAACTGAGCTGCCCCTTTCCTGAAATTAGCTGCCCATCCCCCTGGTGCGTTGCCACACTGCAGGCCGTTCACCTACCCGGAAGGGTTCACCTACAGCCTGCTGCCCGAAAGCTCGGCCCCTGCCTTTGAAAAGCCGGAAGGGCTGCTGGAGGTTACGGTGAAGGAGGCAACCAATGTGCCGCGCATGGACCTGCTGGGAAAGGTGAGATGGAGTTGAGCACGTTTGACCGGCGCTGCAACCTGTGCGCCTGCGGCTGTGACCATGCCACGTGGTGCACCTTGCCACGCATGTTGCTGCATAGCCATGCTTACCTGTCCCTTGTAACTGCCCTTGCAGGCCGATCCGTATGTCTGCTTGTGGACGCGGGAATCACGCAAGGTGAGGCCGGCTCAGCTGCAATGCATGCACGTTGCCTTTGCTAGCTGCCCTTGTGAGCTGCCGCTCTGCCGCAGCCCTGCTGGAATCAGCTCGCGTTTCCGGCCGCCCTAAGGCTGCAGAATGCAGAGCAATGGCCAGTGGCTCCCAGCTTCCCACCACAACGCGCTGCCCCCACCCTGCACAGATGCACACTGCTGTGCGCAGCTACACGCTGCACCCGATTTGGCAGGTGAGGCACATGGGAGTCCTGCGGTGATGCTGCATTCAAGGCAGGAGCGCACACCGCAGGGGCTGCCGATGGATCGTTCCATGACGTTGTTGCCTGGCTGGCACGCTGTGCTGCGTAGGAGACTTTCACGTTTTTGGTGCATTCAGCCCAGCACCAAAGCATCACATTGGAGCTCTACGACTCGGGTGCGGTGGCAAGCAGGTGCCTGTAGGCGACAGTGTAGGCGGACAGTGATGTGGCCGCTGTGCTCCCGACTTGCCCAGCCCCAGCATGCACAACTGCACATACAACTCCCTCTCTCTGCATGCCCGCAAACATGCTGCGATCTCACGACGTGGTTGGGCAGCCTGCAAAAGACAAGCATGGCCTCAACATCGCAGGCCGCATCCCACCCCCTGCAGACATGCTGCGAGCCGACGACCTGATTGGGCGGCTGTCGGTGCCCCTGCGATCGCTGGATCTCACGCCGGGAGGTGGGTGCCTTCGATGGGTGCGCCCTCCAGCAGCGCTCTGGCACGCATGCCGAGTGGGTTCCGCCAGCCGTGGCATTGTGCATGCAGGGCTGGTGCCGCACTGTGGAGCCCTGCCTTGCTGCCCTGAATGGAAGGGATCGGGTTGAGCGCACGCTCTCCGACCGGCTGACCCATCCTGCCCGGCTGACCCATCCTGCCCGGCTGACCCATCCTGCCCCCGCCATCCCTCCAGCGCTGAACGAGCTGTCGCTGCCCATGCCCCGCGCCGGCAAGAAAAAACGATACTCTCGGCAGAGTTCAGAGCGGCAGGGCGCAGAGCAGCAGCGGGTGCTGGCGCAGCCCCTGGGCGTGGGCCGCGCAGCGGGCACAGCAGGCACAGCAGCGGCCGAGGGCGGAGGTGTGCAGCTGCGGCGGGTGTCGGGGAGTACGGCGCCAGAGGACAGCGCAACGCAGCTGCCTGCCCGCAGTGCAGGCAGCAGCGGCAGCACGGCGAGCGGGCGGTTGGGGGAGCGCCCACGCACGCCCTCGCGGCCACTCACACCAGCGGCAGCCGGCGGCAGGCCGGCACCATGCACGCCTGAGCAGGGCAGCAGCGCCGCGGCAGAGAGCACAAGAGCAGGCGGGGGAGCGGCAGCTGCAGTGGAGCCGGTTGGTGCAGCGGCGGTGCTGGACAGCCGCCCGACCGCAGGGCGTCGGGCCTCCCCTGCAGGCCTGGCGCGCGTTTCCGGCCACATCGACCAGCTGCGCCAGCTTGCGTCCAACCCGTGGGATGCCCTCCGCCGCAAGGAGTGCCAGCTGCACATCACAGCCACCTACCTGCCGCTGACTGAGCAAGAGCTGGCGGCGATGGAGAGGGAGGCGGGGCGGCGGCAGGGCGGCGGCGGGCCGACCGCCATGCAGCGGGTCAGCACCCTGGCGGCCAGCAGCCCACGCATCGCCAACCTGCTGCACAGGTGGCTACCAGCTTGCTCGAATGCGCAGCGCGCACTTGCACGAGGCCCTGCTGCTGTGCTCGTGCATGCCCGTACCAGGCGGCTTATCTGTGGTGGGCATGGTGCATGCGCTCCTCGCTGCTCATCAGTGTGGCCCGGCCTGCATTCTGTTTCCCCGCAGCGGTGTGCTCTACGTCTACATTGACCGGGCGCAGAACCTGGCCAGCAGCACGGCGCAGGGCTTCACGCGCAACATGTGGGTGCGGGAGCGGCGGCCCTGTTGGCCGCACGTCTCCACAGCGACTGCTGCATTTGTGTGTGCGTGTGCTGGATTTGCTGTATGCTGCGTTTGCCTGCCGAGTCGTTGCCGCCATGTGCAACCAAAGCCGACGTGAGCAAGCGTGCTTGACCACACCATCAGCCCTCCCCATCTGCTGATCTGCGTTTGCAGGAAGGTGACGGTGCGAGTGGGAGGCATCAAGAAGACGACAGAGCGCGGCAAGGTGAGCTGTCTAGGTGTCCCCAGTGCTGTCCATGCTGACTTTGCCAGACCGGTGCCGTTCCGCCGCAGTGACCCAAACAAATTATCAAACTTGGCACCGCCCGCCAGGTGTCGTTCCGCCACCGTTCGAATCCGGTGTTCGATGAGTCTCTGGAACTGGTGCTGGATGGCAGCCTGACGCGGCAGGCCGATCGAGGTCTGGAGATACACGTAGAGGTAGGGTGCCGCTGATGTTGCCGCAAACAGGTGTGCACCTGCGGCGCGACTGCTGCTGCACCAGCGGCAAACGTAGCCTGGAAACGGTGTGAAAAGCAATTGGTCCATGCACATTAGGTGGCCGGCCGCCAATGTCGTCCACCCTCACCATCCCGCCGGCGGGCGCCCGCCCCGCCCCGCCCCGCCCCGTCAGGTGTGGGTGCAGCACTTTGTGCTGAGCGACAGCTTCAAGGGGCGTGTGAGCATCCCCCTGCGCCAGGTGGGCGACAGCTGTCGTACTGGCAGGGCCAGCGCATTTTACTTGCTGGCGATGTAGCAGATGTGCCGGCGGCAGAGACATGTATGTGTACACCAGCTTGCACGCCTGTCGCGCAGCGTGGATACCCAGCTGTCCTGCCCCTCCCACCTGCCTGCTCCAAGGTTCTGGAGCGGCGGCGGCTGCGCGACACGTGGACGCTGGAGGGCGTGCGCCAGGTGAGATGCATGCAGCTGCCTGCTTTCTCTGTCTACTTCAATTCATCCCGCCGTGCCGCAGGCATATCTGTGGTGTGTGGGGTTTGCCATTCGCTGGCCACTCCGACTCTGCTGGGGCGGCGCTCAACGGCAGAACCGCGGCTCATCTACATCAGCTGGCTGCGCTGCCTCTCTGTTCTGCCTGCAGGGCAGCCTCACTATGGAGTTCAGCTGGTTCAGCGTGCTGTCCATGTGAAGCCGCCGGCTGAACTTGGTTGCCGCCCCCAGGAGCTGCCAGGAGGGCTTGGCTGGATCGCCATGAGGCCAAGTGGCACCGGCTGGCTTTTGCGCCTATTATACCGCCGCTTGCACCAGTTGCCCTTGGATAGTAGCTGTGAATCTCGTGTTGAACCAAGCGCTAAGGGTGACTGAAGAATGGGCAACATCCAGTGCAGCGCTGGGCATGGGCGGTGCCGCCGCGGGGCATGAACAGAGTGTCGGGTTGCCGCCGCAATGCTTTCACACGCTAAAACAGAAGACTGCGACACGACTCAGGCCTGCACGACCAGTTCCGACAGCGATACTGAAGGAGCGCGCGTTGCTTTGCCCAAGCTCGCACCGGCCCCGCCTTGCCTTGGGTGGTGAGGTTTCGATCATGCCGCACAAGTGGTTGCAGGCCTGAGACGGCGCTCCGCCGTTCATGCGCCGCCGCCGCCGCCGCCGCCGCCGCCGCCGCCGCGCGGGCGGCTGCCACTCCGACTCGATGACCCCGCGCGTACTCACTTCTGCTGCTCCTCGCCGCTGCCTCCCCCACGTGCAACTGCCCGTGCCTGGCGCCCCACCCCGCTGAAAGTGCAGGACCTTTTGTGCGTGCCCACCGCGCCATCAGCCGCGATGCAGAAGGGCATCCTGCTGCGGGCAGCCAACCACGCCATTAGCGAGACGCCGGTGCCACAGCCACCAGCCAACCCTAACGAGATCGACACAGCGGCCTACGGCTCGCTGCTCAAGGTGCGTATGCGGAGGGCAGAGGTTAAACCGTAGACCTGAGAGTCGGAGGCTTCGTGATGATGGTGGGCGGCAGGCTAGATTGTGTGTCGCCTGCCTCACCTGGCGACGCAATGCCGATCAGCTCACATGCATGCATTGTCGCTGGAGTATCCAAGCCCTCCCCTCCGCCCAACTGCCCCCTGGCCGCAGTCAGCGGACCCGCAGCACCTGCTGCTGGCGGCGGTGCCTTTCAGCGAGCGGGCGGGCACGCGGGTGCTGCTCGTTTACGACGCCAGCAGCGCTGGGGAGGTGCGGGGCAGTGTGTGGAGGCAGGCCGGCGGGATGGCGACACCTGCTTGCTGGTTGGCTGGGTTCTACTATTAGTAGCACGCCACTGCGCTCCACTAGGGCAGCAGATGTACAGGCCGGAAAGGTGCTAGCAACTCTTAGTGACTCAAGTGTGTCACATGCGGGCTTGCTTGAAATGGGTGCGCACATCTGCAGGTGAACCAGATGGCCACCCGCCTGACGATGCGGCTGCATGAGGGCCTGAAAGTGGAGGTGAGTGCCCCGGGTCCTGGGTCCAGCTCATGGGTGGCAAGGCACACACTGCCTCCCAGATGGCCGCACCCATCCCGGCCAGCACTGCCAGCCCCAAGACCCTCCCCGCACCAACCTGCCGCGCTTCTCGCCTGCTCCAATGTCGTCCGCAATCAGATCCGGGGAGACGCGCTTGCCTTCTACGCCCAGCCGGGGTCAGACTTCGGAGAGGTGGAGTGGCAGCAGGCGAGGCTTGCTGCTGCTATGGCTTGCTGCTGCTGCTACCGCCGCTGCCGCTGTTGCCGCTGCTTCTGCAGTCGTGATGTGCTGAGCATGCTGCGCGGCTCTGCTGGCCAGCATTGATGGGCCCCGCAGCTGCGGTTGGTCGGCCTTCGCTTTGCTCAGCCGCTGAGCACGAGTTGCTGCGCTCATGTCGAGTTGCTGCGCAGATCGACAATGCCATTTACGACATGGCTATGGAGTTCTTTGAGCAGGTACGCCTATGTCACCTGTGCAACAGGTCACCTGTGCAACAGGCGCTCGATACACTCGATACGTCAGCCCAGCCAGCGCAGCAGGGCTGGAGGCAGCGCGGCACATGCCAGTGCAACCGCCGCGGCATTGTAGCGGCCCGTTGCAGCGGCAGCCTGGCACAAACAACTGCTCCAAGCTCCGCTGCTGAGTGCACATCCACTTGGCTTGACCCTCTTCCTGTGTTGTGCAGGGGCGCAAGCCGGCAGAGGCCGACATCCAGCGAGTGGTGGAGGCGTACCGGGAGGGTGAGCCTCCACTTCATCCTTTGTTCTCACCCCGTGTTGGCTCAGTGGCATGGGCATGCCTGGTCAACAATGCTGGTAGCAAGCAGGTGTTGCCGCTGGTGTTTGCAGCGCGGGTCCAGGGTCCAGGCTCGCACGGCTGGTGCGCCGGGGGCTGATAAAGCAGCAGTCGGTCTTTGCACGTCGCTTGTGCCGTTGCAGGCAAGTACAACTACAACAAGGATTGTCCAGTCACCCGTCACTGTTCGCAATTCGTTTAGCGATCCCTTTTCCCTTGTTGTTCAGGCAAGTACGACTACAACAAGGATCGCGAGGGCGAGGAGGGCGAGGTGAGGCGGCCGCGTTGCTGGGTTTCATGCTCTGAGCTGCTGCTTTTGCAATGTAGCCTGGTGGGTGGTTGTCGTGCCAACTCAAAGTTGTGCGAGCTCGGAAGTGCTCCCTGCCACCGTGGCTTGTTTTCAGGACGTGAACAAAGATGATGCCGGGGAGGACCTGGCGGACGCGCTGCAGGAAGCGTAGCCACGGTCTTGATACCTCTGATGCTGCTGCAATCAGCACGGCCGGCTGTGCCGGAGCAGGGCCAGCCCGCTGTGCAATGCGCAGCCACGACACCAAAAATGGCGCCACTGCCACCGGCATGTGACACCAAGTTCAGCAACAAGCAAAACACCAACCAACAAGACATATTGTGTAGGCACTCAACCTTATCATCAAGCGCTCATGGCAGCGCTCCTCAACCACAAACCGCCCATGCATCCTTGCTTGCTAGAACCAGAGTCATTTACAACACACCATCGCCAGCACTGTGCAGCAACCTGTAACCTTGCGTGCAAGCACTGCCCCGACTGCGCCCAGCCAAGGCAGCGGCGACACCAAGTCCCGTCCGGGGCAAAGCATGGGCAGCGGCGCCAGCTCAGCGCATTGAGTAGGTGACTGGGTCAGTCGGTTTCTGCTGGCTTGCACGTGTATACTTGAGCAGCAGGGCCTCGGCGGTCTGGCCGGGGCCGCGCAGGTCCTGCACATACGGCTCCAAATCCTCCCACTCCCACCTGCAACGGGCACACGCGAGACTCGGTAGTATATTGAGCAGACAGATTGCGGTGCCGCCAAGCGCTGGCTCGTGGCAGGTAGGGCTGCACCAGTGACACCAGGCCAGCCCTGCCGAGTAGGCACACATGACAACAGCAGAAGCCAGGCACAGCGGAGAGTGTGCCTCACCGCTGGCACTTGGCAAGCAGTGCAGCCAAGCAGGAGGGCGGGCCCCGTGCTGCCACGCAACTACACAGCCACTGCACAAAAAGGCAAGCACGGCCTCATAAAGCTTACCGCTGGCGCTCCGCAAACAGCGCTGCAAAGCGTGAGGGCGCGTCCCGCGGCAGCGCGGCCAGTGGGAAGCACTTGAGGCGCAGCGGCTGCGGGATGCCCGCTGCCCCAGTGCCGCCGCCATACCGCAGCGCCTCGCCCCGCAGCATCTCCATGCGCGGCAGCATGCCCTGCAAGCGGTCGGTCATGCAAGCAGGGCAACGCGGTTGATGGATGTGGTTGATGGATAGGGTCGAAGGCACAACTGAGCAGCATGACATGCGTGGTAGCGCGCGTGGCAGCTCGTGCCATGCCACACCAGCTGTCAGGCTCACCTCTGGCACAGCCCGCTGCCAGGCCTCCTCAAACTCAAACAGCTCCCAGTCCGGCTGCGACGCCAGCAGGCTGCGCGCAAAGTGCAGGCACACCGCCGCCTCATCCAGGGCGTAAACGCCGCTGCTGCTGCCCAGGCCCTCTGCCGCCGCTGGCGCATTTGCTGTGCCTGCTGCACCTGCTGCTGCATCTGCTGCTGTCTCGTCTGTCTGCATGGCGGCAGGGCCATCGCCCTCCTGGCTGCCGCCGCTGCCCACCGGCGCTCCAAAGGAGGCCAGGCAGTGCACTGTGACCCTGCAGGGAGGATGAAAAGACGGCACGGCTGATGCATCAGTCCAGCTGGAGTCGCATGGAGGCAACCACCTGCGGTCCTGCAACAGACCAGACTGCCCTTCGCCTGCCCCAGGCAATATGAGCAGCCGCAGGCGAAGTTGAACCGATTGCACCATGACTGGGAGTGAGAGCGTACCGGGGATCGTATCCATGGGGCTCCAGCGCCGCCGCCACCTTGTCACCCGGCAGCACGGTCAGCGGCCAGCCGTGCTCCACGGCTGTGAGCAGCACCAGCTCCAGCAGCATGCCTTGGTAGCCCGCATCAACTGTGCAGTAGCGGCCATCTGTGCAGGCGGGGCAGAGGGAAGGAGGGGGCAGGCTTGCCGACGTCGTCGGTTGCAACAACCCTGCGGACGTGCATCAACTGTGCAGCTGGCCTCTTTCCCGCCCGCATGCACCATGGCCATGCTTGCATGCAGACGTGGTGACAGGCCAGAGCTGCAGCACCCTTCAGTGCACCAGCGCCAGCCTGCGCATCACACTGCCCTAGCAGCCTTTTGCCACGCAAGGCCAGCCGCTCACCCAGGCACAGCGCGTGGCGGTCGCGCAGCGCGGCGCGCAGCTCCCCAACGCTGCACTGCACACGCGCCAGCAGCTCTGCTTCTGTGTACCCGCCGCTGAAGCTGGCTCCGCTGCTGCTGCTGCCGGGCCGCTCGCTGTCCCGCATGCTGTACACATCTCGCATGTCCTGGTCAGCTTCGCAGCCGTACTGTCGCTCCTGCGTTACACAGGCCGCGCAGGGGAGTGAGAGCGCACAGGGGGTCAAGCTGTGCAAGGACACGGCCAGGCCATCAGCAGCACCGCCACACCCAAAGCAGCAGCCGGCAGCTTGCCCAGGCAACATGCCCATGCGAGAACCACTGGTGCTGCGCACTGGCCGCTTGGTGCAGGCTGGCACTGCAGCAGCGCATCCAACTGTTGCAAGCAGGGGGCAGCTGCCACGCGCTTGCAATGTATCGAGCTGCGACAGGCACCCTCACCTGCAGCAGCGCGTCTAGCTGGTGCAGGCAGGGGCCAGCTGCCACCAGCTCCAGGTGGCTGCTCACCACCGCTGCTGCCACCACAGACGGCTGTGCGGCTGCGGCCTGGTTCTGTAGGCGGGCATTGTGGAGGGGCGAGCAGGGCAGGGGCTGTGTGTATGGCGCACGCGGCATCGGTTGGGGGATGAGTGAGCCGTCAGGCGCGTCTCGCCAGCCCTACCAGGCGGGAGCGGGCAGCAGCAGCGCGGCGCCAGGCCTGCAACATGCCAGATTTTTAAAGATGACAGCGAGCTGACAGCCACAGCACTGCCGCCCCAACCCCACCCCACCTGCCCCCACCCACCTTTTCCAGCTGCGTGCCCAGCCCCAGCAGCACCCCCGGCGGCGTGGGCTGCACATTGGGGTCCTGGCTGGTGAGCGCTGCCGCTGCCGCCGCCGGGGCGGCGGGCTCCTCTTGCACCAGCAGGCACAGGTTGGTTGTTTCCACGTTCTTCACTGCGTAGGTGCGGGAGCTGGAGCACAGCACCGCCTCCTCTCCAGGACCACCCTTGAGGCACAGCCTGTCGCGGAGGAGGGGTGCAGGGTCGGAAGCGAGACACCCTTCTGAGAGGCACACAGCTGCAATGCCGCGAGCAGCGGACCGCAGCGGTCGTTGCAACGCACCATCAGCGCTTGGCGGCGGCGGCGGCGGCGGCGGCAGTGGCGGCGCCGCGGCAGCTGCAGGCCAAGAGAAGCTGCTGAGGGGATACTGGGCCAGGAGACGTTTACAGTCTGCAAACAGAGCGGCAGCCGCGGGCGAGGCCTCCAGCCTTCGCCGGCTGCTGCGCTTGAAACTCGGGCTGCCGCTCACCCGCCCGCCAGCAGCTCCTGCAGCATCGCCTCATCCGCCACCTCCAGCAGCCGCAGGTCGTGCCGGATGCCCGCAGTGTAGGCCAGGGTGCGGGGCTGTCCCCTCTCCAGCGCCAGAGGCTGCCCAGGCGCCATTGCGGCCAGGTTGCGGTGATCAGAAGCGATCGCAGGAAGTGTGGGGCGCTTGCCGGTCTCCTGCGATCCATGGATCTGGGCCGCCGCCACATGTGCAGCTGATGTGCCTGCCGCCACCCCCATGATGTCTCGGCACTCAGCGAGCGGCTTCTCAACCCCGAGGCGGTGTAGATCTGAGTGCACAAAATACATCTGCAGGCAAGCGCTAAGAGCAACACACTGCACAAATCAAATCAAACACTCACAGCCAGTCCGTCGCCGCAATCGCGTCCGCTTTCTGCCCCAGTGCCGGGTTTGCGTGCAGCAGCAGCTCAGCCGCCAGCCGCTGCCAGCTGGTGCTGCCAAGCGCACGCTCAAACCTGATCCTGCTGAGCAGCACTGCTCGTGCTCTCCCAGGGGGCTCTGCTGTGTGCCGAGTGGCCCACAAGAAGGTGGCCGGCCAGCGAAGTCACACCGGCTGCCACCGGATTGGGCGTAACGCAGCTCTGGCACGCGCCAGGGTGCCCTCCAGCCTGCCCGCCATGGCCCCAGCCAGGCTGGCCGGGCTGCCCCCAGCTGCAGCCATGCGCCTGGCTGCCGCCATGCTGTCTTCCAGCTGCCGGATGTCCTGCCGGCGCTGCGGCAGATCGTCTTTGAGCCACAGCTGCACCGCTGCGCTCGCTGACTTGAGCAGGTCATCCGCCACGTATGCTGCCGCTGCCAGCACCAGCCAAGTGGGCGGCTGCGACCTGCTCATGCACACGCCAAACAGCAGCCACAGCCACGCCTGGACCGAGTTGCCGAACAGCTGCGCCCGCATCTGCGCTGTGTACGCTGGGAGGCCGCGCCAGCGCAGCAGCGCCGACTGCCAGCCGAAGATGACAAGCGACACCACCGCCAGCAGCGCCTTCAGCCGCAAGCCGGAAACCTGCTGAAAGAGCGGCTGGGGGCGGCTGGGGTTGGGGCAACACCCAACTGTGGCGCAGGGCGCTCCGCGCAGGTCGCCAGGCAGGGCCGGCAGGGCTAGCACCCTGCCCCGAGCCTGGTCACAAGCAGCCGTGCATGCACGTTTTGCACTTGCACCAGTGTTTCGCTGCGGCGGAAGCACCCACCGGGAACCAGCTGGGCTCCAGCCGGCGCACAACTTCAGCGTTGGTGTCCTCCATCCGCGTCAGCTCGTACAGTCCAGACAGCGTGGCCGCCGCCTCTGGCCCTGCATTGGGATGGAAGAAAGGAAGCGGCACATTTGAATGCGCGACGCAGCCCTGATGGGAGCCATGTCACCCTCCGCGCCTTTTCCGCGGCAGGGGTAGCGCTGTGTAGCCCAGTCGCTCGCAAGCAGGGCAACGCCACGGCCCTGCTGCCCTCTGCCGCTACCTCCCGCTGGCTCACACACCAGCCCAACCTTCAGCGCATTGCCAGCAGCCGCGGCTGCAGAAGTACCGGCCCCTGCCCAGGGCATCTTATGGGGGAGGTGTAGCAGGCAGGTGGCGGCAGCCAGCTGGCCGGCAGGGCTCACCCGGCATCTCGCACAGCTGGTCGGCGTCCATCTGAAGCACTGCAGGGCATGCATGAGTAGAAGGGGCGGTGGTTGCAGGCAGGGCGAGGCGTGCTGCGGCGAGGGGTGCGTGCCAGCTGGGCTACAAGCATGGTGCACAAGCATGTGCATGCATGCAGGGCACCGGTGGGGGTCGGGCACGAGCGCAGGCAGGGACTCGAGCTGCGCAAGCGCAGCGCCCCACCGGCACTGGGCTGCAGCTGCCGCCAGCGCCCGGCGCCCTGCCGCCAACAGCACAAGGACCCTTACCCCCCAGCTGATGGTTGGCAGCCCACTCCTTGTAGGCGGTGAGCTTGGTGGCAAGCGCGCGCATCACGCCAGCCAGCTGCGTCTCCAGCCGGGACCGCTCCTGCCCTGGCTGCAGCGGCGCAATCTGCGCCCGCAGAGCGCGCACGCTGGGATGCAGAGTGCGCATGCCCTCAATCCCGGCCCGGATGTACATGGACGCCATCCTGCCGGGGAGGGGCCAGCACTCGGTCGGGCACCAGCGAGCACTCGGTCGGGCACCAGCGGAAGACGATCCCGCACCCCGACGGCGGTGCGGCGGCAGGGCGGCAGCCACTGCCACAACAGGCGGCCGGTGGTGGTGTAGGCGCTGGTGTCGCCCCTCACACGACATACACGCTCTACCTTGTGCTCCGGACGGCGCTGCCTTGGTGGAACGCGGGGCTGGCGGGCTGGGAGTCCTCCTGAGGCGCCCACTGCTGCACACGCGCGCGCGCGTGTGCACGCTTTTGGACGGATGTGTGGGCAGGGCAGCCACTCCTGGCGAGAGGATAGTGCCCACCGGCATGCGCATGAGGGGCGGTCCCCCGTGGAGCTGCTAAGCGGGTGCAGAGCGTGCCTGTGACTGCAACCTGATCACCAGGGGCGAGGGGGAAGCGGGCCGCCCGCCGCCCGCCCGCCACCGCCGCCCGCC
>RRZL01000084.1:467182-486568 GCA_006782975.1 Chlorella sp. Dachan | reverse complement strand
ATTTACAAAGACCCGTCGAAGCACACACATCGGTCAGAGCTGCTCCACGGGGCTGGAGGAGGGGGGCCACTTGGGTCGCAGCGACTATGCGAGCTTGAGCGGGGCTGCAGCGGCAGCAACAGACGTGGAGGATGGCGCGCAGCGGCTGGAGCACCGCGCTGGTGGGAACGGCGCTGCCCCGGTCGCCGCCGCCGCCTCCCGCCGCCCGCAGTTTGTACTGCCGCCGCGCCGCTCCTGCTGGTGCTTGCACCTCCCCTAACTGGCTGCATGGTGTCACTGCCCTGCAGCTGGCGCTGGCGCTGGCCGTGCTGGGCCGCCTGCTGCAGCCGGATGGGCCCCACCGCTCGCCGCCGCGCTGGCACGTGGCAGCGGCGGCGGCGGGGGAGGCACCCGGCAACCTGAACCTCACGCAGCTCCGGTGGGTGCTGGGCGCACAGGCAGGCCCGAATGGAACAGCAGCACGAGTGCCGCAGGTGCTGTTGGCATCAGCCACGTCGACCGTGGCAGCCAGCGCTCACACTGCTGCGGGTGTGGCCCAAGAACTCCGCATGCAGGACCATTCCCAGCTAGGCTGCACGGTCCAGCGGCCATCCAGCATCATGCGCCGCCCTTGATGCACCCCACTCCCCCCCCCGCTTCCGCAGCGAGGAGTCACGTGAGATGTTCCGGTTTGGTTACGGCCAGTACATGCAGCGCGCCTTCCCGCGCGACGACTTGCGCCCCATCTCCTGCCGCGGCAAGGACTCACAAGGCGGCATTGCCCTCACCCTGATCGACAGCCTGGACACGCTCGTGGTGCGTTGCTGCCGGTGCTCGTGATGTGTCCATCGGCCAGTGGTTCCATGCAGCTAGGCAGTCGGCTCGGGCTGTGGCAATAGCGGTGTTGCTGCCGGCGTCGCAGCCAATGCCGCTGTCGCTGCTGCCATTGAGCAGCGTTTTTTTTGTGTGTGTGTCTGTGTGTGGAGGCGACTGTGCATCACCTGTGCTGACTTGCATCAGTGCCCGTATCCTCACACCAATGCAGGTGATGGACGAACGCGAGGAGCTGCGCAGGGCGGTGGCCTGGCTGGCAGCCAATGCCACTTTTGACGTGGATGCACGGGTGGGTGGGATGCCCGGGCAGGTTCACGCACGTTTGGGGTGCTGCATCGGGCGCTCGCGCTGCTGCGTGTCTGCAGAGCTTGCCTCACCACCAATGCCCGGTTGCTGAGGCTGCCCTGCCCTGCACTTCTCCAGGTGCACGTGTTTGAGCTGACCATCCGGGCGGTGGGCGGCCTGCTGAGCGCACACATGCTCATTGAGCAGGTGGGAATGTGGCGTGCCTGGCAGGTAGTTTGTCCCCGGCCGCACTGGGCAGCATGCCAGGTTTGGTTCCAGGCTGCCGCTGCCTGCGTTCCATCCCAGTTGCAGCGTGCTTCCTCAGCAGGGCGCATCGCGGTTCGAGCCGCGGCTGCGTGCACTGCCCGCAGCAGCACTCGCCCTCCTGCCCAGCGGGTCCCCATTCCTGCCAGCACACCACTGCTGCCACGCAGGACCCCAGCCTGGTGCCCGGCTATGACGGCTCCTTGCTGCGCCTGGCAGTGGACCTCACGGACCGTTTCATGCCCGCATTTGACACGCCCACGGGCGTACCACTGTCCTGGGTCAACCTGCGCAGGGTGGGTGGTTGATGGGCGGCTGATGGGGGCACTGTGGTGGCAGGGGCGCACAGCATGGCAGGCGGCAGGCACGCGGTCTGCAGCGGCTTGACACGTGTGCAAGCGGGTTGCTTTGATGGTTTGCTGACCCCGCCAGGTGCGTTGTTTTGCTAACCCTGCCAAGTGCGTTATCTTTTTATTGCAGGGCCAGATCCCGGGCGACGTGCGCTCCACCTGCACCGCCTGCGCCGGCACGCTGCTGCTGGAATTTGGAGTGCTCTCGCGCCTAACAGGTGCGGCACGTGTGCCGGTGGGGGGTGGCACTTGTAGGTTGGGTGGGTGCGCAACCGCATTTGGGCGAGGGCGGCAGCTGGCTTGACACAAGCTGTGTTTGTGGGGGCCCCTGCAGGCAACGCCACGTACGAGGCCAAGGCGCGGCACGCGGTTGAGACCATCTTCGACATGCGCAGGTGAGCCTCAGGGCTGGCGGCAAGATCTGGTGCGCAGCATGGGCTGTCACAGTTGTGATTGCTGGCGACTGCCTCGAGCTGCAGTCCCTGACTTTCGTCGCCTGTCTGGGCCAGTGCATCCGGGCGGACTAGAGGGCGCGACTGGCGGTCAGCATGCCGAGCTGCGGCAGCGGCCAGTGGAGCTTGCCTGCTGTTCTCAATCCTCTCTCTGTTCTGCCCTGCAGCCCACGTGGCCTGGTGGGAAACACGCTGAGCTGCGACAGCGGCGAGTGGGAGCGCACCGACGCGGGCGTGGGGGCGGGGGTCGACTCCTTTTACGAGTACCTGCTCAAGGCGAGCCAAGTTGATTCTGACTCAATTGCAGCTCTCACATCATAGTGCTGCACTTGGCAGGGCCGCACGCCATGGTCGCATTCTTGCACAACAACAGTGAAACCTGCTGCCTAGTTTGGGATGGGAGGAGGCGCTGCAAAGCTGCCCCACCTTGCGGTGCTCCCTGGCTCCCTGTGCCGCCTCGCTGTGCGCTGCTCACTGCACCTCGGTGCCTCCCCCGCAGGCCTACCTGGCCTTTGGCGACGAGCGGTACCTCGCAATGTTTAAGGAGGTGTACGCAGCCGCCATGACCAACCTGCAGCTTGACCCGGCGTTCCATGGCACCATTTGGTGAGGCGCTGCGGCTGGCGGGGTGGGCAGGGCGCAAGCAGGGAGAGCGAGGCACTGCGAGAGCAAGGGTACAGCGCGGCAGCGATCACTGGATGGTGTGCTTTTTGCTGGCACGGTCCCCACCAGCGTGCCTGGCTGGCTGGCTGGCTTTGCACCTGTCTGAATCGAACAATACGATGACAGCCCGGTCCCCAGCTGAGCCAGCGCCTGCCCCACTGCATGCAGGCTGGTGGATGTTGACATGAACAAGGGCACCGTGCTGCACCCGTACGTCTGGAGCCTGGGCGCCTTCTGGCCCGGCCTGCAGGTGTGTGACAATTTCTATTTTTTGTTAATTAATTCACAACGGTGGCGCTTTCAGGCGCCAGGTGGAAGATTGGGCGTGCCGGCTGGCTCCAGAGGCTGCCTGTGAGGTCTCCAGGCGCCTTGCTGGAGGCATGTGCTGATGCTTGATGGCCATCTGCCTCCCTGCGCTGCCCCCGCTGTGTTGCAGGCACTGGCGGGGCAGGTGGAGGAGGGGGTGGCGCTGCACAAGAACTGGAGTGCGGCCTGGAACCGCTTTGGCTGGCTGCCCGAAATGTTCGACCTAGGCATGGACAACCGGCACCCCACCGAAACAGGTCCGGTTTTAAAACTGCCTCAGCCAGGATTCTGCAGCTTGCCGTGTGATCGGGAAGGGCGGGGCGGGGCGGGCTGCCGCTTGCGTGTTGCCTGCTGGCAACCCCGCCCCACCTACGCCTCCCACCCTCTCGCCCCCCTGCAGGCTACCCGCTGCGTCCGGAGCTCATGGAGTCCACGTTCCTGCTGCACGCCGCCACTCACAGCCCGCGCCTGCTGGCCACCGGGGCGGCCCTGCATGCCCGGCTGCACAGCGCAAACCGGGTGGCCTGCGGCTATGCCAGCGTGGGGGACGTGTCCACGGGGCACCTGGAGGTGCGCATTGGGGGGAGGGCGGTAGGTTGTGTGGACGGGGGCTTGGCATGTTGCTGCAGCTGCTCGCCTCGCCTCGCCGTGGGCGGCGGAAAGCAGGCTGCTTGCAATGGAGTCACCAACGGGCACATATCATCCAAGCGCCTGCTGCGCTCCCACCAACCCCAGTCGTTAGTGCAGTCCTCACGCCCTTGTGCCTGCGCCCAGGACACGATGCAGAGGTTACCAAGCAAAGGCCTGCTGCGCTCCCACCAACCCCAGTCGCTGGTCGACTCTCCAGCTGTAATTCAACTCTTCACGCCCTTTGTGCCTGCCCCTCACGCCCTGTGTGCCACATCCCACAGGACACGATGGAGAGCTTCTTCCTGTCGGAAACAGTCAAGTACTTGTACCTGCTCTTCTCCAACGCTTCGGCGGTCGTGGATCACTTTGTGCTGTCCACCGAGGTGCGCATTCGCTGCGCCTCTGCTGCACGCTTCTTTGGGTCCCCTCAGTGCATCGGCGGCCAGAGGTGGCCCATTTTGTGCTGTATGCAGAGGTGCGCGTTGTGACTGTTCAGGGACGCAGTAGAGATCTGCGCTGGCGCTGGTGCCAGGTGCTGCGACCTGCTGTAGATGTCCTGCTGCTGTTGCTGCGCCTTTGGCAGCAGACGGAACAACCTGCTGGCCCCTCTGCCTCACAGCTCGCTGTGTGCGCTCGTCTGCAGGGCCATTTCCTGCCGCCCTTCCCAGACGGCTCAGCAAACCGCAACACGACCTCAGCGAACCGCAACACCAACGTCCTGCCCAGTGCGGCCTCCCATGCCGAGGGCGCTGATAAGCAGGATCGGGCGGCAGAGAAGGAGCAGCCGGGTGCAGAGAAGCAGCAGCAGCAGCAGCAGCAGCAGCAGCAGCAGCAGCAGCAGCAGCAGCAGCAGCAGCAGCAGCAGCAGCAGCAGCAGCAGCAGCAGCAGCAGCAGCAGGGCGTGTGCGACTGGGACGATGCACCCTCACGCCGTGGCCAGCAGCAGGGCACCAGGGCGAGCAACGCCATGGCAGCCGGCAACAGCAGCAGCAGCAGCAGCAGCAACACAACCAGCAGCGACAGCGTCACCAGGGTTGTGAAGGCGACTCTGGAGCAGCAGATTGAGCAGCAAGTGGAGGCCAAGTGCCGCCACCTGTGCAACCGGAACGAGGCCGCCGCCTCAGCCCTGTCCCATGCCACGGCCACGCTGCGCGCCGCCCTGCCGCTGCTGCCGCTGCCGCCCGGTGCGCCGGCGCTGCTGCGTGCCCGCCGCTGCACAGCTTGCAAGGAGGTGACACGTACGCTGCGCCGGGCGCAGCTGGGCAAGACATTCCTGGCTGCCATGTCTGGCAAGGCGCGGGTGCAGGCGGCGGCGGATGCAGTGCGGCTTTCCAACCGCCCGGCTTTCGCCGCCAGCGGCCTACCAGTCAACCGCCAGTTCCTCTGCGTGGTCGAGGTGGGGACAGCCACGTGGGGCTGCGGTGCGGGCATGGCTGCCTTGCCGCACACTTGTACACGTCCAAGCTGCCAGCTGCATGCCATAGGCTTTGCCAACAGTGCCAACAGTCCCACCCGGCTTGCCAGCGGAACGCTGCCTTTGCCTCGCTCTGCCTCGATCGGCAGGCCCTGCTCTGCCACAGCAGCCTGGTCGTCTGCCACAACTGCCTGATTGTCTTCCGCAGATGCGGCGGCGGCACGCTGGGCTGTGCCGTCTTCGAGGAGCTGCTGTCCTATCCGTCTTCAAACCGGCTCACGTGTGCCTGTCCCTGCAACGTGTACCTGTCCCTGCAACGTGCCGCAGGAGATGCAGGGCGGCAGCCTGGGCTGCGGCATCTTCAAGGAGCTGCCCGCCCGCCAAATCAGCCAGCACCGCCTCAACGCCCTGCCCCCCAACTTCATGCTCATCCAGGTGAGCTGCTATGCTGTGCCGTGCTGTGTCGTGCTGTGCCGTGCTGTGCCGTACTGTAGTGAGCTGTGCTGTGCTGTGCCGTGCCGTGTTGCGTTGTGCCATGCTGTGCTGCGGTGGTGCCGTGGTGACCTTCCAAGCAAGGGGCCTTGCATTGCGGCATGCCTCCTGGTCTGGCTTGGGTGCTTCCCAACCAGCTGCCCCTTCCTGCCGGCCGCTGCGATGCAGCTGACTGATGCCCCACCCAAGCAGCGTGGGCAGCGCAGCGACGCCGGTGCAGCAGAAGGTGCGGGTAGTGGGTCCAGCACACTCTAGCTGTGAAGCAGGGTGCGTGCATCCCACGCGTTACACACCTGCGCTGACCGCATGGGGTGGCAGCGATCCTGTCAAACGGAAACGCTGTTCAGCTGGCTGCCCCTTCTACCCACTTTAATGTGACACAGGTGACATGCTCTCTCCCGGCCAGGAGCCAATCACCGTCAGCATGCAGCTGGGCGATGGCAACAGCGCAGACTTTTACGGTGCTCTGGCCGACTTTGGGCCACTGTTTGAGGCGGGTTGCCGCGTGCCCAGCAGCAACGACACGTGCAGCAGCGGGGCAGGCAGCAGCAGCAGCAGCAGCAGAAATGGGAGCGTCAGCGATGGCGCCCCACCAGCGCAGCAGCAGGCGGAGCAGCAGCCGCCGCAGCCACAGGAGCCGCTGCGTTGGCGAGGGCGGGAGCTGTCTGTGCAGCAAGGCGGCCCGCCGGGCGGGGAGTGGCGAGTGGTGTACGTGGTGGGCGAAGAGCACCCCGGCGGCGCCAGCTCAGGGCAGCAGGAGGGGGAGGAGGACGATGATCCGTATGAGGATCCTGAAGGTGGGCGCTGGATGTTCTAGTGGACTGTGCATGCATTTGCGTATGCTGGGGGGTGGTCCCTCATCGCGGCCGGGTCGTTCACCCTATGTTGCAAGCAGTCTGTGCGGTACGCGTCATGCACCACCTGACTGCCCCTCCACCCACCCTGCCTGCCCACATGCATCACGACCCGCAGATGGAGAGGAGGCAGCCGCCGGCAGCAGCAGCAGCGGCAGAGGCAGCAAGGGGAGGGCCAGCTTGAGCTCGCCAGCAGCAGATGAGGACGATGAGTATGCAGATGATGAGGAGGAGGCACTGGGTGGCGCAAGCTTTGCAGCCACTCTAGGCTTGCCCTCCATGCTGCTGTGCTCAGTGGAAGGGCCCGCGGTGGCTGCGCAGCCGCTGGATGCCTGCAGCAAGCTGACTAATACGGCGGCGCTCAACGGCAGCGTGGCGGTGGTGCAGCGTGGCAGGTGAGCGGCCCCTGCCGCTGCGTTTTGGCAGGGTTGGAGTGCTTTGGGCACTGTGGCGGCGGCTGTGAACGTGGGCACGCCTTCATCTGCAAGCGGCTCCAGCTGTGGTAGCATCGTGCACGCCCAGCCACACCTCCTTTGAACGCTGCAAGCTCCCACCCCTGCGCGTTCCTACCCTGCCGCGCCTCCCCCCTTGCTATCGTGCAGCTGCATGTTTGTGGACAGGGCGCTGGCACTGCTCGCCCTCACGCCCGTGCTCCCCCCTGACTGCCTGCAGCTGCATGTTTGTGGACAAAGCGCTGGCGCTGCAGGCGGCAGGGGCTGTGGCCATGGTGGTGGTCAACAGCGAGGCCGGGGAGCTGATGGCCATGGGGACGGATGCCCAGGGCAGCCAGACAGCCATCCCAGCAGTCATGCTCAACGGCGCGGACGGCGGCACGCTGCTGCAAGCGCTGATGGGCGGCGGCGGCGGCAGCGGCGGCAGTGGCAGCGGCGGCAAGGGAGGTGGCAGCGGTAGCACTAGCAGCAAGGGAGGCGGCAGCGGCGGCACTAGCAGCAAGGGAGGCGGCAGCGCCAGCGGCGGTAGCACAGAGAGCAGCGGCGGCGGCAGCACCGGCTGCAGCAGCAGCGCCCCTGGCAGCAGCAGCCAGTTGCGCCTCCGGCTCTTTGCCGACGCCCTGCCGGGCAGGCCAAGCAGCGGTGAGGAGCAGCAGTGCGGCTCTGAGGCAGCTGCAGCCGCGGCAGCCGCCGAAAAAATGGGGCCTCGGCGGCAGCAGGTGGAGCTGCTGATGTCACAGGAGGCCCAAATGTGGCTGTTCAAGCGGGTGGCGGAGAGCAGCTCCGACCCCAGCGCCGCATTTGCGCGCATCCTGCAGCAAATACAGGAGCACTTTTTGCAGCAGGCGCTGCGCGAGAAGCCCTAGCTGGGGGGCACGTGCGGGCCCCCTCGACACCTACCCTGTGCTGTGACTGTACTGCGCGCGTGCATCCTTGATTCTTGAATACGCTTCATTTCATGTTACACACTGTCTTCCCGCACGCAGAGCAAGGTGGCATTGAAGCCGCAACCGGAAAATTGCTTCAAGCGTCCGCCAGTGCGATGCTGCACAGCCATGCCAGCGAGAGCACCTGCCACCACATCAGCGCTCGCTGCCACCCCTCCAGCTGCCACCCCTGCTGCTGCTGCTCCCCGCTGCTCAGCCAGCTGCGGCCGCACAGGGCGCGCACTGCAGCCTCAAATGACGTCACCGCCCTGCTGTGCAGCGGCGCTTGGGTGGCAGCATGGGGGTGCCCAGCAGCCTGCAGCCGCGCAGCATCCCACCGCGCCAGGGAGGACGCCGGTTCGGTTTTGACCAGCAGCCACAGCGGCAGCAGCACGCCGACCGCAAGGCCAACGAATGTGAAGAAGGCGCCGCACTCCTGCTGGGCCGTCAACGCTTGGGCGCTGGCCAGGCCGTGCCCCGCGCCGCCTGCAGTGCATTTATATGTGCAGGCAAGGGGCTCAGTGCGCTGCACTCGTGCACCACCAACAGCCTGCCAATCCAGCTGACCGAGCGCAACGAGCAAAGAAGGGCCACTGCAACGAGCAAAGGCGGGCCACTGCCACCCGCTGCCTCCCCAAACCGCCTTGCCTGGGAGTCCCAGCGTGGCCAGCCGCATGAAGCTGTGCATGCCGTGGATGCGCGCCTTGCTGGCGGGGTGCAGCAGCAGCGGCGCCGCGCACAGCGAGGCGTTGCTGCGCACCATGGCCAGAGCGTACAGCTGCAGGGCGGCATGGGCTGCCAGACCCAGCATGTTGAGCGGCTGGATGAGGGGGGACAGGGACACAGCCACCAGGCGCGCGCCCTGCGGGTTTGGTGAACACAAGTCGATGTGAGAGGTTGGCACAGGGTGTGCTACGGTCATCTCATTGACTGGTCAGTGGGAGTCGGGGCTGTGGCAGTGAAGCTTGCAGGCAAGTGGCTGCTACGGGCTCCAGCAATGATAAGCGTGGCGGCCCGCTACGCAGCACAACGGCCCCGCTCAGCGCACCCAGATGCACCGCATGAGGTCTCGCAGGGCGCCCCGCAGGCCCGGCTGCGGCATGTTGTTCAAAGCGCCCTGAATGCCTGCGGCAGGTGCGCGGACGGCTGGCAGTTGGCATGCAACATGCCCATGCAACATGGCTGCAGCCCTGCTCGGCAATTTCGCGGCTCGCAACAAGCTGCACAGCATGGCATGGGTGCGACAGCACACCCAGCCACCCACCCAGCCACCCACGCATGGCGCACCTTTGGGCTGGCGCAACAGCGGCCACTGGAAGAACTGGATGCGCTCGATGATCAGGATGGAGCGGCGCCAGCGCAGGTAAAAGGCTGGCACCAGCCAGGGTAGCAGCAGGAAGGCCAGCTGCACAGCTACGCTGCCGACGCGCTGGGCGCGCTCAGAGGCCGGCAGGGCATCCCACGCCATCAGCGATGTGATCTGGGTGACGGTGTGCAGCGTAAAACTGCAGAGGAGGCATGGAGGGAGAGCATCATCGCCGCAGCTCGAGGTACTGCATTTAAAACAAAGATGCAGCCGCCACCGCGCCGACGTCTGCCGATGCCCTTCGTCAAACAGAAGAAGCCCACTGTGCACAAAGGCGCATATCTGCTCACCCGAAAAACTGCAGGCGCCGGTCTATCCTCATCTGCTCCCAGGCCTCGGCCTGGAGCCGACGGGTGGCAGCGGGCTCGCCGCCGCCGCCGCCGCCGCCCCTGCCGCCGCCTCTGGAGCTGGCAGCTGTCGAGGTGACGCCTGCTGGTGCGCTCGCGGGTTTGGGCCTCATGGTTGTGGTCAGGCGGCCACCAGGGGCAAGTCTGCAAGCGCAGTTTGGGCCGGGGGGCGACCTGGCTGTGAGCTTGCGCCTGCACCGCCGCCGTTTCCCGGGAGGCTTGCCAACGCAATTCAATCTCAGACCACCGGTGACTGCGAGCCGCAAGCTCGCGAGAGGCACTCACACGAGTTGGCGGGAAGAGGCAGCGCCCTGACTGCTGGCTGGCGCACCGACATGCAGAGCAGTGCGACCAGCGTGATTTGCAGCCTAGTTTAGGCTCTCAATGCGCTGGTACGCTCACCCAGCCATGGTGCCGCTACCGCCCCCTCGACCACACGTCGTCGGCAGCTGCCACCGACCTCCTGTTGCAGAGCCCGCTCACTGCTCATTGAGCAGCAGTCCTTGGCAGACGGCCATGCATTACGGCACTGCCATCTACATTTGTGCTAGGTGGACACTGGAAGCAATGTGAATGGCCTCTAGTAAGGTTAAGCACTGTCGCAGGCAATGTGCCCCAATCCAGGTTCAGATCTGTCATGCCACATTTGACCCCTGGGGCACCCGCTTCATCCCTGCGTCCAGCCGGGCGGGCTGGACGCTATGTGGGGCAGGTGCAAAGGCAATGGGCGCTGGGAGACGGTGCGCCAACGGGCTTGCCGGCGTCGCTGTGTGTGCCCCCTGCACCGGCCCCCTGCAGTGCAGTCGCAGCGGAGCGCCTAGTTGCTGGCCCTCTACAGGTTTCGATTACACATGCAGGCAGGGGGGAAGGCTACAGTCGCTCATACATGAAAACATGCAAAATCGCGCACTTGTGTGCGGGACATCTTCTCAGGGTCATGCAGGGCCGAGGAAAATCGCAGCGCGCCGTGCACGTGCTGAAAACTGGGCTGGCCACGGGCACGCGGCAACAGCACGCCACTGCTGCAACGGCTGCTGCAAAAGCGCCTTGCCGCGTCTAAAGGTCGATGCCATGCTGCATGGGCAAGAATGCGTATAAAAAGGCGCAGTGTGACACACTCGGGTGGCGGGCGGTGGCGCATGCGGGCAGCCAGCTGCACACGCACCGGCGGCCTAGCCGTCACACCGCCGGAGGCGGGACAGCGTTGTGTGTTATAACACAGATCCACCGCCGCCTGCAGGGGCTCTCACCTCGTGGAAGAAGGCGGCCCGGTCGTTATCTGATGCAAGCGCCCAGAAGATGTCGGTGCGGGTCACGATGCCCACGCACACGCCGTCGTCATCCACCACGGGCACACGGTGGAACTTGTGCTGCAGGGCAGGGGCGGCAGGGTGCATGGCGGGTGGCGGTGGGTGGAGGGCGCGGGCAGGGTGGGGTGCAGGGACCGGAGCGAGGTCTGAGGGGGTGTATTCGGTCAGCACGCAGGGGAGCTTGTGCCGTATGGTCAGAGGGGTGAGGGGAGAAGGGGAGCGGTGGACGGTGATGAAAGGGCAGCGCTCGCGGCGGCTGGCGCCTGCTGAGCAACAGGAGCAGTGGATTGGTCCGGCTGCCGCCGTGAACACAGATCCCCATGCTCGCAAGCTTGCTTTCCTGTTACGCAACTCTTGCACAACAGGAGCCCAGCGTGCGTCACCCACACAGGCCTCACGTCGATCATGGCGTGCGCGGCGGCGGTGGCCTTGTCGCTGGCCTTGCACGCAATCGGGTTGGTGGACATCACATCCTGCAGGCAGTTGGGTGGGCGGACAATGCTCACAGCCCGGCCGCAGCGCTGCACCCGGCGGCGAAAAGTGGGCGGTAGCAAAGCGTGCCGCCTCATGGCGTTCGGGCCATGCAACTTTGAGTTGCACGCCTTGCTGTCCCGTCACACCACCAGCAGGGGCAGGTGCACGCCTTGGCCCGTGCGTGCTGCTGCACTGCACGCCCTGGCCAGTGCGTGTTGCTGCGCCAGACGGTCACGCTGTGTGCACTGCCAGCCCACGCTACGCAAACCAGCACACCTTAACCAGCCCCCGCCACCTAATCAAGCACACCTTGACCAGCTCTCCTCCCTTCATCAGGTCCTTCTTGCTCAGCACGCCCACCAGCTGCAGGCCCAAAGTGGGGAGGGAGGGCACAACCAGCTTGTTGTGTGCACTTGCTTGGGGGCGGAGGGGGCCGCCAAGAGCCCTGGGCTGCAGTCTGCAGACTGCGCATGCACCTGGCTGCCGCGGCTGGGGCCAGGCGGGCCACATGCATCGCGTGCCTGCACAAACACACAAACAGCCTGCAAGCGGCCAGCTTGCCTTGCCGCCTGCATCCACCACTGGCATGCCTTCAATGCCCTTGAGCTTGGCCTCTGCATCAGCCAGCTTGTCCTCAGGGCTGGCGGTGACCAGGTTGGTCTGTTGAGGAGAGGCGGCAGGGGCGTGAGGGGGAAGGTGGCACGTGAGGGGAGCGGATGTGGGGTCCCCAAAAAAGCGTACGAGTTTGGAGACAACCACTCTCTGCAGGCTTAGGGAGCTTGCCAGCAGCGCCGGCGCTAGCAAGCTCCCTGCAGCAGGTGTATCCACCCCTGGCTCCACGGCTGGGGAGTCACATTTGCTGGGCCTGCCTGGCACGGAGGCTGCAGTCCCTACACACTGTCAACCTCGCGCAACACGCGCTCCACACCACCCCCGCAGCACCTGCATCAGGTCGGCGAGCTTCTTGGAGCGCGTCTCGTGGGCAGAGTGCATGAAGTTTGTGGTGAAGTGGTGCAGGATGTCATCGCTGCGAGCGGGTGGCCAGTGGGCCAGCGGAGGAGTGAGCAGCCACGGTTGGTCTGTTGTGGATGGGCGGAGCCAGAGACGCAACGACGCGGGGAGCGCTTGCCGCAACCATGCGCAGCGGTGGGCAGCTTGGGGAGCTGCCCCGGCCACTAACGGCACCGCTCACCTTGCCTTAGCGCCCCTGCTTCCCACCCCGACATGTTCCTGCTGCAACAGTTGCACAATTTAAGGGGCCTCTTTCACAGAGCGCACCTGGCGGCCAGGGACTCGATCACTTCGTGCGGCTCGCCATTGAGGTCCACAGCGGTCGACCTGCCCCATGGCAGGGGTGTGAATCAACGGCCAATAATAAATTTATCAAGCAGCCACGCTAAATGCTCAAGGCTGCCATTGTGCAAGGACCGTGAGCGGCGGCAAGCAAGCAGCGGCGGCGGCGGACGGACCTGCCCCGCGGCGGTGCGAGCGTCACCCGGCGCGCCGCCGGGCGTGCCGCATAGCCACCCTGAGCGGGTGGGCACCGTGCAAGCGCGCTGCTGCTCGCTGCAAGCATTTTGCTCCGAAACACTCCAGCCGTGGAGGAGCCTGCCGCCTGAGCCAGCGCTAAATCACTTGCACAGGAGTGAGAGCGCGGGAGGATTTCGCAGAAGAGCCAGGGTGCCGGCAAGATTGCCTCCCTGGCGAAGCGTGGCGCCAGCGCAAGCCGCCGCACGATGCCAGGCGTCGCCTCTGCACCAAGCCGGCATGCCCACCACCTCCATTTCATCATCATCCAATCAAATTACAGCCCCAAGCAAAAACCATTTTAGCAGCGTGATGCAGCCGGCGGCAGGCGCCCTCACGCCGTGAGAGCCTATGCCACCGCACACTTGGTGCATTGCAGGGCTCGTTTAAGGGCACAGGTCACATCAAGGGCACCCTCCACATCCAGCGCCTGCGGCTCAGAGCTGCGCCTCCAGCGCCGCCAGTTCCTCCTGCCAGCCCGCCAGCTTGGCCAGCTTGGCCTGCTCCTCAGCCGACAGCTCAGCGCCGCCCGCCGCCTTCTCAGCCAGCGCCTCCGCCTGCCGCATCTTCTTCTTCAAGTTGCGAATCTGCTTCTCAATGCTGGGCGGCTCCTCCGCCGCAGGCGCCGCGGCAGGGCCAGGGGCNGCCGAGGCTCAGCTTCTGCACTGCCGCCACCGCTGCGTCGGCGGGTGCGCCGCCGCTGCCGCCGCCCGCTGGCGCTGCTGACTGCTCCGCAAGCTTCTTCTCTTTCCGCTTGGCGTTCTTTGCTGCTGCCTTGGTCTTGGGCTTGGGCGGCTCTGTGTGTGTAGCAATGGACCCAGGTGGCAGGAGGGGTGGGTGGGTTGCAGGTAAGCGTGGCATCTTGTGCCTCCACCAGAAGGCTGCTCGCCTGGTGGACAACAAACCACGGTGCTCGCTGTGAGCAAAGATGTGCAACAGACTGGATGCGGAGCCAGTGCACAGCCAACCACAGGGCAACACACAGCCAGGCTCGCAGCCCCACCTGCGCTATCTTCAAAGCCGGGGCACTTGGGCACGTTTTGCCGCATCTGCAGCGGGAGGCAGCAGCCGAGTGGCACTGTCTGAGCACTGCACAGTGGCGCTGTCTACAGCCCGCCACGTGCAAGACCACCGCAGCGGCTGAGCACACGCGATGATGACCCACCCCTAGACAATTACACGCCTCGAATGCTTGGTGACGCCCGCGCGGCAAGCACAGCCTGGTACAGCAGCATATCGCAGCTGCCACAGACTTGGCAAGGCGGGCGACCAAAAGCTGGTGCCTGCTGCTGCACCTGGCCCACTCACCGCTGCTCCACGCGAGACGTACACTGCCTGCTCGTCCTGCGGCACGTAGCCGGCCCTCACGCGCCGCTCCTTGCGAACGGTGCCATCCGGGCGCCGGCTGGCCGCAATCACCCGCTCGCCGGCCTGGCAGGGAGGTGCGGGAGGGGACGGGAGGGACTGGGCTGGTGGGCAAGCAAGCCGCAGGCGGCGGCGAGCAGGTGGCGGCGGCGGCAGGCAGCGGGGAAAGCAAAGTAGGGCTGCATGCGCCTAGATGTGGTGGTGACGACGGTGCCTTGCTCTGCCAGGCCGCAGGCACGGCTGAAACGGCCCACCTCGTTCAGCGTGTAGTCAGGCGGAGGCAGGCCGCTCATTTTGGGCTGCGGCAGATCTGCGATGCGCCTGGTGGATGTCGATGGGTTGAAAGCGACAGAAATTGGCGGCAGGAGTTTGCCGAAGCTCGCCAGCGCAGCAGCCCATGCAGGCGCCTGGACGCTCTTAGGGGCTGGCTGTCAAGCGATCTGCAGTGTCGACAGCGGTCTGCGATTCCTCGACGGCCCTACTGCTGCGTGGTTGCCCTCTGGCCCCCGCGTCTGCCCTGCACCCAGAGCGTCCCCCACCAGCTGCTTAGCCGCTCGGTAAGATATAACAATGAACCAAGCTCGCCCCAGCGCCTGGCTCAGCCCCAGTTGCCGCCGCCGCCGCCATCGTTGCCGCCGCCGCCCAAGCTCAGCTCCCTGCCTCCCGCACTTGCAGCGATGGCCGAGTGGCGCAAGTGGTCGGTGCAGCATGACGGCAGTGTGAAGGAGTACGAGGGCAAGCGGGTGTGCGACCCGCCAGGCTTTGACCCCGCTGCCGCCCGTGAGGTGCGCTCGGTCTTTTTGGTCGAGGAGGGAGGAGCATGCTTGCTGCCCCTTCCGCTGAGCCCGCCTAGACAACAGCGGGCGCCTGCAGCAGAGGCGGACACACTGGATGGCATGCTGTTGTTCAGCGTTGCTGGGAGCAGCAGCCACAGTGCTCGCAACCACAGTGCTCAGCTCTGCTCGCATCCGCCCACCCTCCACTCCGCCGCAGGGCGAGGGCAGCGGCGCCACAGGGCGCGGCAGCACCAAGCTGCCCCTGCAGAAGCGGCAGGAGCTGCTGCAGCAGCAGGCGCAGGCGCCGCTCAAGCAGGTGCGGGGGAGAGGTGGAGGGAGTGGCCGGCGGCGGATGGATGCCTTGCCCGGCTGCGTTCATGGTGGCGACATGTGGCAGCTGATGCGTGCATCCCACTCCACTCTCCTGAGCTGTGGTGCCGGTGCTCGTCCCTGAACGGCCAGACCCTGGCCGCCAAATCGATGCGTGTTGGGCAGCGCTCAGCAGCCCTGCCTTCCACTCACCAACCCGGCGCAGGTGGCCATGCTTCATGCTGTTGTGAGATGAGCAGTGACAACCGGAACCGCGAGGCACCGATGTAATGACCCAGCGCCCATGCCGCCCCCCCCATCTTTTGCCAAACAACCGCGCTGCAGGTGGCCATGCTGTGCTTCATGATGTGGATGAGTGGGTCCACGCTCCACATCTTCTCAATCATGATGACCATCAACGGCATCTACCAGCCCCTATCGGGTGCGCACTTGCTCCCCCTTGCAAGCTCCTTCGGGCACCACAGCTTGTCAGTGACATCTTGTCATTGGCATCCACCAGCGCTGTGGGCGAGGAGGCGGCTCATAGTTTGGAACGGTCCACAGCAACCATTGAGCCTTCAGACTCCCAGTTACCTCAGCTGTCCAGTCCAGCCGCTTTTGGGTCGGCGAGTCGTAGGCTCCCTGCGCTAGGCTCCCTCCAAGCCCAGCAGTGCATCGCATCTGTGGCCGCATGTCCTGCCACCCCCTGGCAGCCATCGCAACACCATGGTTCTGAACATGGCGTCTGCGCACCCTGCCAAGGAACAAAGTACACGTGTCCACGCTCTTCCTGCTACTCACCTTTTGCAGCCATCCTCAAGTCCAAGGACATGTTCCCGGCCGACCCGGAAGGGGAGCTGAACACCACCGGCCCCCGCCTCACCTTCTGCCTCATGCACGGCCTTGGCCTGGTGAGCGTGTGTGATCCACTACGCATGCTCTCGGCTCGGATGGAACACGGCCTGCACCCCGCTGTTGTGTCCATTCACAGCTTGGTGACCGGCTTTAACAGGCCTGCCGGGTTGCCGATGCGTGCATACTTGACATGGCTGCTGATGCGTGCGTCCTTGATGCCCCGCCCACCCGTGTTTAGGCATTTGCGGTCTACAAGATCTACAGCATGGGCCTGCTGCCCACCAACCTGTCAGACTGGGTCTCCTCCATGCGGCCGCCCATGGTGCTGGAGCACGCGGTGCCAAACCTGCTGCAATAGCATGCACGAGCAGGGTAGCACGCAAGCGCAGGGGCCGCCCCGGCGGCAGCCTGCGTACGGTGCCGCATCAGCTGCGATGGAGTGGAGAAACCCAACACGTGGCAACGGCAGCCCAACAGCACGCAGCAGCCGTTGCGGGCGGAACGCCAGTGGCACAGCCGCGCCAGCGAGCTTGGCAGCAGCGAGATCTCTGTTTGGTTTTGGCCAGTGGTGCTGTTTTGGGCAGCGGTGCCAGGCCGGCTGTATTCCGATGTAGTCTGTTGACGTGTTGAACACATGGTGCTAGCTGAGCATGTAATGGCGGCGGCCGTGCGTGCTGGTGCAACTGCGCGCGGCGGATACAACGTGACAGCGAAAGCCAGTTCAACTGCATGCTGCTGGCTTGCCGCTGCAGTTGTGTTTGCAATGCACATGCTCCAGTTGAGAGGCCGTGTGGCTGGGCAAGCACATGCACCAGAAAGTGACATCGCTGCAGCTCCAGGGCGCCGCAGACCTGGCACCCGTCGACAGGTCAGCGGCGGCTCCAAGCAGCTCTCTCCAAGCGCAACCCTGCTCTGCGCGGCTGTTCTGGCTTGCCTTGCGATCGGACTTGCCCACCCTGCCGCTTGCAAGCCGCCCAACCTCGGGTTTCCAGCGCTCGGAGTTCAACATGGCCCAGGCCCTGTCCTTTGCTGTCGCGGCTCGGCCCGTGAGCGCCGCCCGCCTGCAGGTGCGCAAGGCGGAGGCCACAGCCGCTGTGAGTCACCAGGCTTGGGAGCCCTTCCTCCCGCTTCGCACAAGCTGCAGCCGCCGGGTTTAACAGCTGACCTTGAGGGTCGTGACGCGAGCGCGCGGCACCAAGCCCCGCCCTGATCGCTGCACCCTGAGCTCCTCCCGCCGCCGCCCACCAGCCTTGCGCCCGGCACGGCGGCCTGCGCTCACTCCTCCTGCTTCCCCCGCCCCATCGCCAGGTGCGGCGCCCGCGTGCGGCCGCTCTGGTGGCCCGCAGCGCCAAGCGCAGCGAGATCGACCTGTCTGACGAGTACACGGCTGTGGAGTCGATGGCGAGCCAGGTGGGTGCTCGGCCGGCGGTGAGCTGCGCAAGGTGGGCTGTGGGCTGCTGGAGCCGCCCCCCTTCCCCGCCACCTGCAAGCGAAACGCGGTTCCTCCACCGCCGTCTGTACCGCAGGACGACCTGCTGCTGTACTACAACCACCAGCACGAGACGCGCAACACCCGCCTCGTGGACGTGATGCAGGCGCGCTGAGATGGCTTCTCACACGCGCGTTGCGGCCCTGTGGTTGCGCCGACGAGCAGGCCTGGGAAGCAGCGAGGCAGCAGCCGTATCCTAGCTGGTCTTTCCCCTGCACAGCAGCCGCCGTTCATGAGCCCAGCTGTGCCAGTTCCCTGACAGCTCATCGCCTCCCTGTGTGCCGCAGACGAACCTGGTCCTGACCACCCCTGAGACCAGCCTGGCAGAGGTGACCAAGCTGCTGGAGGGCCCCCCCTCCATCGAGGGCCTCCCCGTGTGCGACGCCGACAAGAAGGTGGGCGAGCAGTGGCAGCACGTGGTTGTGCAGCACCTGGCATGGATGGGCATGGCCTGCTGCTGTTGACCCTCCAGCCTGGCACACAAACGCGCCTCTCAGCAGCCAGCTGATGATGGGTGTTCCGCCCCGCCTCCTCCCTCCGCAGCTGGTGGGCGTGATTTCCAAGAAGGACCTGAAGAAGGGCGGCGCTGCGGTCAAGGTGAGGCGGGCAGACGGTCAGCAGTGCCTTCGTTGCATGGGACAGTCAGCGGTGCCACTGTGCTGCATAGGCCAGTAAGCGGTGCCAGCGCGCTGCATGGCCCATGTCATGTTCACATTATGCCAATGCTGCCAATGCGGGCAGCTGCCCCTGCTAGCAGTGGTTGAAACTGCATGCTCTAACCGCGCATCATCCTCGCTCGCTTGTGGCTCAGGATGTGATGTCCACGCCGCCCATTGCCCTCAAGGCCACCGGCAAGGTGGCGGACGCAGCCCTCTGCATGACCGAGGTGCGCTGCAGTCGGCTGCTGCCCTGCATTCAGCGGGCAGGCAATGGAGACGTCTGCCGCTCGCTGCTGTGTGCCCATCCCTGCCCCGCCAACTCCGCCCTCCTCCTTCCACTTCCTACCAGTCCATCTCCCTCCCTTGAAGCACGAATTCCGCCGCGTGCCGTTGACATAACCCCTCCTGCCCTGCCCTGCTGCCCTACCCACCTCCACCCGCCATGCACCCTGCCGCCGCCGCCCTGCAGCACAAGTTCCACCGCGTGCCTGTGGTGGACGACGCCGGCGTGTGCGTGGGCATCGTGACCCGCACCGACATCTTCTGGGCGCTGGTGAGCAACTGCTGAAAGATCGGATGGTTAACATCTATGGCAGGCGTGCGGCTGGTCGGGTCGGTGCACACGCGCCACTTGCAAGCTGTGCCAGCCGTCTGCCGTTGCCATCTGCTTCTGCCGCAGCTCACATTTGAAGGTGCACCATTTTTTCCTGCCTCGCCGCTACTGCTGCAGACCCAGGCCGACCAGGAGGCTGATGAGGAGACGCCTCTGAGCCAGCACGGCCTGGCGCTGTGAGTGCAGCACCCAGCTGGTGCCTGAGCGCAACGCCCTGGCCGCCGAGGCGCAGCCCAGCTATCTGAGTGAGCGCCAGGCGGTGCAAGTGCGCGCAGACTAGCCGCGCGCAAACTCAGCACAACCGCCCAGCTGGCTTGGTTGGCCCACCAAATGTTTCGGCAGGGCAGCTGCCAGCCCTGCAGCGTTCGGCCCGAACCTCCCCCCCCCCCCCCCCC